>MUZC01000842.1:128394-140016 GCA_002072015.1 Radix auricularia | reverse complement strand
AACCATGAGTTAGACAAGTAAGACCATAAGATATACAAGTAAGACCATTCCATAGACAAGTAAGACCATGACATAGACAAGTAGGACCATGAGATAAACAAGTAAGACCATGAGTTAGACTAGTAGGACCATGAGTTAGACTAGTGAGACCATGACTTAGACAAGTAAGACCATGATTTAGACAAGAAAGACCATGAGTTAGACATGTAAGACCATGAGTTAGACTAGTAGGACCATGAGACAGACAAGTAAGACCATGAGTTAGACAAGTAGGGTCATGATCTAGACAAGTAGATGCATGAATGAGACATGTAGGATAATGAGTTAGTCATGTTTGACTAAAAGTTAGACAAGTAGGACCACGGGTTTGACAAGTAAGACCTTGAGTTAGAATAGTAGGACCATGAGTTAAACAAGTAAGATGATGAGTTAGACTAGTAGGACCATGAGAAAGACAAGTAAGACCATAAGTTAGACTAGTAGGAACATGAGTTAGACAAGTAGAATCATGAGTTAGACAAGTAGGACACTGAGTTAGACAAGTATGACCATGAGTAAGAATAGCAGGACCATGAGCTAGACAAGTACGACACTGAGTTTAACAAAAAGAATCATGAGCTAGACAAGTAAAACCATGAGTTAGAATAGTAGTATCATGAGTTAGACTAGTGAGACCTTGAGTTAGACAAGTAAGACCATGAGTTAGAATAGTAGGATCATGAATTAGATAAGTAGGACCATGAGATAGACAAGTAAGACCATGAGATAGAATAGCAGGACCATGAGTTAGACAAGTAAGACCATGAGTGAGACAAGTAGAACCATGACATAGATAAGTAAAACCATGAGCTAGACAAGAAGGACCTTGATTAAGACAAGTAAGACTATGAGTTAGACAAGTAAGACGATGAGTTAGAGAAGTAAGACCATGAGTTAGACTAGTAGGACCATGAGTTAGACTAGTGATACCATGAGTTAGACAAGTAAGACCATGATTTAGTTAAGTAAGACCATGAGTTAGACATGTAAGACCATGAGTAAGACTAGTAGGACCATGAGACAGACAAGTAAGAACATGAGTTAGACAAGTAGATGCATGAATGAGACATGTAGGATAATGAGTTAGTCATGTTTGAATATAAGTTAGACAAGTAGGACCACGGGTTCGACAAGTAAGACCTTGAGTTAGAATAGTAGGACCATTAGTTAAACAAGTAAGACAATGAGTAAGACAAGTAGAATCATGAGCTAGACTAGTAGGACACTGAGTTAGACAAGTAAAACCATGAGTTAGACAAGAAAGATGATGAGTTAGACTAGTAGGACCATGAGATATACAAGTAAGACCATAAGTTAGACAAGTAAAACCATGAGTTAGACAATTTAGACCATGAGTTAGACAACTATAGGCAGGAGTTAGACAAGTAGATGCATGAATGAGACATGTAAGATAATGATTTAACCATGTTGGACTATAAGTCAGACAAGTAGAACCATGAGTTAGACAAGTAAGACCATGAGTTAGACAAGTAAGACCATGAGTAAGAATAGCAGGACCATTAGCTAGACAAGTAGAACAATGAGTTAGACAAGTAGAATCATGAGTTAGACAAGTAGAACCATGAGTTAGACAAGTAAAATTATGAGTTAGACAAGTAGAACCATGAGTTAGACAAGTAGAACCATGAGTTAGACAAGAAGAACCATGAGTTAGACAAGTAAAATTATGTGTTACACAAGTAGAACCATGAGTTAGACAAGTAGAACCATGAGTTACACAAGTAGAAACCATGAGTTAGACAAGTAAAACCGTGAGTTAGACAAGTAGAAACCATGAGTTAGACAAGTAGGACCATGAGTTAGACAAGTAGAACCATGAGATAGAATAGTAGGACAATGAGTTAGACAAGTAAGACAATTAGTAAGACAAGTAGAATCATGAGTTAGACAAGTAAACACTGAAATAGACAAGTAAGACTATGAGTTAGACAAGTATGACCATGAGTTAGACAAGTAAGACAATGAGTTAGACAAGTAAGACCATGAGTTAGACAAGTAGAAACATGAGTTAGACAAGTAGAACCATGAGTTAGACAAGTAGAACCATGAGTTAGACAAGTAGAACCATGAGTTAGACAAGTAGAACCATGAATTAGACAAGTAGAACCATGAGATAGAATAGTAGGACAATGAGTTAGACAAGTAAGACCATTAGTAAGACAAGTAGAATCATGAGTTAGACAAGTAAACACTGAAATAGACAAGTAAGACTATGAGTTAGACAAGTATGACCATGAGTTAGACAAGTAAGACAATGAGTTAGACAAGTAAGACCATGAGTTAGACAAGTAGAAACATGAGTTAGACAAGTAGAACCATGAGTTAGACAAGTAAAACCATGAGTTAGACAAGTAAAACCATGAGTTAGACAAGTAGAACCATGAGTTAGACAAGTAAAACCATGTGTTCGACAAGTAGAACCATGAGTTAGACAAGTAGGACCATGAGTTAGACAAGTAAGACCATGTGTTAGACAAGTAAGACCATGAGTTAGACAAGTAGGACCATGAGCTAGACAAGTAAAACCATGAGTTAGACAAGTAGAACCATGAATTAGACAAGTAAAACCATGAGTTCGACAAGTAGAACCATGAGTTAGACAAGTAGGACCATGTGTTAGACAAGTAAGACCATGTGTTAGACAAGTAAGACCATGAGTTAGACAAGTTCGACCATGAGCTAGACAAGTAAAACCATGAGTTAGACAAGTAGAAACATGAGTTAGACAAGTAGAACCATGAGTTAGACAAGTAAAACCATGCGTTAGAATAGTCGGAACATGAGATAGACAAGTAAGACCATGAGTTAAACAACTAGATTCATGAGTTAGACAAGTAGATGCATGAATGCGACATGTAAAATAATACTTAAGTCATGTTGGACGATAAGTGAGACAAGTAGGACCAAGAGTTAGACAAGTAAGACCATGAGTTAGAATAGGAGGACCATGAGCTAGACAAGTAAGACCATGAGTTAGACAAGAAGAACCATGAGTTAGACAAGTAGGACCATGAGTTAGACAAAAAAGACCATGAGTTAGACAAGTAAGACCATGAGTTAGACAAGTAGGAAAATGAGATAGACAATTAAGACCATGAGTTAGACAAGTAGGACCATGAGTTCGACAAGTAAGAAAATAAGATAGACTAGAAGAACATAAGATAAACAAGTAAGACCATGAGTTTTACAAGTAGGACCATGAGTTACACAAGTAAGTAAATGAGATGGACTAAAAGAACATAAGATAAAAAAGTAAGACCATGAGTTTGACAAGTAGGACCATGAGATAGAAAAATAAGACAAAGAGTTAGATAAGTAGGGTCATGAGTTAGACAAGTAGATGCACCAATTGGACATGTAGGATAATGAAATAATCACGTTTGATTATAAGTTAGACAAGTAGGACCATGAGTAAGACAAGTAGAATCATGAAATAGACAAGTAGGACACTGAGTGAGACAAGTAAAACCATGTGTTAGACAAGTAGAACCAGGAGTTAGACAAGTAGGACCATGAGTTAGACATGTAGAACCATGAGTTAGAATAGTAAGACAATGAGTTAGACAAGTATGACCATGAGTAAGACAAGTAGAATCATGAGTTAGTCAAGTAGGACACTGAGTTAGACAAGTAAAACCATGTGTTAGACAAGTAAGACCATGAGTTCGACAAGTAAGACCATGAGTTAGACAAGTAAGACCATGTGTTAGACAAGTGAGACCATGAGTTAGACAAGTAAGACTATGAGTTAAACAAGTCAGAAAATGAGATAGACTAGAAAGAACATAAGATAAACAAGTAAGACCATGAGTTTGACAAGTAGGACCATGAGATAGACAAATAAGACAATGAGTTAGACAAGTAGGGTCATGAGTTAGACAAGTAAGACCATGAGTAAGACAAGTAGAATCATGAGTTAGACAAGTAGGACACTGAATTAGACAAGTAAAACCATGTGTTAGACAAGTAAGATCCTGAGTTAGAGAAGTAAGACCATGAGTAAGACTATTAAGACCATGAGTTAGACTAGAAGGACCATAAAATAGACAAATAAGACCATAAATTAGACAAGTAGGACCATGAGATAGACAAGTAAGACCATGCGTTAGACAAGTAGAGTCTTGAGTTAGACAAGTAGGACCATGAATAAGACAAAGTAAGACCATGAGTTAGACAAGTAAGACCAAGAGTTATACTAGTAGGACCATGAGTTTGGCTACTGGGACCATGAGTTAGACAAGTAAGACCATGAGTTAGACAAGTAGAATCATGAGTTAGACAAGTAAGACCACGAGTTAGACAACTTGGACCATGAGTTAGACAAGTAAACCATGAGTTAGACAAGTAGAGTTATAAGTTGGACAAGTAGATGCATGATAAGACATGTAGGATAATGAGTTAGTCATGTTGGACTATAAGTTAGACAAGAAGACCATGAATTAGACAAGTAAGACCATGAGTTAGAATAGTATGACCATGAGTTAAACAAGTAAGACCATGAGTTAGACTATTAGGAACATGATATAGACAAGAAGACCATGAGTTAGACAAGTAGAGTCATGAGAAAGACAAGTAGATGCATGAATGTAACATGTAGGATAATGAGTTAGTCATGTTGGACTATAAGTGAGACAAGTAGGACCATGAGTTAGACAAGTAAGACCATGAGTTATACAAGTAAGACCATGAGTTAGACAAGTAGGACCATGAGTTAGACAAGTAAGACCATGAGTTAGACTAGTAGGATCATGAGATAAACAAGTAAGACCATGAGTTAGACAAGTAGGACCATGAGATAGTCAAGAAAGACCATGAGTTAGACAAGTAGAAACATGAGTTAGACAAGTAAGACCATGAGTTAGACAAGTAAGACAATGAGTTAGACAAGTAAGACCATGAGTTAGACAAGTAGAAACATGAGTTAGGCAAGTAGGACCATGAGTTAGACAAGTAGAACATTGAGATAGACAAGTAGGACCATGAGTTAGACAAGTAAGACCATGAGTTAGACTAGTAGGATCATGAGATAAACAATTAAGACCATGAGTTAGACAAGTAGGACCATGAGATAGACAAGTAAGACCATGAGTTAGACAAGTAGAGTTTAGAGTTGGACAAGTAGATGCATGAATGAGACATGTATTATAATGAGTTAGTCATGTTGGACTTTACGTTAGACAAGTAGGACCATGAGATAGACAAGTAAGACCATGAGTTAGACAAGTAGAGTTATGAGTTGGACAAGTAGATGCATGAATGAGACATGTAGGATAATGAGTTAGTCATGTTGGACTATAAGTTAGACAATTAAGCCCATTAGATAGAATAGTAGTACCATGAGTTAGACAAGAAAGACCATGAGTTAGACAAGTAGGACCATGAGTTAGACAAGTAAGTCCATAAGTTAAACAAGTAACACCATGAGTTATACTAGTAGGACAATAAGATAGACAAGTAAGACCATGAGTTAGACAAAGAGGGTAATGACATAGACAAGTAAAACCATGAGATAGACAAGTAAGACGATGAGTTAGACAAGTAGGACCAGAGATAGACACGTGAGAGCATGAGTTAGGCTAGTAGGACCATGAGATAGACAAGTAGAACCATCAGTTAGACAAGTAGGACCATGAGATAGACAAGTAGAACCATGAGTTAGACAAGTAGGACCATGAGTTAGACAAGTAAGACCATGAGTTAGACAAGTAGAACCATGAGATAGGCAAGTAAGACCATGATCTAGACAAGGAGAGTCATGAGTTAGACAAGTAGAGGCATGAATGAGACATGTAGGATAATTAGTTAGTCATGTTGGACTATTAGCTAGACAAGTAGGACCATGAGTAGACCACGAGTTAGACAAGTAAGACCATGTGTTAGACAAAGAGTGTAATGAGATAGACAAGTAAGACCATGAATTGACAAGTAGAGCCATGAGTTAGACAAGTAGATGCATGAATGAGACATATAGGAAAATGAGTTAGTCATGTTGGACGATAAGTAGAACCAGGAGTTAGACAAGTAATAATAATAATAATAATAGACAGCAAGGAGCCAGGCTCACAGCGCTTTACATGGAAATAACAATACATATATCAATGAAAAGAAACATTAATGTCATATTAACTACATAAATGACAATACGCTATACTCAATACATCACCTACGTTAATCATTTAAAGAAATGTGGTTTTCTTAATTTTGAAAATAAATTTTAAAAAGATGTGTCATAAGTGCAGTCTTGAATGACTTAGCATTTGAAATACTACGAATGTGTAATGGAAGAGAATTCCATTGTTTGGCTGCCCAAAAAGAGAATGACCTTTCGCCAAATGTTTTAGTTCTTGTCTTAGGAACACAGAGAATGCGTGTATCTGCAGAGGAGTGTAGCTGAAGACTTGGTGAGTAGATTGACAAAAGTTCAGTAAGATATGAAGGGCATGAGTCAGAAAAGAAGTTGTGACACAGAACGGCTAGTTTGTAATCAATTCGTGCTTGTATGGGTAGCCAATGAAGTGAGTACAGTAGCGGAGTATCATGGTCATGTTTTTTTGCCTTTAGAACTAATCTGGCAGCTGAATTTTGAACTCTCTGTAGTTTGTCAATGCATTGTTTTGGCGCACCTGACAGAAGAGAATTGCAGTAATCCATACGAGCTAGAACAAGAGAACAGACTAGAGTTTTTGTTTCACTATCTGTTAAATAATGACGGATTGATCTGATCTGACGAATGGCAGTATAGGCAGAGCGACAAATGTGATTGATGAAGTTGTTGGTAGACATGTTGTCAGAAATAATTTCGCCAAGATTCCTAGTCGATGTTGTGAACAGTATATCAGAACTAGCCACCTGAATAGAATTCGGAAAAGTCAAAGTACTACGGGATTTACTGTTACAGAATAGCAGTGCTTCTGTCTTATTATCATTCAGTTTGAGCTTGCTCAGAGTCATCCAAGACTTTACGTCACCAATGCACTCCTGGATAAATTGGACAGTGAAGCCAATATCATACGGATCAGTGTGAGTGTAAAGTTGAGTATCATCTGCAAATGATTGGCTTTTAACTGAATGCTTTTCGAGCAGTAGAAGTAGTGGCCTTGTATACAGCACGAAAAGTACCGGACCCAAAACGGAGCCTTGAGGCACACCATAAACCAAGTCAGCTCTGTAAGAGATACAGTCATCTACTGATACCACTTGTGATCTGTAAGATATATATGATTGAAACCAAGCCAGAACTGAGCCAGAAATCGCAAAATAATGTTGCAGGGTTTTTAGCAATGTTTGATGGTCGACGGTGTCAAAAGCAGCACTAAGATCTAAGAGGATCAATATATAGATTTTTCCACTGTCTAGTGCGAGTAGGAGATCATTTGTTACCTTTAACAGGGTGGTCTCTGTGCTATGAGAAGGTCTGTAGGCCGACTGATTGGGACTTAGAAGAGTGTTGTCGTTAAGATAAGAAAAAAGTTGCTTCAAGACAATTTTTTTTTAATTACCTTAGACACAAATGAAATATTTGATACTGGTCGATACTTGTTTAAATTATTTTGATCTAACCCTTACTTTTTCAGCAATGGATTTATTACTGCAGATTTACATAACATTGGGAAAGTACCAGAAGTAGACTGTTATTTACTATATGTGTTATTGTTGGGAGTAAAAGATCTAATGACTCAACAAATAATGGAGTGGGGATTGGATCAAGAAAACATGACGTTGGTTTAGATTTTAGAAAAACATCTTTGACCTCGTTTTCCGTAACAGGGTGGAACATTTCAAAGCTAGAACTCACAGCAAAATAGGGGGATGCATTATGTGGGGGTAACATCGTTCTGTCAAGCTCAGACCTAATTTCATCAATTTTGTTTGTAAAAAAAAATACAAAATATATCTTGTTGCTGATGCAACGGATATACAGAATGAAGGACCACAGCCTTACTACTCCCTCTGAGTATTGCATACATGAAAAAGCTGCCTACTAGTGCTACTTGTGTGTATTTTATTACTATAGTGCAAAGGTTTTGCTTGATGTACAATGTTAGTCACACATCGCTTGGCAGTGGAATAAATTTGCTGGTGAACGATGAGTCTTGATCTCAAACAAGTCTTTTCTACTATACGCCGATCTTTCTTGGCGCGTCGAAGATAATACTTTATTGATGAATACCAGGGAGCTGTCCGTGTTAACATGACATTTTGGCGGGTGACAGGGGCGTGTCTTGCCAGCATAGTGTGTAGTGTACTATTCAGCTTATCCAAAGTGGGGCAGAGATCAGGGGACACCGCCGCTTTTAGATCTTGCCAAAAGGCGTCACGGTTCATGCCATGTAGATTGCGAATGTCCTGGAATTTTGTGGATGGGGGAGGGGCAATCACCCTTAGGTCACATATAACACATAAATGATCCGATACTAACAAACAAAAAACATACACACAAGAAACGTATGTTAACAATAGGTAAAATAAAACTAAACACAAAAATGCTGAGAGTAGTTTCATTAAAATGCCATTATTAAATCTCTACGTAAAACTGAAAGAAACGGAAACATGGAAACGGGTTTAGGCTTGTTAACAATTCAATTACAAGTAATGTACGCATTGCCCCATTCTAGCACATTAAAAATAATAACAATAAATGGATAATATATACAGCACTTTATCCCAGTAGGGTACTATGTTCACAGCGCTTTACAAAAAGATAATAGTATCTATAAGTATATTGACTACCCACTACAGTAATAATTAAACGAAATGCAGTTTCATTAATTTTGAAATAAAATTTTTAAAAGATATAACTTAAGTTCGGCCTTGAAGGAATTGGTCGTTGAAAAAGGAAGGTCGTGTAATGGCAGACAATTAAACACGATATATAAGATTGATTAAAGAAAACAAAATTACAATCACACACTGAGACACACAAACTTATAGTAACACAATGATACACACAAACTTATAGTCACACACTGAGACACACAAACTTATAGTCACACACTGACACACAAACTTATAGTCACACACTGAGACACAAACTTATATTCACACACTGACACACAAACTTATAGTCACACACTGAAACACAAACTTATAGTCACACACAGACACACAAACTTATAGTCACACACTGACACACAAACTTATAGTAACACAATGATACACACAAACTTATAGTCACACACTGACATACACACTTATAGTAACACAATGATACACACAAACTTATAGTCACACACTGAGACCCACAAACTTATAGTCACACACTGAGACACACAAACTCATAGTCACACACTGAGACACACAAACTTATAGTCACACACTGAGACACACAAACTCATAGTCACACACTGAGACACACAAACTTATAGTCACACAGAGGGACAAATAATTTAATAGGCATAAACTCAGTCACAAAAACCTGTAAATAAAAATAGCAACACTAAATATATATAAAAAGAGAGAAGGTAACTTAGCGTACAATTAGCTTGACCAATAATTCATATGTATAAACGAACTCTTTACACATACACAATTATACTGATGATTTAAACCAAATCTACATAGAATACAAAACAACAATATACACACAAACAAACTATACAAACACACATCATTTTTTTGCACACATAAAAAATCAAAGTAAAACTACCATTTTAATTGCACTGTGCTTTATATAAGTATAATAATATATAATTGTGATACATCATATTCGTATTCCTGGCATGTGTCTACTGGGGAAGTTTTCTTTTAAAAAAAATAAAATCTTAACTTACTATTATACTTAAACATTTTTACTCCTAGAGTAATAATGTGTGTTTGCCTAATCTGAAATAGTATTCTACCTAAGGCTGACCTACTAAGACCATCAATAGGTTAGTTTATGTAATGTAAAGAAACAGTAAAAACAAGCTAATTTTAAATTCTGGGAAACCCCCTAATGAGCACCATATGGGATTTCCGATAACGTAGACTGCATAACGATTAATGACGTGAAAATCTGTCGATGAAATTACGTGGAATGCATAATGTCTGCCAGAGTTTTAATTTTGGGTGGGGAGAGCTAGAACGGAATTCTGGGGCCTAAGAAGGTTTTAAGGAAAGTCATAATTCAATAATTCATGTATTTTTCTGGAAGCATTATTTATTGTGTCTATTACTTTCAAAGAATTCACAGTTCATTGTGTCTATTACTTTCGAAGAATTCACAGTTCATTGTGTCTATTACTTTCAAAGAATTCACAGTTCATTGTGTCTATTACTTTCAAAGAATTCACAGTTCATTGTGTCTATTACTTTCAAAGAATCACAGTTCATTGTGTCGTGTTATCTCTATTAAAAGGAAGCTCGGATAATGTTAATTAATAATTTTAATCACTGGGAACATGAAATATTTAGAAAATACATTTTCTACGTCTTTATTTGAACTCGTCTGTCGTTATTTCTATTTTGGATATGTGTGACTTAAACGTTGTTGTTTAAGTTTAAAGGCTGACTTAAATAAATCTAAGACTACTTTCTATTTGAACTCGTCTGTCGTTATTTCTATTTTGGATATGTTTAACTTAAACGTTGTTGTTTAAGTTTAAGGGCTGACTTAAATAAATCTAAGACTACTTTCTATTTGAACTCGTCTGTCGTTATTTCTATTTTGGATATGTGTGACTTAAACGTTGTTGTTTAAGTTTAAAGGCTGGCTTAACCAAATATAAAACTAAGACTACTTTCTATGAATAAATAAAAAATATTCATAATTTTTATGTCTGTTTATAATTTGAAAAAAAAAAACAAAAACGTTTTGTTATTTTGTTCCGATAATCAACTCAGTAAAATGTTTATTTGTATGTGTCTGCAGACATAACCCATCATACACATAACGTCAATATAACTAAAGTGTTTACTTGTATGTGTCTGTAGACATAACCAATCATACACATAACGTCAATATAACTAAAATGTTTACTTGTATGTGTCTGTAGACATAACCCATCATACACATAACGTCAAAATAACTAAAATGTTTACTTGTATGTGTCTGTAGACATAACCCATCATACACATAACGTCAATATAACTAAAGTTTTTACTTGTATGTGTCTGTAGACATAACCCTTCATACACATAACGTCAATATAACTAAAATGTTTACTTGTATGTGTCTGTAGACATAACCCACCATACACATAACGTCAATATAACTAAAATGTTTACTTGTATGTGTCTGTAGACATAACCCATCATACACATAACGTCAATATAACTAAAATGTTTACTTGTATGTGTCTGTAGACATAACCCAAGTAGTATTTATTGCAGGAATCAGGTATTATTGACCTTTGACACCACCACTGTGGTGGTGGTGTGACCTTTGACCTAGTTTCCGGTGGTGGATGACGTCACTTCCGTTTTCGTTTGTTTACTTCCGGTTTTGGTGGGTTGACTTCCGGTTCCTACCAAGATGGCGGACTTCCGGTTCCTACCAAGATGGCGGACTTCCGGTTCCTACCAAGATGGCGGACTTCCGGTTCCTACCAAGATGGCGGACTTCCGGTTCCTACCAAGATGGCG
>MUZC01000842.1:81072-102165 GCA_002072015.1 Radix auricularia | reverse complement strand
AAATCGGCGACTTTTTAGAAAACTTGTATCAACTTTTGTTTGTAATTCATAACATTCTTTTTTAACGCCGCATGTGCTCTCCAACCTAAATTGTGGCACCCCTACCTTCAACCTAAATTGTGGCACCCCTACCTCCAACCTAAATTGTGGCACCCCTACCTCCAACCTAAATTGTGGCACCCCTACCTTCAACCTAAATTGTGGCACCCCTACCTCCAACCTAAATTTTGGCACCCCTACCTCCAACCTAAATTGAGGCACCCCTACCTCCAAACTAAATTGTGGCACCCCTACCTCCAACCTAAATTGTGGCACCCCTACCTCCAACCTAAATTTTGGCACCCCTACCTTTAACCTAAATTGTGGTACCCCTAGCTCCAACCTAAATTGTGGCACCCCTACCTCTAACCTAAATTGTGGCACCCCTACCTCCAAACTAAATTGTGGCACCCCTACCTCCAACCTAAATTGTGGCACCCCTACCTCCAACCTAAATTGTTGCACCCCTACCTCCAACCTAAATTGTGGCACCCCTGCCTCCAACCTAAATTGTGGTACACCTACCTCTAACCTAAATTGTGGCACCCCTAACTCCAACCTAAATTGTGGCACCCCTAACTCGAACCTAAAATGTGGCACCCCTACCCCCAACAATTCCAACTAATGTTTAAATAACGCTCTATGGAAATAATTGTTACCATTTGTTTATATTTAATTTTTTTTGTTTTTTTTTTATTGAAACTGTGACTATATAAAATAATCACGTTTTGAAAGTTGTATTAAATTTCTGATATATCCAATTATCATCAACAACAACACGCCCCATGTAATCTCTCACCTTCCATATCGGGCACCCACACCTCCAGTAGACCTGTTACATCTTGTAATAGTATTAGAAGTCATGTTATATTTTGATTTCCTTTCGTTTATATTTAAATGTTTCTTGAATTTTAAAGTATATTTGATATTTAAATTTTATAAACACATCAGGCAGTTCGTTTTTAAACATTTTTTGTATGTTTTAAACACCAATTTAGAGCATGAGTGTTTGTTATATTAGACTTAATAAACATATAGCACCTAATTGTTTGACTTTTGTATACTATTATTGTGTGTGTTTTTAAATGTTTATTTACCTGAAGGCTGGTGTGGTTATATGTGGGTTGGCAATATGATTAATTTCGTGGTACAACATCAGTATGGGATATGAACTTATAAATGTGATGTCTTAGTGCGGTTATGGAAAAACATGCGTTTTAATCTTATGTTATCTTAGATATACAGACGCTTGATCTATATAGAAGATAATTGCGTGCACAGATGATCTGTTGGCAAGTGATACAGCGGTCAAAGGACACGGCTATAAGGGTTCCACGCATTACCCAGCCGTCTAACTATTATCTAAATAGGTACCAGTTTAGAGCTGGTTGACTCGGGGACTCCTCAGGAACATATATTACATTGTGTGGATAAATCTAAAAGTGTCTAACACTGTTTGTGGTTTAATATTGAGGCTAATGGATGACCAACTTTATTATTTAAATAAAAACGTTATATGAGTTTGAAACCAAAAAATTGTTGAATTCAAAATAAAATACAAACAAACTTGACATGTACATCTGTAACATCAGACTAAAGTCTGTACAAAAATTGGTATATAATAAAATCTATCATTACACTGATCTGATGAAGCTATGAGCTAGAACATCTGTAACATCAGACTAAAGTCTGTACAAAAATTGGTATATAATAAAATCTATCATTATACTGATCTGATGAAGCTATGAGCTAGAACATCTGTAACATCAGACTAAAGTCTGTACAAAAATTGGTATATAATAAAATCTATCATTACACTGATCTGATGAAGCTATGAGCTAGAACTGACAAAAAGAAAAAAAAAGCCACTAATTATTTCATATGTAACATTAGTGGTGCTTACACTTCACAAAAATGAATTGGTGCCTGTATTTTTAACATTAGCTGTAACAGTTATCTTGCTTACATTTTACTAGTATCACCAGTATCTGCTCCCTTAAAACCAGTGTCGGCACACTTACAACCAGTGTCGGCACCCTTCCCGCCAGTAGCAGCATGCTTAAAACCATTCAGTGTCGGCACATTTACAACTAGTGTCAGCCACTTTACCATCAGTAGAAGAACCCTTCAAAGTTATCTCGGTACACTTAAAGCTGTGTATGCCCCATTTAAACTGCAACCAGTGTCGACACCATTACAAACAGTAGCTGCACTCTTACAACCCCTGAAGGCAAACTTAACACTTGTTTCGGCACCATTACAAACAGCGTCGGCAACATTACTGCCGTGCTGGATTCCTTCGTACTATTTTGGACACAAATATCTTCAGTGTTGACACCCTTTTTACCAATGTTGGCGCCCTTACAACAAGTAGATGAATCCTTAAATTGTATGTTCGCACCCTAAGTACAAGTGTCAACACCCTTGCAAAAAGTGTCGGCACATTGAAAACCAGTGTCGGCACACTTAAACTAGATTCGGCACCCTTAGCACCAATAGCTGCACCCTAAAAACCAGTGTTGGTACATATACAACTAGATTCGGCACCCTTAGCACCAATAGCTGCACCCTAAAAACCAGTGTCGGCACATTTACAACTAGATTCGGCACCCTTAGCACCAATAGCTGCACCCTAAAAACCAGTGTTGGTACATTTACAACTAGATTCGGCACCCTTAGCACCAATAGCTGCACCCTAAAAATCAGTGTCGGCACATTTACAACTAGATTCGGCACCCTTAGCACCAATAGCTGCACCCTAAAAACCAGTGTTGGTACATATACAACAAGCTGCAGCACCCTTACAACCATTAGATGAATCCTTAAAACTTATGCCAGAAATCTAAGAACAAGTGTCGAAACCTTTGCAACCAGTATTGGTACATTTACTACCAGTGTCGGCACCCTTACCACCAGTAGATGAACACTTAAAACTTTTTTCGTAACCCCATAAAAAAAGTTCCGACACCCCTACAACCGATGTCGGCATATTTACTTTCAGTGTCGGCACCCTGATTACCAGTAAATGAACCCTTTAAACTTATGTTGGCACCCTTAGAACTGTGTATGCATCATTAAAATTGCAACCAGTGAATGTACCCCAACAACCAGTGTCGGCACCCTTACAACGATTGTAGGCAAACTTACAACTAGTTTTGGCACAATTAAAAACTTCGTCGGTTCCATTACTACCGTGTCGGCACCCTTCGTACCAGTTTTGACATCATTACCTTCAGTGTTGTCACCCTTTCTACCAGTGTCGGCACCCCTACTTCCAGTATCGGCGCACTTACTCTTGGTGTAAGCACTTTTCTACCAGTTTAGGCATCATTACTACCATTTTTGGCCCCACTACTACCAGTGTTGGCTACAACCTTACAACCAGTTTAGGCAACATTACCACTAATTCCGGCCCCATTGCTACCATTTTTGCTAACATAATACCAGTGTCTTTATCTTTACTACCAGTGTCGGCACCCATTCAAAAATTTGATTAACCCAAATAACCGGTGTCTACACCCTTATAACCAACTTAGGCACCCTTTCTACCAGTGTCAGAACACTTACAGCTAGTGTTCGAACTCTACCAACTAGTTTTAGCAACCTTACTGCCAGTGTACAAGTGTCGTTACTTCCAGTGTCGGCACCATTACTTCCAGTGTCGGCACCATTACTTCCAGTGTCGGCACCCTTATTTCCAGTGTCGGCACCATTACAAACAAAGTCGTGGCCGCCACAACTAGTATTTAGGCCGATACTTTACTACCTTTTAGAGAACTGTGAAATTTATTCACAGATTTGTATTGATTTAAATGTGTTTCTACCTTGTGTTGAATTGAAATATTTGTGTACCTAAGCATGTAATCCTTGTGTGACGGTCTTTTGTCATACGTAGCTATCTTTTAGAATCATTACCTCTTATATTGGTGTTTCATTTTTATATTTATTTTTTATTTGCAAGTTTTGTCTTATACTCACATATTAATTTATAGTTTACATTGTGTCAACTAAGTGTAGACATTTGTGACATAATTTTAACAAAGACAAGACATTAGGTACGTTATGTTAGGTAATAGAAGTAATTGATCTTGAAGGGAAATTATTCATTATTTACAAAACAAAACAGTAATCACGTCCCTTAGTTTCTAATTTGTGCCCACAGGCCTACAGTTAGTAGTGTACTGATGTTTTAAATGAGTCGTCTATAAAGTACATCACGATGCAGGATAGACATCTTTAAATCGCAGATGTGGGCGACCTGTTTTCCTCTTTTCTGAAGCAAGTTCACCATAAAGGAGGTCCTTCGGGTTGCGGCTTTGACTCATTCTAATAACATGTCCTAGCAAGCTCAGGCGTCTATCACTAAGTATTGAGAACATGCTTTGGGTATTCGCACGCATTAAGACCTCACTATTAGACACGTTGTCTTGACACTTAATATCAAGGATGCGACGCACGCATCTTATGTGGATGTATAGGTGATCCATATTTCGTTCACGTATAGTAGTATAGTGATGACACAAGCTCTATAGACGCACAGTTTGGTTTTCTCCGTTAGCTTGGGGTTTTGCCAGACCTATTTATTTAGTTTAGCCATTGTTGCAGCTGCCTTGCCGATTCTGCTGTTCATTTCTTCTTCAATGGACAGTGTATTGGAGACCTTGGATCCCAAGTAGGTGAAGCTGTCCACAACCTCCAAGTTTTCATTATCGATATTTATGGTAGGAGGAGGTCGAGTGTCTTGGGCCATGATGTTTGTCTTTTTCAAGCTGATTTGCAGACCAAATTCTTTGCAGGGATTGGAGAAGCTTGACACGAGTTGTTGCAAACCAGTTTCTGTGTGTGCTGTTAGTGCCGCATGATCCGCAAATAGTAGCTCTCGAATTAGGACATCCGTCATTTTGGTCTTGGCTTCGAGGCGGGCAGTGTTAAAAAGTCCTCCATCAGCTCTGGTATGTAACTAGATTCCCTCACTGCTATCATTGAATGCGTAGCGAAGTAGTAAAGAGAAGAGTATTGCAAAGAGTGTTGGTGCGAGTACACAACCGTGTTCAACTCCGCTGCTGACAGGAAAGGCCTCTGACTTAGCTCCATCGAACTGAAATGTGCCAAGCATATTTTCATGGAACTGTCTGATGATGGCAAGTAGGTGAGGGGGACAGCCGATTTTTGCCAGTATTTTATATAGCCCGTTGCGACTGACGAAATCGAAGGTTTTTGTAAAGTCAACAAAGACAACGTCTAGTGGCACCTGCTTCTCTCTGCATTTCTCCTGGAGCTGTAATACGGATAACACCATGTTTATGGTAGACCGCCCAGACCGGAAACCACATTGAGATTTTGGATAGACACGGGATACTAGACTCTCTTAACGTGTTAGTATGACACTGGAGAAGGCTTTTTCTACAATACTAAGGAGTGAAATGCTTTCACCTGTGTTTTTATATAGTGTCACTATATTTGCATCCTTTAGGTGTTGGTGGATGAAGCCCTGTTCCCAGCAGAGGGACAGAATCTCGTGCAATGGTTGGAGTAAAGCTGTCTTGCCATTCCTGAGAGCCTTTGGTGTTATCCCATCATCCCCAGGCACTTTTCCACAAGCTAGACTGTCAATCGCTTTGCTCAGCTCTTCCTGTGTGGGCACGACATCAAGTTCTTCCATGAGTGGCATATCTGGGATGTCATCTAGAGCGGTGCTGGAGACTGTGGTAACTGTTGAATAAAATTCCAGATAATGCTCAACCCACCGTTTTAGCTGTGCTGCCTGGTCTTGGATTATTTCTCCACTTTTGGACTTTAGGGGAGCAACATTTGATATCAAGAGGCCAAATTTGATGTTTTCGTACTTGAATTTTGCATTGCCCATGTCTGCAGCTGATTGTATACTGGAACAGAGCTTAAGCCAGTAGGTATTGACAAATTTACGTGCAACCTTCTGGGCAAGTTACGTCGCTGTTTTTTAGGCATGAAACCTGTCGGGCAAAGGAATTTCTTTGTAAGCTATAAGAGCTTTTCTTTTTGCTTCCGTGACAGGTTTTATCTCGTCCCAATGTTAATCAAACCAGTCCGTGTTTTTGCTGATTTTGTGCCAAAGTCTTGTATTGCGGATGTATACATTGTGTCACTGAGATGCTTCAATTTAGAGTCAATGGTGACGCATTCAGACATCTTTGAAATACCTTCCTTCACCTTGTCTGTCAACAGGTGCGTTAGCCTAAGATCTTTCATGCCTTCACCTTGTCTGTCAACAGCTGCGTTAGCCTAAGATCTTTCATACAGAAGGTTTTGATGCCTTGGCATCCCTTTTTCTTGGTGTGGTACGCGTTTTTCCTGACTATTCGTATCTTGCTGGCGACAAAGGAGTGATCCGTGTCACAGTCGGCACTGTGATAGCTGCGAGTGAGTAGGACGCTAGCTAATTGTACACGCCTGGTGATAATGAGGTCCAGCTGGTGCCAGTGGTGGGATCGAGGGTGTCTCCATGATACTTGATGTATATCCTTGCACTTGAAGAAAATATTGGTCACACACAAGCCTCGTGAGCAGCACAATTACAGAAGCCTTTGTCCATTTTCATTTAACTTTCCTCTTCCAAAGAGTTCAAGGCATGTAGGCCAGGCTTCGTGGTCGTTTCCCACTCTAGCATTGAAATCTCCTAGGAGATAGATTGCATCGTCAATTTTTTATGGATTTAGATTATATTTTTAATAAATATAAGAACAGATCTAATACAAGGTAAAGTTATTATTGTCATCGACAGAACCTTATCTGGAGTCTCTGAGCTCTTGGCTAATTTACAAGGTAAAGTTATTATTGTCAACGACAGAACCTTATCTGGAGTCTCTGAGCTCTTGGCTAATTTATATTCGACACCCTTGACAAATGGATATTTTAAAAATCCATGAGGTAGAGCAAAATATGTTTTAATAATTTTAAGGTTGAGCCCTAGGCGCTCTTGGCTACTGCCCCCATGAGATGTTGTTGCTACGCCTCTGGTCAACTTGACAAAAAACAACTTTTTGTATGAACAAAAGTCAAAGGAAAGGTTAGTTCTAATTTTTGTTTCTGAAGTGTACTAATAATCTAACGTGTGTACGTTTGGGCTTATAATAATCATTCACCAATAATTATTATCTTTGTTTTTACTCTTAATCAGCGTCATGGACTACACATTTGTTTAGTCACATGCTGTGTTCTAATTGAAAGCCATTAATAATTAAAGGTTATTTAATTTTCAGCTACTTTTTTATTATTAGTCCACAAAGATATCCCGCCTGTCAAGATCCATTATCATAAATTTTCTTTGATTTACCTTTTTTATACCACTATCCTTTTTTTGAACAAGACTATGTCGTGAAGGAAGGAGAAATATCGCAATCAATGACTGTTTGTGGCAGCTGTGGAAACCTAAATGATAGTTCCTGTTCTTTCTGGGTGTTGGTAGGACGCAATAATATTCTGTATTGAAGGAGCGTCTGTAAAAAATGAGATATATATAAATATATATTATATGTTTTGCTTATTCGAAAAGTTAGCAGATGTATATGTTATAATTTACGAGCTGCTCTACATTTCTCCTCATTTCAAAGCGCACGTCAAATCAAGTGTGAAGCATTCAGAGAAGAAACAATATCATATAGAGTAGGGGTGCGATTAAGCTTTTCAATAAAATACAAAATACACAGACAAATTGTGCAATGAAAACACTAAATTTGAGGTTCTGTTTAAAACTAATACGCCAGTAAACGTTTCTGCTAATGCCTTTATCAGTACAATAAACATAAAATACTTACTTGCATAAGTAGTATTTAAATTCTTATAACATGCGTATTATAAAATATTTGTGTAAAGGAAAAAGAAAGGAAAAACAGCAACAAACAATGACATAAGATATAGGAAGGAGGAGGAGCAGAAACAACGTTTTAAACGATGAACACTAACAAACAATGACACAGGGTATAGGAAGGAGGAGGAGCAGAAACAACGTTTTAAACGATGAACACTATCAAACAATGACACAGGATATAGGAAGGAGGAGGAGCAGAAACAACGTTTTAAACGATGAACACTAACAAACAATGACACAGGATATAGGAAGGAGGAGGAGCAGAAACAACGTGTTAAACGATGAACACTAACAAACTCTCAAATTTATCTTAATGAAATTATTAATATATGGTTAAATACTGAACTAAATTAAAATATTTTTTTATTAGCTTACCAATAAATAGGCATTAATAATGATAAATCAAAATTCCACTTACTCCAAACGGGTCTCTGTTAAATTTTGTTAAAAGTTGTTGAGTGTTATCATATCTTAAACATTTTCAAACATTTTCATTTAATCTGAAAATAATAATCCTTATAATTTCTTAGAGTATTTCAAGGAAAGGCTGGAGTATCCTACATACATTTGCAACGAAACATTTTTTTACAGCTGCATGTAAATGAAGCAAAATACCTAAAGTAATTAAAATAATTAACAATATTTGAATTTTTTAAAAAAAAATATAAAAAACTGTTCCATAAAATGATGGCAAATTAATAAGAAAAAGTAATGGATCAAATGGGAAAACATACGTTAACATCAATTTAAAAGTTCAATGTTAAAATGTAAAAGTAAAATATATTAAAGAAAGACTTACCTTATATAGAAATATATTTTAGCGGCCATCACAAGAAAATTATCACTAAACAAAATGTTGGGATCGTGCTGCTTCAGCGGAGACATGGCATAAACTTTACGGAATATTTTCTTGTGTGTGTAAAATACCGCTCCTCAAACAGACGGCAAATTTGAAATAGATCATTTTTAAAAGATCGTTGTTTTTTTTTGCACATATGTATAATTATTATGCCATGAAGGTAAGGCTTGTTAGTGGTTACTTACATGTAATATTGCAGAATTCGCTTACATATCCCTCCGCACATCCATGCAGGCATTGACCTGTGATATAATGGCAGATCCTGTCTCCGCCTACACTTATTTCTAAACAGTTACGGCTACAGTGCAGATTACAACCTTGACCGTATCTCCATGCAGGACATTCTGAAAACGGGGAGATTTAATTTAAAAAAAAAACATCATATTTTTAAATTTAGTTTTCTAAACTAGCCAATAAAAGTGTTCATGTTTTCAAAAAACAATACAAATAATGATGGGTAGATAACTAAATTCAAGAAGGCTTCAACACAAGTCACTCACAAGTGGTATAATGAGGCATTTCAAGATGAGAAAGAGTGTCTACTTAACGAATAAATGACCTCAATATTGTGCCCTTAAAGTGAACTTCAACTCAGGTCACTCACAAGTGGTATAATGAGGCATTTTAAGATGAGAAAGAGTGTCTACTTAACGAATCAGATGCTTTAATATTGTGCCCCTCATCAAAATATTTGTATATCACGCTCAATAACTGTGGAATAAGAGTTTAAAAGACGTTTGAGACTGTCGTCAAGTTTTATATCCAAGGACATCAACTTGATAGGAACGGGTTCAATTCCATGACATGCTATCGCGAGCTAATGGTGTTCTGTTCTAAAGCTCAAGTGATATAATTTGTAGGTATTTTTCTGCTAAATGCCACACTCCTGTATTTAGCTGACCCACAAACTTATTGGGATATTTGAATAAATAATTCGTAATGATTTCTTATTAAATGCGTTGATTCAATGATTTTTTTCTTTTAATTACTTTTTTTGGTTATATAGAACTAATATTGGTGGGTCTAAAGGTTATGTCTCTCTGTCATCATCATTAATCAAATTTGTTTTTCTACATTTCAATTAAGTTGTTTTTATATTCTCACAGAGGCAATGCAATACCTATTATAATAATATGTTGAAACGCTTAAAGTCGTTATTTCCAATGTTGACAAGGCTGTAATAAAAATATACATGTTTCAATTAATCTTATTATATTTTAAAAAATAATTAATCCACAAGATTTAGCAAAAGGTATTTTTAAATTCCATTTATTTAAAAGATTTTAGATTCTTCATGGATGAGGGTTTAAATTTTATGGATTAAAACTAAATTGTAAATCACCCATTTTTCATAGTTTTTTTCTAATGGAAAAGTGAATCTTCCGTCTTGATAGACGATGGTGCATAACCTTGGTTTTTTTTTTCCCTTTTTTTTTCAAAAAATTTCTTGGTTCAGTGTCCTCTCCAGATTTGTGTCAAGTCCGGGCGGATACTATTTAGAATTAACTGCTGCCTATACAGCATGCATATCTCCCCTCCACGTCAATGGCTTATAACAAGGGAATGACTTGCTTCGATGCAGCTTTGCGCCATTGACGCCACTGGAGCTGACAGAATGTTCATAATTTTATGTCTGAATGTGCCCCACTTACTGAGTTTATGTCTGAATGTGCCCCACTTACTGTTTTTATGTCTGAATGTGCCCCACTTCCTGTTTTTATGTCTGAATGTGCCCCACTTCCTGTTTTTATGTCTACATGTGCTCCACTTCCTGTTTTTATGTCTGAATGTGCTCCCCTTCCTGTTTTTATGTCTGAATGTGCCCCACTTACTGTTTTTATGTCTGAATGTGCCCTACTTCCTGTTTTTATGTCTGAATGTGCTCCACTTCCTGTTTTTATGTCTGAATGTGCCCCACTTCCTGTTTTTATGTCTACATGTGCTCCACTTCCTTTTTTTATGTCTGAATGTGCCCCACTTACTGTTTTTATGTCTGAATGTGCCCCACTTACTGTTTTTATGTCTGAATGTGCCCTACTTCCTGTTTTTATGTCTGAATGTGCCCCACTTCCTGTTTTTAGGTCTGAATGTGCCCCACTTCCTTTTTATATGTCTGAATGTGCCCCACTTCCTGTTTTTATGTCTGAATGTGCCCCACTTCCTGTTTTTATGTCTGAATGTGCCCCACTTACTGTTTTATGTCTGAATGTGCCCCACTTCCTGTTTTTATGTCTGAATGTGCCCCACTTACTGTTTTTATGTCTGAATGTGCCCCACTTCCTGTTTTTATGTCTGAATGTGCCCCACTTCCTGTTTTTATGTCTACATGTGCTCCACTTCCTTTTTTTATGTTAGGATTTTCTCCCTTAGCCTATCCCGGGTAGCATGTGTAGCAGCCGGGAAGCGGAAGTTTGAAGTCAGAGTTTCCTTCTATAATATTCTAGATAAACTACCAGCCAAGGTTAACGAGCTTCACCTAACGGTAGCGACTGGTTTTAGGATGCCAGTGACCCACCTTCGCCCTTTCGTCTCATATTTATATTGTTCTTTGTAAATTTCTCCAGCGCTCGTTTTTTTTTTAATTTATAGACGTCAGGTCCTGGATTTTATTTATACATGACATTTCGCGAGTGTATTTATTAATATACTAGTAATACTAGGACCGGAAGTTGATAAAATGGCGGAAAATAAATTTCTATGCCGTCAATAGGTTTATTTTAAGACTGGTTATAGTAATTTTTGAGTTTACAATAAAATGCAATAATTTCGCCTTAAATACACATACGATGTAATCGTTACAAATGCTCTTGACATCTAAGCCCTTACTTTTTTTTTTTAATTAATATTTTTATTTTATTTTTGTGCAATATTTGTTTTCATGGCATTTTAAGGACTTTGTAAAACAGAAAACTTCTTTTCATATTTCATTCGCAATAAAACAGCTTATTTGGAAATTAATTTCTTTGTGTTATTTTCATTGTACAAAATATAGGTCTGAATACTTTTTTAAGAGGGTGTGTTTGATTTGCCTACCTTTGGCATTTGAAAAAAATGCAACTATAATATTCTGAAAAGCTGAAAATGTAAACATTAGTATGCCTACTATTTTCATGGAACTGATGAAGTTGTAAGGACCTAACGAACCCAAAACAATAATACAATAACGAATGCTTAAAAAGTGATGATTATCAACTTTTGAAATGTTTAGGAATTATGAGGAAAAAATACAATAAATAGGCATGATGTGTTGATGGTATTGTTTTCAAATACTCATGAAATGTTTGTATATTATTTTTTCAATTAGACTATTGTCGCTTGTTTTAATGTAGCACTACAATGTAAGCATTTCTCTTTTATATATATCACAAAATATTACAAAATGTGAAGAGGTTACAGCTATAGTAATTTGTCAACATTTTGGTAATCTGTTACAGTCTCACTAAAACACAATAACAATTATTATTAATCTTATTATTCTAGATATTCAGACGGCTTACTATCAATATAAATTCTATCAACTGCAGCACGTGCACCGTCTGAGACTTGTTCGGGTTGGGTTGATGTCTCTAGTATGACTTCACGTCTTTTAATTGTTATCCA
The DNA here is from genome assembly GCA_002072015.1 of Radix auricularia. Lineage (NCBI taxonomy): Eukaryota > Metazoa > Mollusca > Gastropoda > Lymnaeidae > Radix > Radix auricularia. The sequence continues at coordinate 89,821 of MUZC01000842.1, read as the reverse complement.
TTGTGTGACGTCACTTGTTTTGATGGTGTTCAAACCTGGGATCAGATATATATATATAAATATTTATTTGCTCAAAATAATTTTTTTTCAAATCAAGATTGCATAATAATTTTTTTTAAATTTCCTAAATGGAGTATAAAATTGTCACACTCCATTTCACTCAAAATTATGATAGAAAGAAACAGTTTCTTTTTATAAAGCCTAAGGTTTTGTTTGATTTTTTAATAACTTCATTGACATGGGGATTCCATGATAGTTTCTTAATTATTATGACTCCTAAGTATTTTGCTTCTTTATTTTGGGTTATTTCTTTTTTCATGAATATAATTGTTTGAAATTATCTTTTTTCTTTTTCTCTGTTACTCTTAGCAGTTGAAATTTTTCTGGGTGGAAGGACATGCTCCAGTTACTTACCTATTTTATTAGTTCATAAAAGTGTTTTTGTAAAATTGTGCAATCTTTTTCTGACTTAATTGTTATATCAGCAAATAACCTAAATTTTGTTCCTGTTTAGATATTGCTGGGTAAATAATTTATATAAGTTAAAAATAGTAAGGGACCTAGCACAGTTCCTTGTGGAACACCTGAGTTAACCTATATGATGCAGATTTAGATCCATTAAATATTACAGTTTGCTCCATACCCAATAGGAAGTCTTGTATCAAGTGATATAACGGAACTGAGATTTCAAAGTATTAAAGCTTTTTTAAAAAAATTATTGTAAGGTGAAGAACTTTGTCAAATGCTTTTGAGAAATCTACTAATAGTGTCTCCATTTGATCATTATTATCTAAGCCTTTTGATGGTTCATCTATTAGACCTATTCAATGTGTATCACATGATCTGTTCTTTCTAAAGTCATGTTGATGTCATAGACCATTATATTTCCAAGTTGGTTAACTATTCTACTATATATTATGTGTTCTAGTAATTTACAGGTGAAAGTAGTAATTAATACAGTCTGTAATTACCAGGGTCTTATTTATCACCTTTGTTAAAAAATGATGTCACGTTGTTTAATTTCAAAATCCCGGGGCACTTTACCATGGTTTAGAGAGGCTTGAAAAATAACTACAAGGATAGGGTCAGTTCATTCCTTAATTCTTTTAGTAACCTGGCAGGCGATTCATCTGGGCCAGTAGCTTTGCTTATTTTAAAGATTTTTAGGAGTGAATGTATACCTATCTCATCTACAGTTAATTTACGTATTACTTCCATTTTATTTTATTATAATTTCCATGTCACCTTAGGCTAAAAATGATGATGCCAAATATGTGTTTTGGATATTATCTTTAGTGTCATTATCATTATTGGTTTTATTATTTGAGCCTTTTAGTGTGGCCATACCTGTAGGCTCCATTTTTTTATATGATAAAGGACCATAAGCTTTTTGTTGTTGTTATTTTTAGTAATAACATTGTTTATAGATCTATATTCATTTTGGAGGTTTCGTTTAATTTTGTGTGTCAAGTGATTAATTTTAAGTATCATTTGATGAATTACGAACGTTTCGACCCAACTCGTTTTGACTACCCTATCTGTTTATCATTCATAACTTAATTAGCTTATTTGGCTTCAAGTTAATTTTTTAAAAACCCGTAAAAAACACATTTTTAACAATGAATTTTATTATAATAGTCTACTCACTACAACATAATCCAAAATTTATTTTTTGTTAGTAATGTCTAAACTAATGCAGACATGTGTAGACATAGGTAGACATGGGTAGACATGGGCATACATGGGCAGACATGGGTAGACATAGGTAGACATGGGCATACATGGGCAAAGATGGTCAGACATGGGCACACATGGGCATACATGGGTAGGCATTGGCAGACTTGTGTAGACATGGGAAGACATGGGCATACATAGGAAGACATGGGTAGACATGTGTAGATAATAATAATAATAATAAAATGAAGATTTATATAGCGCTGTATCCCAGCAAGGAGCCAGGCTCACAGCGCTTTACATGGAAACAAAAATACACATATAAATAAAAAGAAACATTCATAGCATATTAACTACATAAATAACAATACGGTATACTCAATATACATGGGTAGACATGGGCCAAATATTGTTAACCATCAATTTCCTCGCGCTTTGCTGCGTTAAGTTGAAAAATTTGTGATGAGTGAGTGAGTGCATTAAAAAACTATATTTGGGTCCCCGGTGCCCAGCAAGGGATATTGTAAGTATTATTTCACCTGCTTTTATAGTGGAAGGGTATTTAACAAATCCCCAAAGTTTCATGCGATCACCAATTTGCAAAATAGGAAAAATAGTGCTTTTTAATTTGTATATAGCACGTATTAGAAAATAAACACGTTTTTGAGGCCCCGGCCTCAATGACTGTCAATTTAAAAATTATATTTACGCCTATATTCGTCATGAGAGGGTACCCAAAAACTTTTAAAAGTTTTATGCTACCTACATGGGGATTGGGAGAATTAGTGATTTTTACTTATTACATGGCTAATATTATTTTTAAAAAACTACATTCCCCCCCCCCGCCCAAATTAAGGGATGTTTTAATAATTTTTCACCTGCTACTGATGTGGAAGTGTATTTAACGAACCTTAAAAGTTTCATACGTTAGCCTATTCGGGAAATAGGAGAATTAGTGATTTTCAATTTTTATGTAGCACATATAAAGAAAAAAGTTTTTGGGGCCTAGGCCCTCATAAGTGAGCATGTGTAAACTATTTTACCTCAATTTTCGTCGCGAAAGGGTACCCAACAACTTCCAAATTTTTATTCTTTTAACTACACGATGAATTGTGGAATTTATGATGAATCGTTTTTTAAAATAAGAAAAATATATTTGGGCCCCCGCCCCCCTATGAGTTGATATTTGCCATTCTCTTTTGCCAACTTTCATCGGAAGATGGTACTCAACAACTTCCCAAAGTTTCATGCTTCTTCTTAAATGGGGAAAAGGATAATTATTGATGTGCCAGTAGTTATAAAGTTTTTATTAGGAAAAAACTACATTTACCCCCCTCCCCCGGCCCCCAGTAAGAGATATTTAAAATATTTTTTCACCTGCTACCATCGTGAAAGAGTAATTTTCGATTCCCAAACTTTTCATTAGTCTACCTACTCGAGAAATAGGAGAATTGGTCATTTTAAATTTTATATAAGAAAAAAAATGTTTTTGGGGCCCCGGCCCCAATGAGTGTGTATTTTAAAATTCTTTTATACCAACATTCGTTGTGAGAGGGTACTTAACATTTACCAAAAGATTCATGCTCCTACCTACACGGAAAATTGGATAATTAGTGGTAAGTCAGTTTTTAATATAAGAAAAAATATATTTGGGCCGCGGTTATATACCAATTTTTGTACAGACTTTAGTCTGATGTTACAGATATTCTAGCTCATAGCTTCATCAGATCAGTGTAATGATATATTTCATTATATACCAATTTTTGTCCAGACTTTAGTCTGATGTTACAGATGTACATGTCAAGTTTGTTTGTATTTTATTTTGAATTCAACAATTTTTTGTTTTAAACTCATATTACGTTTTTATTTAAATAAATAAAGTTGGTCATCCATTAGCCTCAATATTAAACCACAAACAGTGTTAGACACTTTTAGATTTATCCACATAATGTAATATTTGTTCCTGAGGAGTCCCCGAGTCAACCAGCTCTAAACTGGTACCTATTTAGATAATAGTTAGACGGCTGGGTAATGCGTGGAACCCTTATTGCCGTGGCCTTTGACCGCTGCATCACTTGCCAACAGATCATTTGTGGACGCAATTATCTTCTATATAGAAGGAGCGTCTGTATAACTAAGATAACATAAGATTAAAAATTATGTTTTTCCATAACCGCACTAAGACATCACATTTATAAGTTTATATCCCATACTGATGTTGTACCACGAAATCATTCATATTGCCAACCCACATATAACCACATCAGCCTTCAGGTAAATAAACATTTAAAAAACGCACACAATAATAGTATACAAAAGTCAAACAATTAGTTGCTATATGTTTATTAAGTCTAATATAACAAACGCTCTAAATTGGTGTTTAAAACATACAAAAAATTTTTGAACAACGAACTGCCTGATGTGTTTATAAAATTTAAAGATCAAATATACTTTAAAATAATTCAAGAAACATTTAAATATAAACGAAAGGAAATCAAATTATAACATGACTTCTATTACTATTACAAGATGTTACAGGTCTATTGGAGGTGTGGGTGCCCGATATGGAAGGTGAGGGTGTACATGGGGAGTGTTGATGTTGATGATAATTGGATATATCAGAAATTGAATTCAACTTTCAAAACATGATTATTTTATATAGTCACAGTTTCAATTTAAAAAAAAAGAAAATTAAATATAAACAAATGGTAACAATTATTTCCATAGAGCGTTATTTACACATTAGTTGGAATTGTTGGGGGTAGGGGTGCCACAATTTAGGTTGGAGGTAGGGGTGCCACAATTTAGGTTGCATGTAGGGGTGCCACAATTTAGGTTGGAGGTAGTAGTGCCACAATTTAGGTTGTAGGTAGGGGTGCAACAATTTAGGTTGGAGGTAGGGGTGCCACAATTTAGGTTGGAGGTAGGGGTGCCAAAATTTAGGTTGGAGGTAGGGGTGCCACAATTTAGGTTGGAGAGCACATGTGGCGTTAAAAAATAATGTTATGAATTACAAACAAAAGTTTTCTAAAAAGTCGCCGATTTAAAAAAAAAAAAATATTTTATAATTGAATGTGAAATTGTTTATAAAAAAGAAAGAAAAAAAAATAGAAGGTTGGGGTGTAATATTGGTACTGTGGGCGTATATGGGGTGTAATATTGGTATTTTGGGCGCATATGGGGCGTGATAAACTGTGTTGTCCTATACATTGATTAAAGTGTGGTAAAAGTTCTTAGAAAATGAATTTGTAAACAAAAGTCTTAAACATTATTATAATTAAATAAAATGGGTTTAATAAGGGTGAGGGTGCCGACATTGTTGTTGAGGGCGTAGAAACTGATGGGGGCGCACATGACCGTGGCAGATGTCGTTCTTTATTACAATAATAATAATTTGTTAACAATTTGTATCAGGTAAATATATAAACAATAAAAATGTGTATCATAATATTTAATAAGTATATGAGATAGGAATAATGGAGGCAGGGCACCGACACTGGTGGTGAGGGCGCACATGGGGTGGTGTGAGGGTGCACAAGGGGCATGGTGTTGTTGTATACATGGGGCGTGGTAGAGGGTGTTGTCTATTACAACAATCAACAGTTGATATAAGTTTGTATAAAGTATATCAAATATTATAACATTGTTTACATTATCTATATTACCACCAGTACCCACCAGCGCCACTAAAATTTCTTCCCTCAGAGTTGACCCCAGAGTGGACTTGGCGGTCATACCACCAGCCAACATACCCCAGTGGGTTGACATGAGCCCCACTACTGCCTGGACATGTACATGTTGTGTACGTGTACTTGGTCTCTCTATCACTCAGCTCGTACCTGTCTATCCAGTGTCCTACAGAGATCTGTTTAGGACATCCATGTGGATGTGATACTATCCATGTCAACTTGTCTTCACATCTCTGGTATTTGTTGATTACTTTCATCCTTAGAACAGACCAGTGTCTCACCATCTTGTACAGTTTGGTCAGTAAATCTTCGTCACATGTCACACATTCCAACCAACACCAGTCTTCCTCAATGTTTGCACTAACCATCGTCCAGCCATCAAGAGTGACCAGTGGACTATCTTCTCTGTCAAAGAACAATCTACACGTGGTGTGTCTCGCCTCAAGATCATCAAACACCACGTGTGTGGCCGTGTACATCCTTACCTCCCCCCACTCTTTGCTGGGTGTGTCCGAGTGTTGACACTTGTGACATGGACAAGTTTCCTCCTTGTTGTGTCCAATGTATACATCCGTCACCGCCCCAGTCCCTACTCTCATGAAGTCACTTCCTCTCTTGTCATAAAATGGATATGGCTGTTTGGTGTTTGGGTCAAACTCTGGTCTTTTTGTACTGGTCATTTTAACAGCTACCCTGACAGTGAGGTTAGCTGTAGCTTTGATGTGCTCAACTAAGAGGTTGTCATGGTAACCTTCAGGCATGTGATTGATGTTAAAATCGTTGATAGGTATAAACTGTTTGTGACCTGGATTCTTCTCACAGTAATTGAAATGTTTGTGTAGATCTGCTTCTCCTCCTTCGGACACCTGGGTTTCATGTGTACCTGACAAGGTCATCAAATAAAGTACATTTTATGACATATGTTACAGAACTTACTAATTGTTTGTCTCTGTTTAACTAGATTTCGTCAAGTCTATTCTTTCATGTCAATAGATTTAAAGATCAATTTATGAGATGATATGTAAGACAATAATTTATGTAAGAAATACAATGTGTAAGTACTTGTATTATTAGAGACATTACAAGGAATTTTACTGGCCATTGTATCAACAATATAAAACAGTTTAAATTATCAATTATATATTTATGTATTGATGAAATGTTTATAAAACAACAACTACCATAGAAAAGACTTGATTTGTCGTTCATGTCACACCTGACATCTTTGACATCTGTTTGTCTGTCATCTGTGTCAAATTCACCTCGGATGTGCTCTTGACATTTTTCTGAAAGGAAAGTTTTCTAATGTATTTCTTTTGTATTGACTATTACTAATTATTAATGTACCGCTACTTTCTCTCTTTGTTGATTTCTTTGTCGTTATTTCTGTCTGTGTTTACTTTTCTCACAAACCTTTTCTTGTCTCAATTTCTCTCCCCACTTTCTATCTATCTATCTATCTATCTATCTATCTATCTATCTATCTATCTATCTATCTATCTATCTATCTATCTATCTGTCTATCTGTCTATCTGTCTATCTGTCTATCTGTCTATCTATCTATCTATCTATCTATCTATCCATCCATCCATCAGTCCATCCATCAATCCATCCATCAGTCCATCCATCAGACCATCCATTTATCCATCCATCCATCCATCCATCCATCCATCTATCTATCCATCCATCCATCGGTCCATCCATCCATTCATCTATTTATCGTTATCCATCTATATGTCTGTCTGTCTATCTATCTATCTATCTATCTATCTATCTATCTATCTATCTATCTATCTATCCATCCATCCATCAGTCCATCCATCAATCCATCCATCAGTCCATTCATCAGTCCATCCATTTATCCATCCATCCATCCATCCATCCATCGATCTATCCATCCATCCATCCATCCATTTATCCATCTAACTATCTATCTATCTATCTATCTATCTATCTTTCTAGCCTATCTGTCTGTCTCCATCTTTCACTCTTATCATTAAACCAATTTTAATTTATAAAAAAAGAAAGAAATCAATAAATAATGGGGGAAAATGTGTTAAATTTATAAGAATTAACATGTTACCATTGTTTTCCAATCTTTTTAGCTTCTCTTATACCAGACCGGATTTCTTTAAATCATTCTGAAAATAGAAACGTGTAAAAAATGAAACATAATATTAAAAAGTATGTAATTAATATAATTGTAATTGAAACACAATTTAATTGTCAGTTAATATATAGAATCTAGAAGTTTCCTATTTGATTTAAGTACAGACAATTAAAGTATATAGCCGCACAAGGAAAGAGCCGTGACATTGAATTATGCAACAGTTAATTAACTTCATTAATTAACTGTGGAAATTTGGGTTGAAATACAAAGTTACAAAGCTGACTAGTTAATTGCAAATTATTATTATTTAGAATTATCAAAGTTAATGTGTTATTTACAATAAAATAAAACATTGAATACGATCTAAAGATTTTCAAGTTAAAGTTAGCAAGTTAATATATTCCTTGATGTAATCATACGGCGCGCTTGTCGTCTGCAATTCATATTTCTGTAGCTCTTATTGAATGATTACTACTCTACGATACATGTGGTATTAGTTTATTATGATTACTTAAGGAATAACTTAATAATATTAAATGATAAAAGAATTATAATGGTACACACCTACACAAAGTAATAGCAATTTTAATAATTTGTGTATTATTTATTACATTTTAAGAGAAATATTATTTTTAGGGGGTATGAAAAAATGTTTAGTGTAGTCGAGTTTTTTGTAAAATACAGTGATACGATTCGAATTGATTAGATTTTTATAATATAAAAATATTAACAGGAAGAGAATAACAGTTAAATTTTTTAATAATAATTTCGCTAATTGATCTAATGCTTAATTTTTTTTAATAACTTTAATTTGTAAAATGCATTTAAAAATGATTATAAGTATATGTTAATAATTTTAAAATGATACTTAGATATGTTAAATATTAAAATATTTTTTTTCCGTTGGTAATTAGTCTTTAGTCTTTATACTTCAGTTAATATGGTTACATGAAGCTAAATATATTTTCTTGTTTACATCCTTAAAGGTTTTATCCAGTGAACTTGAATCAATTTATGAAACGCAAAGAAATGCGTAATTAAGATAAGGGCTAATTATCGTTGTACGGATCCAAGATGGCGGCCGGAAAGTTCGTCGCGTCCAGGACTGAACGGTTGCTATGTTGTAGTTACCTCCCTTTGTTGTTCTATTTCCTCGTTTCTCTCCCTCACCGGGGGTGGGGTCTAAGGGGAGGGGGAACAACTCCCCTTAAAATTTGAAATAAATAATAAAATAACAACGGGGTGGGGTTTGGGGAGGGTACTCCCTCCCCAAAAT
>MUZC01000842.1:34857-57543 GCA_002072015.1 Radix auricularia | reverse complement strand
TAGGCGAAGTGTGAGAAGCCTTTCAGTACCCTGTTGGCAGGGTGCTACCATACCCAAGAGGGTGTTTCGGACAGCAAATCCAACTCCATGCTCTCTGGCTTCTTCCTCGCCTTTGCCCTGCCAGAAGAACGTGTAGTCCTTTTCTCTTAGTGAACCAGAACCTGACAGCCGTGTCTCTTGTAAGGTGGCTATGTCTACATGCAGTCTTGCCAGTTCATTGTTTATTACAGACGTTTTCCTGGCATCGTTGATATCGTTAAGGTCGTCTGACATCCCGGGTGTCATCGTCCGTACATTCCAGGTCCCCAGCTTGAGGAATGGGGTTTTCCTTTTTGATTTTTTATTTATTTTGTTTGGTGCATGAGATTACAGTCTACTTGTCAAGCACGTGTGCACTTTAAGCCCTACGCACCCAGTAGGGCAGGCAGACTGTGGCGGGACAGCACCTTATTGACTGGGGGCTGCCCAGCTTGAGGCGGGCGGTAGCTGTCCAATGAGATATAGATATCTCTCCCACCGTCAGAAGCAGTCCCTGGCGCCAGCTCTACGCCAATTGAGCGGGTGGCTTATAACCGGTCACTACTACTTCCCGTGTTGTGTCGACGCTGTGAGGCGAAGCTGGAGTGTCCTCTCCAGGGCACAGGCCTGGGCAGGTGGTGTGGAGAGTCAGCTGTTGCCCATGCAGCAGACTCCCTCTCTCCACGCGGCTGAGGGGTCCAAGGGAGAGGCAGGGCCAGTACATCTTGGTGTCAGCTACGTCGCAGGAATTGCCAGAGAGACGTTGTGAGCAACGCCAGGCTGCCTTCGGGATTCCGGCTCCTGATTTGTGATCGAGGTTTACTCCTCTAGCCTTTCTCATGAGTGAGTATGGCCGCAAGGCAGCGGAGGTTTGGAGTCAGAGTTTTCCTTCTCCTAGATGAGCGGCCTTCTAAAGCTGACGAGCCTCATCTGCCCGAAGCAACTGGTTTTGAGGCGCCAGTGGTCCGCCTTGCACCCCTTCTCCTGTTAGTTTGGAACAGGCTTCGCCGGGCTTGTTTGGCAAGCCACACGTGAAGGCCAGGAGCTGGATTTGACTGCCAGAGGCGATTAGAGTCGCAGACCATTGGAGCATTTCATGGGGTGAGGGAGCTTATCCCCGCACCCGCTCCGGCTTTGACAGCCCTTGAAGCCCTGCTAATAATAATGATAAAGATAATAATATTAATGTACAGTATAAAAGGGCTAATTGTGTGATAAGATTTAGATCGTCACAAAACTATTATTAGCATTGGAGATGTCTGATACACAGGTTTAAGCTAATGTAGTTATAGTTTTGTGTCGATCTAAATCTTATCACATAATTATACTGTACATTACTATTATTATCTTTATCATTATTATTAGCATTGGAGATGTCTGATACACAGGTTTGACCTAATGTAGTTATAGTTTTGTGCCGATCTAAATACAAGTTTGTAAGTTTTTCTCTTTTTCTTTCATTAAGAATTCATAAAAATACTAACTGACCTAAATAGAATGCTAAGGATTGAACCTCATTATACGTGGAAAGGAAATCGAAGGAAAAAAGTAAAAAGAAACGGATGTAGAGATTTAAAAAAATATTGTCAGATATTCCATGTCAATTTAAAAAAAAAAAAAAAAACTTTTCATCCTGTTCGAGTCCGACAAGCTTGGTCGATGTGCTGTAGTTTGTAATTAGACCATGACGGCATATCATCTCGCCCAGCGGTTAGGGCTGTCAATTTTTTGAAAAATGTTGCCCGGGTACCCGTTGTCACAGATGACCAATTTGCCCTTGTAACTTGTTGTTGTGAGTTGCGCACGGTGGTATGTTTGATGTTTGCTTTTGTGGTATTAAAAGTTAGAGGTGTGAAAGCGTGCAAAGTGATTGTGTTGTTGACGTCATGGGGATATGTGTAGGAAGAGGAGAGTTTTTGGGTGTATTTGTCGTTGATGCAAGTAGGAAATTCCATTAAAGTTTGTTGCCTTTCTAGCAGTGCCTTTATTTCTGTGTAACGGTAATGTGTATGAATCTATGAGCAAGCAGTCAAAATATAAGTTTTAGGGACGCTTGTGACATTTCTGGGGGCTCGTCCGAGATTACACGGAATACATAGACACTGCTGAAACAACGAGAATGCCAGTCAATACTCTTGAGGAGATATTAGCACTGGTGGATGCCCTTCAACTGATAGGTGAAGAAAGGAGAGAGTACATAGAGTGAGAGGTACAACGAGCGAGAGATTATGAGAGAGAGATGGCGGATAGGGCGGCAGAGAGAGGCGGCTGAGAGGGCAGATAAGGCGGTCGAGAGAGAAATGGCGGATAAGGCGGCCGAGAGAGAAATGGCAGATAGGGCAGCCGAGAGAGCAGCCATGTTAGAGGTCAAGAGATTGGAGGCTGCCAATGGAGGGAATACGAATGGGACAGATAACAGGCCCAGGCAGCCCAAGCTTCCACCATTTATGGATGGTGTTGATCAGCTTGATGGGTACATTACAAAGTTCGAAACTTTCGCTATGACCAGTAATTGGCTGGAAAGCGACTGGGCGCTGTCATTGGGTGCGCTTTTGTCGGGTCGAGCCTTGGAGGCGTACTCCAGAATGCTTTACGAGGACGCATTGGTGTATGTAAAGGTGAAAGAAGTGCTCCTAAAAAGGTACAATCTCACAGAGGAGGGGTATCGAGATCTATTTAGAAAGAGCAGGCATCAGGCAGATGAGTCTTCATCCATCTTTATAGGAAGAATAAAGGGCTATTTGTGGAAATTTATTAGCCTATCGGAAATATACAGAACATTTGACGGTCTTAAAGACCTCGACATTGTGAAAGAACAATTCATGGATGTGTGTCCTGGGGATCTGTCTATACATTTAAAAGAGCGAAGTGTTAACAGAATGGAGGAAAGTGCTCGAGCTGCAGAATTGTTCCTGGAGGCAAGGAAGAGAAGCTTTGCTCATGGCTCTGATGCAAGGCAAAATGTGGTTGAAGGACGTTCAGGATCAGACGTGAATTGCTTCTTGTGTCACAGGGCTGGGCACATAGCACGCTATTGTCCCAATACAAGGGAGGGCGTCAAATGAGTGCAAAGAGAGTGGAGTCGACGCGTGTTCTTGAGCGCAAACGGTCAAAGAGCCTAAATGCACCTGTTGGAGGAGAAAATGTTGGCCAACTCGTGGATGCCAGAGATGAAAAATCACTAAGAGGTGGTGACTACAAAGAAACTGGAGCAAGAAATTTGGTGATTGTAGAAGGGTTCGTAGGATCAAATAAAGTTGAAGTATTGAGAGATACAGGAAGTGAAGTAGTGGTGGTCAAAAGAAAGTATGTAAGAGATGACCAATTAACTGGCGAAATAGAGATGATCAGAATATTAGATACCCGGGTTATCAGAGGAGAAAAGGCGATGATAAACATAACGACCCCATACCTGAGTGGAAGGGTGGAGGCGGTATGTGTGGAGAATTCTATAGTGGACTTGATTGTGGGTAATGTGTGTGGAGCAAGGACCGATGAAAACATGGACATGGTGGCGATAGTGACAACGCGAGCTCAAAGAAAAAGAAAATGTCCTACTGCCCAAAGTAGTATCGTCAGGAATTGTTACAGGGAAGGAGTCGGGCCCATTCGCTCGGCTGGAGATATACTTGTTCGAAGCAGTAGGACACATCGATGGTCAGCCGACAGAGAGTGTTGTGAGAGGAAGGTGAATTGTGGCTGTGAAAATCGGAGGATTAGTAACGTCAGCATGAGTGGAGGAGTTTGTTACAATTATGGTAGGCCCGGTCATTGAGACAGAGACTGTCGCAGCGGCCAATTCGGTGGTGCGGGAAGCTTTAGCGGGCGAGATCGTGGTGGTGCTCGCATGGACTTTAGAAATAGGAGAGGAGCCGGTGATAATAAATGCTACAAATGTAACAGACCTGGTCATTTTGCCATAGACTGTGAAAGGGGCGTTGATTCAAGTGCTCGTTGTAACTGCAACAGCCTTGTGCATGTTTAGCGTAACCATATTGAAGTACTTTAACACGGCTCGTTTTGCGCTGGCAAGGGTTCTGAGGATAGTGACTGTTCCTGTTGAGAGTCACGTTCTTACAAGGCACAGTCATCCCTGGATTAATTTAAGTTCTATGTAATGAGACACTTACTCGAAAGAATATTAATATTACGTTCATGTTGACTTTTGTGTGATTACTCTGTTAATATAATATTTTGAGTTGTTAAAAGTCATAAATTATTGGGTTTGAAATGTATACTGATTTGTATATAAATGCAATATTAATAGTTATTGTATTTAAGTGGAAATGGTAGTAGTGTTCAAGGATTTTGAAAGTATAGCTCCATAGAATATGTTAAGAAGTAATCATGGTAATGAGTAAAGTTGAAAATTGGTCATTTGAGATTATGGACATTTGTCGACCTCAAAAAATTTCTGGAAAGGGGGGCATATGTCACAGATGACCAATTTGCCCTTGTATCTTGTTGTTGTGAGTTGCGCACGGTGGTATGTATGATGTTTGCTTTTGTGGTATTAAAAGTTAGTGGTGTGAAAGCGTGCAAAGTGATTGTGTTGTTGACGTCATGGGGATATGTGTTGGAAGAGGAGAGTTTTTGGGTGTGTTCGTTGTTGATGCAAGTAGGAAATTCCATTAAAGTTTGTTGCCTTTCTAGCAGTGCCTTTATTTCTGTGTAACGGTAATGTGTATGAATCTATGAGCAAGCAGTCAAAATATAAGTTTTAGTGACGCTTGTGACACCCGTCCAAATTTCGAACGGGTACCCAGGTTACCCGTTCAAAACATCGCATAATTTTCACCGTCATACAGCAATACTATGCAATCTAGCCACCTTCCATGCCACTTATTTCTCAGTAACCACACGGCCGACGTCTAAAAGTGACGTCACGTGATTTTGGCTGATTTATACCCCCCTCAACGCCATTGTCACAAAAATTTAGAACCTCCTTAGAACAAAGATTAGCAGCCGCGCCCCCTCCCCCATAATAGCTGTACCTCCTTTTTGAAAATGAGTATTTGTGAAATAACTTTATTGTCACTTAAGTTTGTATTTAATGTAAAGATGAACTCTATTAAATCGATACACGTGTAAATCTGTGTATATCGTCATTAAATAAATTGTAAGCATTCAAGTTTTTAAGTGGAACTTTCATTTTAAGTTGCACGTTTTGATGTGAAGTCAAATTTCTAAAACACACACCCCTTTCGTCACAAATGTATGATCGCCTCCTCCGTAGGTGCTAAATGTCATTTTATTTTATTCGACTGTTAGTAACTAATTTATTGACTTTAAAAAACTTTCAAATCTTGGTGTATTTTTTTTTAAATGAGGCACTCCTCGGAACGAACACGCCAAACACAATCGAAGGGGGCGGGAGAGGGGGAAGATAAACAACGTCTACAATCGGAAATTTTATGTCGGCGTAATTCAAAGTAACTTTAATGTTGGAAGCAGGGATGTTTTTATTTACAATACCAAACACGGCCTCATTCATCTCTATCTAGTCACGGCCGACGACATACCCATTTGAAATTGTTAGTAACTGATTAATTTATTAACTTTAAATACTGACAACCTTGTATATCAGTTTTTCTAGGTCAACACGTGTTAATTCACACAAGCAGCACAAGCGAATGCAAGGGGTGTGGGTTATATGAATGAAGGGAGGAGAGGGGGGTAGATGAAAAACATTAGCTAGTATCAATCGGCGTATTCTTTTTTACTAACAAACGCCTCTTTTATCTCTAACATCATTATTTTTGGCGGAGGACTTTTATTTTCCCTATCTATATGATTCTTTTAAAGCGCCAAAACCTTTTTGTTTTAGCAATTTCTGTTTCATGTTGAGAGAAAAAGAGGTATCAAAGTACATTTCCCGTTGACAGATATTTCTCCTTAGATGTAATTTACAGCATTTATTTCAAACAAACATTTTCATTTGAAAAATTATTTGGAAAAAAAAATGGGCGAATGGGAGCCAGTTCGGCCTCCCTTAATATAGACATTAAAGTTACATTTTCACGGGTACCCGGGCGGAATTTTATTACCCGGGTAATCTGATGGCAACGGGTACCCGGGTCCCGGGTACCCGTTGACAGGCCTACCAGCGGTCCCCAGTTTTTTTATCGGCATGGACCGGTAAGGATGTAAAGATTTTAATGTGCCTAGCTAATGGTCGGGTCGTTGATAAATTATATTTTCGATTGTTTCTATTAAATATTTTTTTAATAGTTTATACTTAATAACGTTTTAAAAATAAATGCGTTTTGCCAATGTCGCTAATTAAATACACAATGATTTCACATTAATTTTCATTTCACTAGAATGCTAATTAAATTAGAACTTTGAGTTTTTAATTTACAACGGTACCCAGCAATTTTAAAAAATGGGGGCTCTTATTTATACTTAGCTGGTGACAAAGACATCGGATTGATATCAACATTTTATGTCATGACTTAAATCAAGACAAACTGATAGATTTATTACAAGTGTAGTTTAAATGCAGTCATCATGAGTAATATACAAATGTTGGTCTTTATTTAGGACAGACAGACATGTTAGGTTTGACTTGTTTGTTGATATTGTCATTAGTAATGTTAAGGAAATGATCTATATTTAGGACAGACAGACATGTTAGGTTTGACCTGTTTGTTGATACTTTCCTTAATATTTCGACATTAGTTTTTAGTGTAAGTAACTCTCAATTTTTTAAAGCCAAGGCAAGTGATCGTCAACACAATTTGGGGTATGAATGCTATATAGGCTTATTCCCGGGTTCCCAACATATGGAATGAATTATCTATAGACAAGTTCCCGGGTACCCAACAGATGTAATGAATTCTCTATACACTATAGTTCCTGTGTTCCAAATGATTAATATATTGATGTATAGTTTTATAGGTAGTTTAAAATGTACATTTTACAGCTTTATATAATAACAACAAATAGCCGACCCGAGTCGTAGCATACGCCGCTGATGATTTAGTGACGGTTGAAGACTTCCTGAATAACACAGAGGTGTCTAAATGTTATGGGTTTCGGCGAATGACTGTGAGTGAATGAAAATTAGGAACTGTGGCGAGAGCAACATACAATTTTTCATGAAAGGAAACAAGATTTGGAATTTACAGACATATCTTTTTAAACGTTTATTGCCTGTGCTTTATTGATTGTCATGGCAACGGATAATCTAACAGAGAATATTGTCTGGGAGTAAAGGTAAAGGGCACATTTGAATCTGATTGAGTCAAGGATATCCGAGGATTGAGGACAGTTTGTGAGGTAGCAGCTGCGATAGTTTTACACTCCAGTACGTTGGGGTGAATGCTGATAACAGTCAGACTAGTGCCATTACAGAGACATATTGCTGGCATGAGGTTTCTAAAAAGCGTGTCGACTGAATCATTATTAATATTGAGTTTATGCGGAGGCATGTCAGTAGGGGTAAGACTGTTAAGAAATTCTTCAGGGAATGAAAGTTGATCTGCGGGATAATCTGTGACAATAGAACCAACCCTGGGGAAAGTTACTCGTCAGTTGGGATAAGTTTCAATACTTGTTTATTCAGTTGCAGTGAGTCTTCCTTTGTGACACTTAATACAGCTCGCGTACTGAGTTGTTCCGAAGTGACAATTGAGAAGTCGAGGTCTCATATAGTTGTTAAAGGGGATCAGAAATAAACAGGAAAACAATGAAAAGGTAATGTTACAGGAGTTCCACTTGTCCTGTCTCAAGCATCGAGAAGCCATTTTGTGAAATTTTTTTAGTCAGGAAGAGCTCTCATGTTTGTTGTCAGTGTAGTACATGCATGTGACGTAACAAATGATGCTTGTTAATGCAACTGTTGACCGTTAGTGCCCGGTTTGGAAAAACCGAGGGTGTATATCAGGATTTGTAGGATTAGCGCATACATATTTGTCTCTGTCATCTTTGTTCCTTATTTTGAACTGTAAATAAAGGATCAGTAACATATGGCAATGAGGAAAGCCTCGGTTTTGTAATTCATTGACGAAAATGTATGCGACAAATTGCTGAAAAAATTGCTCTCCACAATATCAGTTAGGAACTCACTCAGTTTGATATGAAAGATGTGGTCAATGACATCAGGTCTGTATCTGGTCGCCCAAAAATGGAAATGGTGACTGAGATTTCTGGCCAAGCAGGATTGCAAGTGAAAGTTATGAATAAGTCAGGCTTTCCACATTTGCGGACACTTGCCATCGCGTCTTGGTAGTTCTGTTGAATGTAGTTTGGACTGCCTTGAAACGTAGAAGAAAAAATGATCAACTGTCCAGGGCGCAGGTTATTGTCTTGTTCTTTCGCAGCGATAGCATCCATCAGTCCCATGTATTGTTCTACGCTCAAATCATGTTGATGGGAGCGTATGCAATGTAAACGCGAGACTTCTGTTCTGACATATGCGCTGATAATATATTGGTGGAAGAGTTTGCCACTGGAAAGCAAGATGCTGATTGCAGATCTCATGGCAAGTCTGTAATAAAAAAATTGGAGTTTTGTGACTCGGGTTCTGTTTGTGTTTCGCTTTTCTTTAACCTGTGTCGATTGTATGTGCCAGCCTTGATTTCTGTAAGGGAATAGCATTGGCTAAACCACGAGGTCACAGTTCATATTGAATACAGAGATACGTTTGCAAGCATCTAGCATTTGGTATATGCAAATATCGTATTGTGCAGGAGGTTCCTCTTCTTATCTCTCAAAGACACCAGCAACAACATTTTGACAGCATGACACGTTATACCTTCTCATATCCAGAGTAGGATTTTCTATGAATACTATTCGTACAGCTTCATGAGTGACAATGTCGTGATTTTGCATGTAAGGTTTAGCGAAAGGTTTTAACCTGTCGTATTATTATGTCTAGTTGCAACAGCAACATATAACTATAAGCGCTGTTACATTCGGTTTGGAAACGCTGAGTGGTAGCCTCAGCAGAATCGAAGATATATAGTTGACCGGATTGGGGGGATGTCAGGAATGGTATACAACGGAGGTACTTGATGATAAATTTGACCGTGTATTCGGAAAGCATATGGCAAAGGGCCAGGTGGTTGAGCGATGTTGGCGGCAATTGATGCGAAAGCTAAGGCAGAGTTGTATTCCCTGATATGATCAGAGAAATTTCTGGACAGTGGATTCTTGCCACTGAAAAGGTTTTGCAATAAACGTGGAGTTTGGGATAGCGTTAGCATAGACACTTTGCTGCTATGACAACACTTAGTATAATTTCTGGATTTGTTTACCTCTGAAGGCTAATGTAGCGCATTGCAATAAGTACATAGTGAGGTAGGTAGTTCAGTGTTATGTTTCTCGATGGAAATGGCAGGGTATTCTTGAAACACAGCGGACTGTTGAATGCGATGGATGTGCATGTTGTTTGCGAGAAGATGCGGCTGTTGAAAGAATTTTTGAAATGTACACACTCAAAGAATGTGTGCTTTTGTATGTTTCTTGAGAAGTGATGATGTTGTGAACGATTCAGTGCAGTATTGACATTGCAAGGATTTCGTCAGGACATGTGTTTACAGATGGGTATTAAGATTTCTTCTTGCTTGAAACTCTTTGTCTTAAATGTTTCAGCCAAATTTTATTGGATTTGTTTTTACATGTACATGTTTAGTTTGTAAGCGCTTCTTGAGATGGCGAGTTGTTTTGAAGAATTGCTGGCCATGTGTATAATGCATCAATCGTTCAGTTGAGTGTTTTTAAATGAGCGTTAAGAAATATCTGGAGTCAGAATGTTTTGGAACAAATGGTGCATTTAAAAGCCTGCTAGGAATGCGTTTGTTCACTGGAGTATTTTTAAATGTGCGTTGAGATTTTTTTTTGTGTGAAATGTTTAGAGCAAATGTATCAATGAAAATCCGGTCTTTGAAAATGTTCATCAGTAACAGGAGAGTGGGAAGGTGACGTCAAATCAGTGTGGAGATCATATGCGTGTGTAATATTGGTACACCGGCCGAAGTTGTCAACAGGTAGCATCAGAAGATCATAACTGTGTTTGTGACAGGCAAGAGAACTTCGTAATGGCAATGAACCGATGGTCCGATAAGTAGCAGGGACATTGCGAGACATTGACCCGGATTGTAAACTTGAGTAGTGTCATGCAGACGTTCTATGACGTGAATAGTGATAGTAGTAGGAAGTATTAGAGACATGGCCACACTTTCAGCCTCGCCAACATAAACGCCGGAAGTATTCATATAGGCAGCGTATCGTAGAGCTCACTGTATGACTGTGCTTCCGGGAGTAAGGACAACGTACAGGGGGTCGCTATAGTTATCGCAATTTTTGCAAAACAAATCTCAGCTATTTTGCGAAGTTCAAGAGCAACAGTTTCGGCGATTATATTTTTCCCGAAATATGCGACTGATAGTAATAAACAGTTACCTGATGCAGGAACTTTGACTCCATTGAAAAACCTGTTGACTCCATGAATATGTGCAGCGGTGGCCATGGTATGGAAACGAAGGACAATAAGAAAAAGATAGTAGCAATGAAAAAACTGTTAGCAAACTAAAGCAGCGGGAATCGAAGAAAACAATGAAAAGGCCATGTGGCTCAGCCGACTGTAAGAAATACCAAAGCGACTAAAAACACAGAAGAGATGACGTACACATCACTAGGGATACACATAGTTGCGCATGGAGAGCAAGGGGGGCACATGAAGTATTCGTTTTTGAAAGTAATTTTTGAGGAAAGTTTATGACAACTTTTCTGTCACTGAGCAACAACGACAAAAAAAAAAAATTTAAAAACAAAAATACAAAAAAAAATTAAAAAATACACAAACTATATGTGTAAGAAGACTATAAATTTAAGCTTTATTATGAACAAATACTAATAATGGTAAACATTTTGGATTTTTTAAATTAAAAGTTTTAAGCAGTCCCATTCTGCATGTCACTGAGCACAATGTAAAGCACGAAGTCATATTAAGAGTTAAACATTTAAAAATTTAAAAGGTTATGTCTTAACTGGGGATTGTACCTGCGACCTCCACTTGTTAGGTGAATGTTATAACCATTACACTATGAAATACATGTTATTTTGTTGTTCTGAAAGAACACTGTAATTGACTTTACTTCAACGAAATTTTGAATGTTTACTACATTTTCTTGCAATCTGATTGGTCGGTAGGGTCAGAGGTCAGACATCTTGCTACTTCTTGTCCGGCATGGTTGGATCATGTAGAGAATTTTATATGTGTAGATAAACTAAGAATCAGATAAGAGAGATAAATTAGATGTGTTTTGAAAAATTACATGTAAAATGCTGTTATTCTTAAGGACGCATGCAATTCAATGACATCGTTTTGTGTTTAAACTTGCACTAAAAACAGTTTGAATTTTCTTAACTTGTTGATTTTTATGGTTTATATCAGACAAGACATGAAAGACATGCGAGACATGCAAGACGACAAGAGCGAGAATATGTATAAGTTTCTTATTCCCTTGTAAATGAAACAAGGAAAGTAATTTTCATCCCTGTAACTATCAAAGTTTTATATAAAAATGTGTATGTTTTGTACTTTCTAAATTGAAATAAATGTCTCATGTAATTTTACTACTTTCCAATTTGTTTTCTATCATCCTATTTTTAAGTTAATGATGACATTATGGTATTAGGTTTTTGTATGTTTTATGAAGAGATTGTTATAACGTACGACATTGTTTACTTTGAAAGATTTGTTGAGATAAATTTTAATGTAATATACACTTGACTACATTTGTTCGACTTACAGTTGAGTTTTTAACTGGAATTTTACAGTTTTGAGATACTTGTTAAATGTGAGCAAGATAACTGTTACAGTTAATGTTAAAACTACAGATACTAATTATTTTT
This sequence comes from Radix auricularia, assembly GCA_002072015.1. Lineage (NCBI taxonomy): Eukaryota > Metazoa > Mollusca > Gastropoda > Lymnaeidae > Radix > Radix auricularia. The sequence goes on along the minus strand of MUZC01000842.1, from coordinate 45,663 downwards.
TGAAAAGTGCAAACACTTTTAGTGTTACATTAGAAATAAAAATTATTTTTAATCTTTGTGTCTTTCCTGGCTCATAGCTTTATCAAATCAGTATAGTGATAGATTTCATTATATAAGACTTTTTGTACAGTCTTTAGTCTGATGTTAACCTGTACATGTAAACTTTGTTTGCATTTTATTTTGAATTCGTCAATTTATTGGTTTTAAACTCATATAACGTTTTTTTTAAAATGATAAAGTTGGACATCCATTAGCCTCAATATTAAACCACAAACAGTGTAAGACACTTTTAGATTTATCCACATAATGTAATATTACTAACAACTGGGATTAAAACATGTTTTTCTTTAACCGCACTAAGACATAACATTTATAAGCTCATCCATATGATGATACTTTCAACAATGATATAAGAACATTTATTAGTTTAAATATCCCACACTGAAGCGATCATAGTGCAGGTTTTTCAACACTGATCTACCGAACAAATTGTTTCAATCTAGAATCTATAAATCATTTCACATTCCCACATATTTTATTTATTCACACCCAATTACCACATTTGACCACACCTACATAACACTTGTCACCACTACCCAAACACACATATACCACACTACCCACATATTGTCACATCAACAAACATGTCCATTCAGATAAATACATCTATCAATGAAACATTAAACAGACATAAACAATAATATTATACAAAAGTCAAGCGATTCATTGCTATATGTTTATTAAGTCTAATAAAACATGCCACCAATGTTCTAGAAGGTATTTAGATGTAAACAAAAAATTATTTGAAAAGAAACGAAGGTATCTGCTACGTTTATGAAATTTACATATTAAATATACTTTAGAATTCAACAAATGTCTAAATATAAACAATAGGTAAACAAAATGTAAAACTAAATTATAAAACTAATACAAGATGTTACATGTTTGTTGGTGATGATATGGAAGGAGAGAGTGTACATGAGGCGTGTTGTTAGTGATGAAAATTGTGTCTAAACAAACCGATTAAAACATGATTAAGATTATATAGTCACAGTTTCAATAACAAATTACAGTATTGTAAAAAAAACCAAAACACAATAAATCATAGAGTGTTACTAATACATTAGATGGAATTGTTGGGGTGCCAAAATTTATGTGGGAGAGAAAAGTATTATTGGTACTGTTGGCGTATATGGGGTGTAATATTGGTACTGTGGGCGTATATGGGGTGTAATATTGGTACTGTGGGCGTATATTGGGCGTGATAAGCTGTGTTGTCTTATAAAATCATTAAAATTTGGTAAAAGTTCTTAGAAAATGAATTTGTAAACAAAAATCATAAACATTTTAATAATTAAATAAAATGGGTTTATTAAGGGTAAGGGTGCCGACATTGTTGTTGAGGGCTTAGAAACTGGTGTGGGGGCGCACATGACCATCGCGGATGTCGTTCTTTATTACAATAATAATAAATTGATAACAGTTTGTATTAGGTAAATATATAAACAATAAAATGTGTCTCCTAATATTTAATAAGTACATGAGATAGGAATAATGGAGGTAGGGCGCCGACACTGGTGGTGAGGGCGCTCATGGGGCGTGGTGTTGTTGTGTACATGGGGCGTGGTAGAGGGTGTTGTCTTTTACAACAATCAACAGTTGATACAAGTTTGTATAAAGTATATCAAATATTATAACATTGTTTACATTATTTACCATCAGTCCAAACCAGCGCTACAAAAATTTATTCCCTCAGAGTTGACCCCACTGTGGAGGTGGCGGCTATACAAATAGCCAACTTCATACCCCACTGGGTGGACATAAGCCCCACTACTGCCTGGACATGTACATGTTGTGTACGTGAACTTTGTCCTATAATCATCATTCACCTTGTAATCGTCTATCCAGTGTCCTACAGAGATCTGTTTAGGACATCCATGTGGATGTGATACAATCCATGTCAACTTGTCTCCACATCCCTTGTATTTGTTGTATACTTTCTCCCATAATTCACACCAGTGTCTCTTCGTCTTTTCCAGTTTCTTCAGTAAATCTACGTCACATGTCACACATTTCAACATACACCAGTCTTCCTCAATATTTGCACTATCCAGCGTCCAGCGATCAAGGTTGACCACTGGACTATCTTGTCTATCAAAGAACAATCTACACGTGGTGTATCTCGCCTCAAGGTCATCAAACACCACGTGTCTGGCCGTGTACATCAATACCTCCCCCCACACTTTGCTGGGTGTGTCCGACTGCTCACACTTGCGACATGGACAAGTTCCCTTGTTGTATTCAATGTTTACATACCTCACCATCCCTGTCCCTACTCTCATGACGTCACTTCCTCTCTTGTCATAAAATGGATATGGCTTTTTGAAGTTTGGATCAAACTCTGGTCTTTCTTTACTGGTCATTTTAACAGATACCCTGACAGTGAGGTCAACTGCAGCTTTGATGAACTCAACTAGGAGGTTGTCATGGTTACCTTCAGGCAGGTGATTGATGTTAAAATCGTTGACAGGTACAAACTGTTTGTGACCTGGATTCTTCTTACAGTTATTTAAATGTTTGTGTAGATCTGGTTCTCCTCCTTCTGACACCTGGATTTCATGTGTACCTGACAATGTCATCAAATAAAGTACATTTTATGTCACAGGTCTCTTTTCTATTGAAATAGATTTCATTAACTCTATACTTTTATATCAATAGAATCAAAGATTAATGTCACATTATGAGACAATAGTTTTTGATGTTGACACAGGTCTCTTTTCTATTGAAATAGATTTCACTAAGTCTATACTTTTAAATCTATAGAATCAAAGATTAATGTCCAAGATAAATTATGTGACAATAGTTTTTGATGTTGTAAAGTTGTTGTGTGTAAGAACTAATATCTTAAAACTTACACTAACATTGCATAAACTTGGATATAGAATATTGGATACAACAAAGATAGCGTTTAAAGTAAAGTGATTTTATTGTTGTTATACATCAATAATTAATTAAAAATACATTTACCACAGAATTTGTCTGATATATCTTTTTTGGTGAATGTGTCATTTGGGTCAGCAGCCAGTCTGTCATTTGGGTCAGCAGCCAGTCTGTCATCTGTGTCATTTGGATCAGCAGCAAGTCTGTCATCTTCTTCTTGGCTTTGTTCTGTGATATGATCTCATAAATTTAAATATCTTATAATTACATAATATTAAAATGATTCATGTCCTGTCACATATTTATCTCTCTCTTTTTCTCTCTCTCTCTCTCTTACTCTCTCTCTTTCTAACAAAATTGGGGGTAGCTACAATGATTCTTTTTAAGCAACACAAATAAATAAATAAGTATTTAAAATAACAACTTTTGTAGCAACATTTTACCATTATTTTGTAACATATTGAGATTTTCTGTAACCAGACCTGGTACAGCTTGGGCATTCTGAAAAAGGTAAAAATTAAACAGCAATTAATTTATTTTTAAAATGATGTGAAAATATTTATTTTTATTTTAAAGAAAAATATATAATTACATTTTAGTTAATAGATTCTTCTCCCCCCTTGTTGACATTTTCATTGTCAATGTAAGTACAAATTAATAGTATATCGCTAGACTCTCTCAAAAGTGTTTAAAGTTAATGTCAGCTTGTGAATATCTTCCTTGGAATGATCAAAAGACTCGTCCGTCGTCTGCAATAATTATTCAATATTGGGCGATTTCAATACTTAAATAATTGGACTTATGAGTACTTTTAAAAAAACTATTTATATATATACACGTTTATGCATTTTAAAGTATGCAAAAAAACAAACAAAAAAACTTCCATTTATTATTTTAAAGACAATTATTCAAATTATTGAAATCATTAGCAGGAATTTTTTTTATATTAATAATAATAATAATAATAAAATGATGATTTATATAGCGCTGTATCCCAGCAAGGAGCCAGGCTCACAGCGCTTTACATGGAAACAAAAATACATATATAAATAAAAAGAAACATTCATTGCATATTAACTACATAAATGACAATACGGTATACATCAGCTACGCTAATCAGTTACAGAAATGTGGTTTTATTATTTTTGAAAATAAATTTTTTAAAGATGTGTCTTAAGTGCAGTCTTAGATGACTTAGCAGTTGAAATGCTACGGATGTGTAATGGAAGAGAATTCCATTGTTTGGCTGCACAAAAGGAGAATGACCTTTCGCCAAATGTTTTAGTTCTTGTCTTAGGAACACAGAGAATGCGTATTTAAATCATAATGTTTATTATGTAGTCGAACAAGCAGTTGATTTATGTCATCTAAAAGTACTATTTAATTTAAAAAATAGCAACGGGAAAAATTAGTGGACTTAAACAAAAAAAAAATTAATAAATAATTCTATCACTTTCAATGAATATATAAAATATTGTTATTTTCTTGATGTAAAATAAAATTTAAAATTTATTCAAATACAAGCATAAATTATTAAAAACAAAGTGATTATTCGCACGGTTTAGCCCGTGCGTATAATTTTTAACATTATTGGCACGGGTCGTCGCGCATGCGTACTGCCAGTGGCTGATCACGTTGAAAAACAAAAGAATTGCCGATCTCGCTCGATTTAGGCTAAACTGTGCTGTTATACGTTAATAGAAATAATATTTATATGTTTATATTACTAATACCGGTTATAATTTAATGATTACTGAAATTTTAAAGAAATAGCTGCTATAAAAAGTGATTGATGTCTAATCGATGATAACGAGATATAAATTTAAAAAATAATCGCAAGCTTCTCTAGACTAATGGTTAGTCAGCTAAAGAATAAGTGAGTTACATTATTGGTTAGCGAATCGAATCCTGATACAGACTTTTTTTTTTTTTTGGTTTTCGTTTCACAACCATAGTGACGATGCTAGCGAACACTCAAGCAGGCTTTTTTTCAGGAACAATTTTTTTTGACATACCCCCACCCCAAGCTTTTCTTATCTATACTGAGTGAGTCACTGTTACTGAAGGCGTTACTCGTTATTGTCTTACAGTACAGAAAAGAGTACGGACTTTCACTTTTTTAATTATTTTTTTTAAATGATGCTTTAACATCATAAAGTCTTTCACTTTAATTAATCAATGATTATCTTAGCGTATATCTTATCTTATAAGTTACAGACGCTCCTTCTGCACAGAAGATTATTGCGTCCTACGTATTTCTATGATTAGTGTTTAGTCCTGTATTCTTACTTGAATTTTAATTATGATAAAAGTTTAGGCTTTCCTGGTTTCTTCAGGCGACCCATTCCACGCCCGAATACAGGACGGAAAAAAAAGAAAATGTGTATGTGTTTGTTCTTGCATATAGAATAAGAAAGGTGTTTTTATCTTTATGTCAATATGAGGGTTGTATCAATTTATCTTTGTGTTATATTTCTAAATTAGAATTAATAGCCTTATGTATAAATACTAATTTATTCTTGGTTCTTCTATCCTCTAGTTTTTCAGTGTTTAATGATTTAATTAATGGTGTTACTCTTGTAAGTTAATATTCTCCAGTAATGAATCTGGCAGCTCTTTTTTGGATATGTTCTATTTTTTCATTATGTTCCCATACAGAAGATGCATATACTAGTATAGATATCACCAGGGTGAGGTAGCATTTTATTTTTATATCTTTGTTGCATTTGTAAAAAGTTATTTTTTATAAAGGCTAAGGTTTTGTTTGATTTTTTAATAACTTCTTTGACATGGGGATTCCAAGATAGTTTCTCATTTATTATGACTCCTAAGTAGTTTGCATCTTTAGTTTGGGTTAGTTCTTTTCCATGGATGAAGTATTTTGAATTTATTTGTTTTTTTCTTTGTTACTCTTAGCAATTGACATTTTTCTGGGTGGAAGGACATATTCCATTTAGTTTCCCATTTTATTTAGTCATCTAAGTCTTTTTGTCAAATTAAGCTATCTTGTTCTGACTTGATTGTTCTATAGATTATACAATCATCAGCAAATAACCTAACTTTAGTTCCTGATGAGAGATTGTTGGGCAAGTCATTTATATAAATTAAAAATAGTAAGGGACCTAGGACAGTTCCTTGTGGAACTCCTGAGTTAACCTTTGTTGGTGTAGATTTAAATCCATTAATTATTACAGTTTGCTCCCTACCCAATAGGAAATCTTGGATCCAGTGATGTAAGGGATTGAGATTCCAAATTATTTAAGTTTTTTGAGTAAACTAAGGTGGTGAACTTTGTCAAATGCTTTTGAGAAGTCTAGTAATATTGTATCTATTTGATCATTATTATCTAAGCCTTTTTATAGATCATCTGTTAGACCTATCAATTGTGTTTCACATGATCTGTTTTTTCTAAAGCCATGTTGGTCTGGGCATAGGGCATTATATTTGTCAAGGTGTTTAACTATTCTGCATTATATTATGTGTTCCAGTAATTTACAGGTGATACTAGTAAGTGATACAGGTCTGTAATTACCAGGGTCGGACTTATCACCTTTCTTAAAGAGTGGCGTTACATTTGCTAATTTACAATCCTGGGGCACTTTACCCTGGTTTAGAGAGGCTTGAAAAAGAACTACAAGGATTGTGGACAGTTCATTGTTTAATTATTTTAATAACCTGGCAGGTAATTCATCTTGGCCAGTAGCTTTGTTTATTTTTAAGTTTTTTAGGAGTGAATGTATACCTATCTCATCTACAGTTATGTTACCTATTTCTTCCATTTTATTTTAATTTATTGAAATTTCCTTGTCGCCTGAAGCAGAAAATGATGATGCAAAATATGTCTTAAGGATATTAGCTTTAGTCTCTTTATCATTATAGGTTTTATTATTTGAGCCTTTTAGTGTGGCTACACCTGAATGTCCCATTTTTTTTAATTTGATAAGGCACCATAAGTTTTTATTGTTAACTTTAGTTATCACATTGTTTATATAATTATTTTGGAGGTTACGGCTAAGTTTTTATGTCAAGTGTTTAATTTTTAAATATGTTTTGTGTATCCTTTCTAAATTGTTCTTCTAGGCATCTTATTTATTTTAATTTTTATTGCGTTGTTTACCCTAACAATATCATTGTCAGACAGCCCAGGAAATATTGTGCAGTCTAGTACTAGTTCTGGTCTGTTTGTTAGGAATAAATCTATAATTTTGTTTTTCCTAGTTGCTTTTTTTACTATCTGTTCTAGGTTTATGCTGTTTATAGTGTCTAAGAAATGTCCATTAATTTCTTTATTATTTTTGTGGCTATCAATTGTATAGTTTTTCCAATTTATATCTGGAAGATTTAAGTCTCCCATAGCCTAAATTACAGCATTTTTATGACTTTCTTTAAAAAAATTAGTTGACTGCAGATATTCCTCATGTATTCTATGTTTGTATTTGGTGGCTTATATATACTGCCTACAATAAAGGGTGATGAGTTTGGTGTAACTATTTTGCAAAAACAGATTCTATATTAGATTTTGGTAGTGTGCTAATTTCTTCGGTTAAGAGAGTTGATTTTATTTGCAAGTAGGACGCCACCATGGTTGTCTGTTCTATTTTTTCTAAATATGTTATTATTCCTGCTAAAAATTTCAGAGTTATATATGTTGGGGTTCAACCAAGTTTCAGCACCAGCAATTATGTCTGGTTCTTCTGTTTTTATTAGGAGTTCTAAATCTGGAATTTTATTTTTATGCTTTTAAAATTAATTATTAGAGTTTTAAGAGTGTTTTGATTGTCAGCATTATTCGAGTTTTTATTTTCATGGGTTTGTGTTGCAGGTCTGATTTTATCTAGGGTGTTTTTTTTTTTATATTAGGATTAGCCAAAACACTGTAAAAGTTTGTGGTGATCAGGTCCCTATAACTAAACAGGTCTGAATTGATTTGGAGAAATCCACAATGTGTACAGAGCCAAGATGTATATTTATTTATTAGGCCCATTGATATGTTCTTTGGTGAATTAGCATGCAGGCAAACTGTGTGGTACCATACATTGCAGGTGTCACACTGAATTGCTCATTGGTTACTTGTGCATGTTTTTCTACAAACTTGGCATATAGATGGAAATGGGCCTGGGCTAAGCACTCCGGCGACATTAAAATTAGGTGCTCTTGCCTATGTCTACATATTTTATGTTTCCATTGTTTTAGTGTAATTTCTTGTTTTATTTTCTTAGGCTATTAGGTCCAAAAAATTTTTAATTGGCTCAATTAAATAACAATTAAAGCAATTAACAGTAGTCAGTGTCCTTAAACTTAAATATCAACTATACTGATACTTTACATTATTAGTTATTTAATTTTGTAGTTAGTAAGTGTAGATCAGTATTTCAAAACCGTGGGAATAATGTTCAAAATTATCGGCATTGTTATGACGTCAAAATCGTGCGAGTAACTCTTGCCTTTTTTATTCTTCTTCTATGGTCATTTAATTTAGAAAAACAAAACAATATAATCAAATAATGAAAATCATTTCTTTTTACTTTAGCAGATTAAAAACAAGAAAATTTGTTCATGCAATAGTCAGTCTTCACTCAATTTCGTTTTAAAAAAATAATTAAATTTATTTATAATATTTTCCTTTCTACATAAATACTGACCTTCATAATTCTTGAACTAAAGTAAATAGCTGGGTGATTGTCTTATATCTTTTAGAGACAATAACTAGATGACTGTCTTATATCTGTTAGACACAATATTGTACTTACCTCCATAATTCTTGATGTAAAGTAAATAGCTTGATGATTTCTTATATCTGTTAAAGACAATAAATAACATGGTGAGTTAAAGTGCGATTTTATTTAAAGCATTTCAACTTGGAATGTTATTTATTTCCAGTTGAGATTTAATATTATATCAATTTATGATGATTTTTTAACTATTTGATTTAAAAAAATAACTTCAGGTCACAGTGGGCATTCCAATAGTCGTTAGTTTACTAACCTACAGACAGATATGGTCTGTGGACACAATATAAAGAAGGGGTGTCTCAATAAATAGGAAATATTTATTGACTGTATACGTACTATTATAGAAAAAATAATTCATATTTATAGAATATATAGTATTAAAGAATTGTATAAATATTTATTGAATATATGCTATTATAGAATGATATTATACATATTCATTGCGCAAATAAAAAGAAAGTAACAAGGTAACCTGATAAAGAAATATTTCACCATTTATATTTGGAGAGCAAGAATTTATTTTTCCAATTAACAAATACTAAACTGCAAGAAAAACAGGCCACGTACTGAGGACACTCAACTATAGATGCAAGTTTGGTACACTATACATGAAAGAATGAAAGAAGTAGAAAGCTCAATGGCTTCAACCTCAGATGTCTGTACCGAATCTTAGTCATCAAATGACAAGAGAAAGTTCTTAAAACAGAGGTCCTAGCTCAAGCAAGCATCAGCAGCATTTACGCCATATTAAGCGAAAGATGCATCCGTGGACTTGGAAACGTCAAGAGATTTCAAACTAGTCGCATACCCAAGGATGTTCTATATAACAAGCTGGCGACAGGGAAAAGGTCGGTTGGTCGGTAATGACTTAGATACACGAACAAGAAAGACATGAAATAAAGCAACATTGAAATAAACAAAACTGAGAAAACAGGTACAGGATAGATCCAAGTGGTGGACTATAGTAAAAGAAATGTCACTGAGAACAGAGGAGTAAACTAGACCAGAAGCAGTCCAAAAGGAGCATTTACTGCTGGATGTTGTCAGGAACAACATTTGCCCAGCCGGGAACAAAACCCCTGCCATAACGGATCACCCGTGACACATTGTGAGCCGTTCGCTTGTAATGTTTTGTCAATAAAATTATGTACAGTTGTAAGCAATATATTACTGATAAAAATGACTTAATCATACAGTTCTAGATTCAGTTATAAGTCAAAGAAGCCTAGGTCCCCCTCAAATATGGTAAAGTATTATATATACCTCACATTCTTTTTGTGTAGGTGTTTTTTTATACATGGCTGAAGGGACAAAAATTATACATTTTCACGCGATAGCATTGACGTAGGCTAGAAAGCATAGTAATAATTGCGCATGCGCATTGACTAAACTAAACGGGCAATGATTTATGTTACGCGCCTACTTCATAATGTTAATGTAACTCTTATCCCATTGTCAAAACAGCTAATGATTCAAATCAACATGAAATGATTTTGGGGGTAACAACTGAATGGTGTCAGGAGACAGAAATTATATTTTTAGTTTTCAAGTAAACCAAAGTCCTGAGTTAAATCACAAGTCTATAAATGATTCACTGCATGGTCCTTTCTGTCAATTTTTTCAAATTTTTTAAACGTTATGTTTTAAATTGTGATCAAATTTTAATTGTTTCTATGCCCTCAACTCAATAATGTTCTTAATCCTTATCTTTGTAGAGAAAACTAAATATATTTTTATCTATGATAAAAGATACCCTAACTCAATAATGTTCTTAATCCTTATCTTTGTAGAGAAAACTAAATATATTTTTATCTATGATAAAAGATACCCTAACTCAATAATGTTCTTAATCCTTATCTTTGTAGAGAAAACTAAATATATTTTTATCTATGATAAAAGATACCCTAACTCAATAATGTTCTTAATCCTTATCTTTGTAGAGAAAACTAAATATATTTTTATCTATGATAAAAGATACCCTAACTCAATAATGTTCTTAATCCTTATCTTTGTAGAGAAAACTAAATATATTTTTATCTATGATAAAAGATACCCTAACTCAATAATGTTCTTAATCCTTATCTTTGTAGAGAAAACTAAGTTAGACACAATATTGTACTTACCTCCATAATTC
>MUZC01000842.1:21509-33171 GCA_002072015.1 Radix auricularia | reverse complement strand
TTAATCCTTATCTTTGTAGAGAAAACTAAATATATTTTTATCTATGATAAAAGATACCCTAACTCAATAATGTTCTTAATCCTTATCTTTGTAGAGAAAACTAAATATATTTTTATCTATGATAAAAGATACCCTAACTCAATAATGTTCTTAATCCTTATCTTTGTAGAGAAAACTAAATATATTTTTATCTATGATAAAAGATACCCTAACTCAATAATGTTCTTAATCCTTATCTTTGTAGAGAAAACTAAATATATTTTTATCTATGATAAAAGATACCCTAACTCAATAATGTTCTTAATCCTTATCTTTGTAGAGAAAACTAAATATATTTTTATCTATGATAAAAGATACCCTAACTCAATAATGTTCTTAATCCTTATCTTTGTAGAGAAAACTAAATATATTTTTATCTATGATAAAAGATATCCTAACACAATAATGTTCTTAATCCTTATCTTTGTAGAGAAAACTAAATATATTTTTATCTATGATAAAAGATATCCTACCTTTTGTGACGCGTCTTGTCTCTACAAATTTCACAAACAAAATGGCGGTTACCGTAACGTATAATATCGGGAATTTCTTTTCTGACACATGCAAGCTAAAAATAACTCAAACCAACCCTGTCGCATTTCAATATAAAAATGAAATAATGACAGCTAGGGATCCTTCTGCAATATAAATTACTAGGGCCGCGGAAATTATCGATTAATTTCTCGATAAAAATTGTTATCGATAAAAATTATTTTAATTGATAAAATATCGATTAAAATTTAAGAAAATATTTTAAACAATATTCAGATTTATTAATAAATAATTTGTTATTAAAATTAAAATACATTTGATTTTTTTAAAAGAAACAAACTTATCCATTTTAAAAAAAGATATTGAAAGTGTATGCTTTAAAATAAGCAGGTTTTATTTTTTAAAATGGTATGAAAATAAAACGTTGTTTTTACTTAACTAACAATTTAAAAAAAAATAATTGACATTAAATTGAACTACTTATATTTAAATATATTTCTTAAAAATATTATATTTGTTTTTTTAAATAATAAAGTAAACAGCATTTCATGAAATTTACAGTTCAGTGACGTCATACATCTTATTTTCAGCTTTAATCAAAATTATCGATTAATTATTAATTATTCGGTAATTTTTCAAAAGTTATCAATTAAATTAAAATTAATCTATAACAGCCTTATAAATAACATTTCAATTTCAATTTTTCACTTTGTTTTGAATGTATTGAAAACAAGATCCAAGTGATCCCATGTCTGGCAATCAATTATTTTTTGTCTGTGTTGTTTAATTAGTTTAATTACATTTACGTAATGTACATATTTGGTTATATCTACAGACAAATTCTACCAAACACATTTTTTGATTTGAACTATGGGAACAATATAACAGTTATATCTACAGACGACTTCTACCCAACAAATTATTGATTTGAACTATGGAAACAATATAACAGTTATCTCTACAGACGACTTCTACCCAACAAATTATTGATTTGAACTATGGGAACAATATAACAAAAAAGTTTTAAGTTTCAAATAATTTGAGATGTTATATATATATATATATAAATGAAAATATGTCTGTGTGTTTGTGTGTGCTTGTCCGTGGTAACTGACTAAACTATTCATCCGATCGTCATGAAAATTTTAAAGACTGTTGAGTATCCTCTCGGAATGGTAAATGGCTACTTTTTTTTCTCAATCTAACACTAAAGGGGCGCCGGGGGCCCCAAATGGGAATTTTTGCTAATATGAGCTATATAAAAAATAATTTAATCGCTAACTACTTGCTTTTTTCATTGATCTTAACCAAATTTTGCAATTAAATTTTTGATAGCTATTATTTAAATACCATAGTGCACTAAATTCCAAATGGCAACTCCTTCGAGGCTGGGGGCCCAAAATACGTGTTTTCTAAAACGTTTAAGAATTTTTTCACTTTTCAATTATTAAAGGTCTTGACAAATAATGATACATGTATCCATTATTATCCATCTTAAAATAAACTGTTGTTTTGAACTTTATATCTTGCCCCGAATGGGCCCCTGGGGCCCTTAATGTAGTTTTTTGCCTACATAAGCTATATAAAAATTAGTTTAAGTGATAGCTACTTGCTACATGGATGGATCTTAACCAAACATGGTATATAAATACTTTATAGTCAATATTAAAATATTATAGGGCATTAAACTCCTAATGGCAACTCCTTCGATGCTGGGGGCCCAAAATACCTGTCCTCTTTAACGTTTAAGATTTTTTACTCTATTCAATTATTAAAGGTCTTGACAAATAATGATAAATGTATTTATTATTATCCATCTTAAAATAAACTGTTGTTTTGAAATTTATATCTTGCCCTGAATGGGCCCCTGGGGCCCTTAATGTCGTTTTTTGCCTATATAAGCTATATAAAAATTAGTTTAAGTGAGAGCTACTTGCTACATTGATGGATCTTAACCAAACTTGGTATATAAATACTAGATAGTCAATATTGAAATATTATAGGGCACTAAAGTCCTAATGGCAACTTCTTCAGGGTTGGGGGCCCAAAATACCTGTCCTCTTTAACGTTTAAGATTTTTTCTCTATTCAATTATTAAAGGTCTTGACAAATAATGATAAATGTATCCATTATTATCCATCTTAAAATAAACTGTTGTTTTGAACTTTATATATTGCATTGAATGGGCCCCTGGGGCCCTTAATGTCGTTTTTTGCCTATATAAGCTATATAAAAATTAGTTTAAGTGAGAGCTACTTGCTACATTGATGGATCTTAACCAAACTTGGTATATAAATACTAGATAGTACATAAAAACTTAAGAGTTTAAAAATATTTTCTATAAGTAACTGAAATCTTAATGTCCATTCCCTCGGGCAGGCATACCGAAATGTTTTTGTAATGCGCGTTAATAATTTTATTCCCCATTAAATTTTACACAATATAGAGAAACAAAGCTTCTTAAGTACAATGGCGATTTTAAAAAATAATAAATCATCACTTATTTTAGAGCCCGGCCCCTTAATCTCGTTTTTTTTTTAAAATTTTTTCAAAGCTGTATATTTATATAGATTTATTTATCCATATGCTAGGAAACTTGGACTTTTTTGCACACTTCCGTGTAGGTTTTTGGCATAGTAGTTTTTAAAACAGATCACGCATTGGATTCTTAAATAGTCATTTTTACTGAGATCGTTTTAAGCTTTATATGTTGTCGTGAATGGGCCCTGGGGCTCTTAATATCTTTTTTTTTTTTTTTTTGGCTTATAAAAATTCAAGAGTCTATAAATAATTACTCTAGGAAACTGAACTCTTTATGTTCATTCCTTCGGATAGGCGGCCCAAATTTTTTTGTAATGCACGTTAATATTTTAATTCTCCAAAGCAATTTTACACTATATTGAGAAACATAGGCTGAGTACAAAGTAGCACTTATTTTAGAGCCTAGCCCTTTAATGTCGTTTTTTTAAAAGCTTTTAAATTATTATTTTATTTATCTGTTTGTCATGATCTTTTGACTTTTTTTCGCACTTCAGTGTAGGTTTCTGGCATAATTGTTTTTAAACATATCACTTATAGGATTCTTAAATTGTCATTTTTACTGAGATCGTTGCAACGCACGACCGAGTCTGCTAGTTACAAAGAATAAAAATCAATAATAAACGCAAATACAAAAATGTACGAGAAAAGTAAAATAGACTCAATCTGATCTGTCAGCACATATAAACATGATTCTTTATTTTGTTTGATACATATTTCTTTTTAAAAAGTTTTTTAATAATCGTGAAAAAAACTAACTGATTAAATTAGATAAATTATATCATGATTTATTATTTGACGAAATCGTAAGTCAGGTAAGTCCTTGACTTCCAAATTTTGTGACGTAGCTCAGCTAATTTATTCTTCTATGTAAAATGTAGGGAAGAAAAACATTTTAATTTACTTAAATATGTTTTAAAAAATAAAATAAGAAGAAGAAGGAATGTAAATGAAAGTTTAAAAAAAAAAATAAATTATAAATAATTTGGAGATACAATATTATACTTATTTTATTAAATTTTAATCCAATTTTTATTTTAATCAATAAAATTGAAATGAATGGATCAAAATTATTATTGCTTAATCCACTAATTAATCGATTATTTACACATCTCATTAAGGCTGTAGCTAGAAAATCTTTTCTCTGACAAAAAAGATTTCCCGATCTTTAAGCTTTAAAAATGATATAATCCTGTATAATTTTCTTTTCCATTAGAGCTGTAGCTTGAAAATATTTTGTCTGACAAGAAAGATTTCCTGAACTTTATGCTTTAAGAACGATATTATTATTTTTTTATTTATATCCCTTAGAGACCATGAAGGTCCATGGGAGCAAGTGAAGTAGCGTTCACAAGTTTCATTGACCACTAACGAGCATGGGATTGTGTGGTTAGCACAATGCCCCGGGGGCTTTGCCAGATCCGCGGTTTCGAGCTCGTGACACGGGGTCTTGCTGCGGTTCGGTAGTCCAGCTCGCTACAACGTAGACCACCGCGCCCCACTAAGAACGATATATTCTTGTAAAATTTCTTTTCTTCTTAGGCTGTAACTTGAAAATCTTTCGTCTGACTAGAAAGATTTCCAGAACTTTAAGCTTAAATATTGATATATTCTTGTATAATTTTCTTTTCCATTAGTGTTGTAACTTGAAAATAATACTTTTTTTTTTTTAGCGTAAAATGATTTTAAAATGACTGCGCTATATGAAAAGATGTCCTTAAAGATAGATCGACATTTATCAGATATTCTACAACACACAAAATATAAATGGACACGCGATGTAATGCAGTGACATTAGGAAATAAAGATGGAAAAGCTCTTGTGGAGTATTTAGAGATTAATTTGGCCATTAGACTTTTGTATTGAGACGATGTTGTAGACAATGTTGTAGAAAATGTTGTAGACGATGTTGTAGACAATTCGATGTTGGAGTCATTTGTCTCTTCGCAATGAACCGTCGATATTCCAAAATTGTATGGCTTTTATTTAATTTACTTACAACTGTGGTGAATTCGTTGTCTAGGGTGGAATCGAGGTCCGCCCTGAGCCACAGATATATTATAACTGATTAAGTTCATAAGGTTAAAATGAAACCACAGTCCTTTTAAAGGTAGGCCAAAGTCAAAGAAGTCAAAAATACAATTTGAAATAAATCTCTATGTTTAATCTGTATAATAGAAGTCCTTCTATTCCTGTATACAACAATAATAAAGCTGTTTTACTATCAAACCCTAGAAAATACAAAGCTTCATGTTGATAAAATCAAACCGCCATTTTTATCTCTATATTCTATATCCTTTCACTCCTTGTGCGTCTTTGTTTGAAAGACGCACAAAAGCCTGGTGCGCACACTACACTTATGTACCACATTTAAGCCATTAACACACCATAACATCCACGCGTAACACTACCTCCAACCTATATTGTGGCACCCCTACCTGCAACCTAAATTGTGGCACTCCTACCTCCAACCTAAATTGTTTCACCCCTACCTCCAACCTAAATTGTGGCACCCTTACCTCCAACCTAAATTGTGGCACCCCTACCCCCAACAATTCCAACTAATGTGTAAATAACGCTCTATGGAAATAATTGTTACCATTTGTTTATATTTAATTTTTTTTAATGAAACTGTGACTAAATAAAATAATCATGTTTTAAAAGTTGTATTAAATCTCTAATATATCCAATTATCATCAACATCAACACGCCCCATGTAAACTCTCACCTTCCATATCGTGCACCCACACCTCTAGTAGACTTGTAACATCTTGTAATAGTATTAGAAGTCAGGCACCCACACCTCCAATAGACCTGTAACATCTTGTAATAGTATTAGAAGTCAGGCACCCACACCTCTAGTAGACATGTAACATCTTGTAATAGTATTAGAAGTCAGGCACCCACACCTCCAATAGACTTGTAACATCTTGTAATAGTGTTAGAAGTCAGGCACCCACACCTCCAATCACCTGTAACATCTTGTAATAGTATTAGAAGTCAGGCACCCACACCTCCAATAGACCTGTAACATCTTGTAATAGTATTAGAAGTCAGGCACCCACACCTCTAGTAGACCTGTAACATCTTGTAATAGTATTAGAAGTCAAGCACCCACACCTCTAGTAGACTTGTAACATATTGTAATAGTATTAGAAGTCAGGCACCCACACCTCTAGTAGACTTGTAACATCTTGTAATAGTATTAGAAGTCAGGCACCCACACCTCCAGTAGACCTGTAACTTCTTGTAATAGTATTAGAAGTCATGTTATATTTTGATTTCCTTTCGTTTTTAATTAAATGTTTCTTGGTTTTTAAAGTTTATTTGATATTTAAATTTTATAAACACATCAAGCGTTTTGTTTTTCAAAAATTTTTTGTATGTTTTAAACACCAATTTAGAGCATGTGTGTTTGTTACATTAGACTTAATAAACATATAGCAACTAATTGTTTCACTTTTGTATACTATTATTGTGTGTGTTTTTTAAATGTTTATTTAGATGAAGGCTGGTGTGGTTATATGTGGGTTGGCAATATGATTAATTTCGTGGTATAACATCAGTATGGGATATGAACTTATAAATGTGATGTCTTATTGCGGTTATGGAAAAAACATGCGTTTTAATCTTATGTTATCTTAGATATACAGACGCTCCTTCTATATAGGAGATAATTGCGTCCACAGATGATCTGTTGGCAAGTGATGCAGTGGTCAAAGGCCACGGCAATAAGGGTTCCACGCATTACCCAGCCGTCTAACTATTATCTAAATAGGTACCAGTTTAGAGCTGGTTGACTCGGGGACTCCTCAGGAACAAATATTACATTATGTGGATAAATCTAAAAGTGTCTAACACTGTTTGTGGTTTAATATTGAGGCTAATGGATGACCAACTTTATTATTTAAATAAAATCGTTATATGAGTTTAAAACCAAAAAATTGTTGAATTCAAAATAAAATACAAACAAACTTTACATGTACATCTGTAACATCAGACTAAAATCTGTACAAAAATTGGTATACAATAAAAATCTATCATTACACTGATCTGATGAAGCTATGAGCTAGAACATCTGTAACATCAGACTAAAGTCTGTACAAAAATTGGTATATAATAAAATCTATCATTACACTGATCTGATGAAGCTATGAGCTAGAACATCTGTAACTACAGACTAAAGTCTGTACAAAAGTTGGTATATAATAAAATCTATCATTACACTGATCTGATGAAGCTATGAGCTAGAACATCTGTAACATCAGACTAAAGTCTGTACAAAAATTGGTATATAATATAATCTAGCATTACACTGATCTGATGAAGCTATGAGCTAGAACATCTGTAACATCAGACTAAAGTCTGTACAAAAGTTGGTATATAATAAAATCTAGCATTACACTGATCTGATGAAGCTATGAGCTAGAACATCTGTAACATCAGACTAAAGCCTGTACAAAAGTTGGTATATAATAAAATCTAGCATTACACTGATCTTATGAAGCTATGAGCTAGAACATCTGTAACATCAGACTAAAGCCTGTACAAAAGTTGGTATATAATAAAATCTAGCATTACACTGATCTGATGAAGCTATGAGCTAGAACTGACAAAAAGAAAAAAAAAGCCACTAAAAATTTCAAATGTAACATTAGTGGTGCTTACACTTCTCAAAAATGAATTGGTGCCTGTAGTTTTAACATTAGTTGTAACAGTTATCTTGCTTACATTTTACTAGTATCACCAGTATCTGCACTCTTAAAACCAGTGTCGGCACATTTACAACTAGTGTTGGCACCCTTCCCGCCAGTAGCAGCATCCTTAAAACCAGTGTCGGCACATTTACAAACAGTTTTGGCACATTTACAACCAGTGTCGGCACACTTACAATCAATGTCGGCTCCCTTCCCGCCAGTAGCAGCATCCTTAAAACCAGTGTCGTCAACATAAAAACCACTATCAGAAAATTTGCAACCAGTGTCAGCATCTTTACCACAAGTAGCTGCACTCTTAAATCCAGTTTCGGTACATTTACAACCAGTGTCAGCATCTTTACCACAAGTAGCTGCACTCTTAAATCCAGTGTCGGTACATTTACAACCTACAACCAGTGTCAGCATCTTTACCACAAGTAGCTGCACTCTTAAATCCAGTGTCGGTACATTTACAACCAGTGTCAGCATCTTTACTACAATTAGCTGCACTCTTAAATTCAGTGTCGGTACATTTACAACCAGTGTCCCCACCCTTACCACCAATAGATTAACCCTTAAAACTTATGGCGCAACATAAGGACAAATGTCGATATCCTTGAAACCAGTGTCGGAACATTTACAACCAGTAACTGCATCCTTACCACCAGTAACTGCACACCTATAACCAATGTCGGCACCATTACAACCACTGCCACAAACCTTGCAACCAGTGTCGACACCCTAATATCCAGAAACTGCATCCTTATCAACCAGTGTCGGTACATTTTCAACCAGTGTCAGCACCCTTCCTACCATTAGATGAACCCTTAAAACTTATGTCGGTACCCTAAGAACAAATGTCGATAATCTTGAAACCAGTGTTGGAACATTCAGAACGATCGTTAACACCTTATTATCATTAGCTGCACCCGTAAAACCAGTGTTGGCATATTTACACCCAGTGTAGGCACTCTTACCAATAGTAGATGCACCCCTATAACCAATGTCGGCACCATTACAACTACTGTCAGAAACCTTGCAAACAGTGTCGACACCCTAATATCCAGAAACTGCATTATAAATCAACCAGAGTCAGCACCTTTACAACAAGTGTCAGTCCCCTTATTATCAGTTTTTAAACCTTTAAAACTAATATCGCACACTGAGAACAAGTATCGACAGCCTTACAACCAATTTCATCCCCTTACCATCAGTAGATGAACCCTTTAACTAATGTCGGCACCCTTAAAACTGTGTATGCAACATTCAAACTACAACGAGTGGATGCACCCCAAAAACCAGTGTCGGCACCCTTACAAACACTATACACAAACATACTCCCTATTTTAGCACTATTACAATTAGTTTCGGCAAGATCACAAACGTCGTCGGTGCCATTACTGCCGTGTCGGCACCATTAGTACAAATTCGGTCACCTCTACCTTCAGTGTTGTCACACTTTCTACCAGTGTCGGCGCCCTTAACACCAGTACCTACACACTTAAAACAAGTGTCGGTACATTTACAACCAGTGTCAGCACCCTAACCACCAGTACCTGCACCCTTAAATCAAGTGTATGTAATTTTACAACCAGTGTCGGCACCCTTCCCGCCAGTAGCAGCATTCTTAAAACCAGTGTCAGTACATTTACAACCGGTGTCACCACTCTTACCACCAATAGATGAATCCTTTAAACTTATGTCGGCAACCTAAGGACGAATGTCGATATTCTTGAAACCAGTGTCGAAACATTTGCAACAAGTTATGGCACCTTATTACCAATAGCTGCACCCGTAACACCAGATGGCTCCTTTAAAAGTTTTAGAACCTTTAAAACTAATGTCGTCACATTTACAACAAGTGTCGGCACCCTTATAATCAGTAGCTGCACCCATAAAATCAATGTAGCTACAATTAAAACAACTGTCATAAACCTTGAAACAATGTCGGCACCAAAAACTGCACACTTAATACCAGTGTCGGTAAATGTCCAACCAGTGTCAGCCCCCTTACAACCAGTAGATGAATCCTTAAAACTTATGTCGGCACCTAAAGAAAAAGTGTCGACACCCTTGCAACCATTGCCGGCACATTTACAACCAGTGTCGGCATCCTTCCAACAATGCCAAATCACCTTGCATGAAAGATGGCAAGTAAAACAAAAATTTTCCACAGGACTTCAAAGCTGAGACTCAAGAAAACACATAAGGATACCCCATATACCGCCGATTTGTCGATGTCGTTTTTGCCAACAAATACAGTTGTGCCATCTGGTGTTACGGGTGCAGCTATTGGTAATAAGGTGCCATAACTTGTTGCAAATGTTTCGACACTGGTTTCAAGAATATCGACATTAACTTTGAAGTGTGCGCGTCCATTCAATGTAATAATTATCTATGTAAGTATGTCTACAAAGGAAATGATCCTACATCCATTACACTTCAGAACGCGCAGTTGATGGTGTTTTCAAACATGACGAAATACAAATTTTTCTTTATGGTAGGTATGTTAGTTCTCCTGAGGCTATCTGGCGTTTGAACGAGTACAGTATTTCAGAAAAATCGCACGTTATTAGATGATTACCAGTTCATTTGATAGAACAACAAGTCGTCTTGTTTCATTAGGTTCACGAAGAACGAGCGCTACAAAGACACGCCAACAAAAACACCATGCTCCTAGCTTGGTTTGAACTCAACAATACGGATCCCGAACCTGTTGAGTTATATTAAACTGATGTTCCACAACATTTCACTGATGTTCCACAACATTACACTAATGTTCCACAACATGAAACTGATGTTCCACAACTTTACACATTCCTAAAATCATCTGGAAAATTGCAAAAGAGAATTAAAGGAGGCACAACAGTGATCATTAGAATTTGCCTGTTGATGTCGTTAACGACACCGAGCGTTACTACCTCAGTCTTCTTCTCACCCGTTCCATAGACATCACAAGTTTTAACCATCTACGAACTGTCAACGGCGTGGAATGTAACACTTTCAAAGAGGCGTGCCACCAATGGGGTCTTCTTAACGACGACAAGATATGGCATGATACTATTACAGAGGTATCTCAGTTACGAAAGCCACCTTTCTTGCGACAACTTTTCGTTTTCATCTGTGTCTTTGACGTACCCAATAACGTTCCACACCTTTGGGACACGCATAAACTCTCTCTTTGTGAGGATTTTTTCATAAAAATTCCACACGCACCGACTGCAAGTAAAACACCAGTAACATTACCTTTACATTGTTTCCCATTTCATTCTGATCCCCTTCAACAACTATATGGTGACCTCGACTTCTTAATTGTCACTTCGGCACAACTCAGTACGCGAGCTATTATAAGTGTCACAAACGAAGACTCACTGCAACTGAATAAACAAGTATTGAAACTTATCCCAACCGACAAAGTAACTTTCACCAGCGTTGACTCAATCATTAGAGATGATCCCGAAGATTAAATTTCATTCCCTGAAGAATTTCTTAGCAGTCTTACCCCTACTGACATGCCTCCGCATAAACTCAATACAGATTAACTTTCATTCCCTGAAGAATTTCTTAGCAGTCTTACCCCTACTGACATGCCTCCACATAAACTCAATATTAAAAATGGTTCAGTCGCCACGCTTCTTAGAAACCTCATGTCAGCAATATGTCTCTGTAATGGTTCAGTCGTCATACTTCATACAAACCTCATGCCAGCAATATGTCTCTGTAAGGGTTCAGTCGTCATACTTCATACAAACCTCATGCCAGCAATATGTCTCTGTAATGTTTCAGTCGTACTTCATACAAACCTCATGCCAGCAATATGTCTCTGTAATGGTTCAGTCGTCGTACTTCATACAAACCTCATGCCAGCAATATGTCTCTGTAATGGTTCAGTCGTC
>MUZC01000842.1:0-14071 GCA_002072015.1 Radix auricularia | reverse complement strand
GCCCCCCCCCCCGCCCGTCACGGCAGAGAAACCATTTCATGTCAGTGGGTGCCAACTTCCTCGGGATTGACCCATTTTTGCGTGTTTTTTGTGGGCTTTACAAACAGCCTCCTCTCTCACATAATAATTCAATTCTCAAATAAAATCCAGAAAATATTTTCTTTAATAGTTCAATAACAAATATGTACACTTATTCTACATTATGCAACAATGTTCATTTTGCTTCCACAAGCCTCATCTCTGTCTCCAATTTCTCAACTTCTAACTCAACAACTCGAATCATGTTCCCTGATTTTTTCCCCCAGCGACCACACGCACTCTGCTCTGGACATTGACTTTCATTTAACTTTCACACGTCACCGCATTTCTTTCTTAGCAAATGTCTCACGTGACACCCCCTCCTGTTAAGTTTTGTCTCGGGACGTATCATGCCACACCGCAACCCCTTGATAAGTTTTGTCTCGGGACGTATCATGCCACACTGCAACCCCTTGATAAGTTTTGTTTAGGGACGTATCATGCCACACCGCAACCCCTTGATAAGTTTTTTTATCGGGACGTTTCATGCCACACCGCAACCCCTTGATAAGTTTTGTATCGGGATGTTTCATGCCACACTGCAACCCCTTGATAAGTTTTATCTCGGTACGTTTCATGCCACACCGCAACCCTTTGATAAGTTTTGTCTCGGGACGTCTAAAGCCACACCGCAACCCTTTGATAAGTTTTATCTCGGGACGTCTAAAGCCACACCGCAACCCTTTGATAAGTTTTGTCTCGGGACGTCTAAAGCCTTATCCCGCCCTCCTTATCAATCATTCTAATCATCTTGTAATTTCTTGATAGCATTAATATTTTTATGTATTTAAGTTAAAACATTTCAGTACAAATTTTATATTATAGTGATATTTATTTAGTCGATTTATGTAAGAAGCTAACCCCCATTAAATCTACTTGTGACCCATTTCGGCGTTGCTACTCATAGATTACGAACAAAGTAAGAACGGTCTATAAAGCATTCTTTTTTTTTATTGCAATGCGATCACGTGGCTTAACGTTTAAAAATGTTGGAACCTACTTCACAACGAACAGGACCCACGAAATGGTAAGGAAGGTATTCAAGTTCAATCCATTAAAAACAGGTGAATCTAACATGTCTGTCTGTCAACAAGCTAGAATTATCCAGCAATTTCTCTGTTAAAAATTCAAGCTAATCAAGCACGTCTTTCAGCAAAAAAAAAAAAAAAAATCCATTTCAGGAGATTATAGTTGTTTGAGATAATTCTACCATTGTTCTGGAACAAACTCTTAGCATTCAATTTTAAGAGTAAGCCTCTCCTTTTGATGTTTTTGTCTCCTAATAACCACAGATACAACTGTGACGTTGTAGAGGAACAAGACACAATCACGGTTCTCCTTGACGTAACATTCTCGTCAAATTAAAATCAATGTTTAATAACTTTATATTCAACTTGCGGTGTAGGTAAAATGAATTTTATTTTAAAGTCATTTTGAACACAATGAAATGCTAATTATTTTAATCGAGCACAATTAGAATAGAAATAATCAAAACCTAAATCACATCCGTCAACGGTATTCGGGTGCGGAATGGGTTGCCTGAAGAAACCAGAAAAGCCAACACTTTATCATCATTTAAAACTCTAGTTAGAATACAGGACTAAACACAAACCACAGAAATACGTGGGACGCAATAATCTTCTGTACAGACGGAGCGTCTGTAACATATACGATAAGATAAATATATCAATTACTTTAATCATTGTAGTTCTTAAACTTACATGATTCATAAATACTGAGAAACTTATTAAATTCTTTAAGTGTAAAATGTGTTGGCGTATATTTTACTAAACCCTCACAAAACAGCAGAAGAATAAAATAAAACTGCTCAAATTCAAATTTTACATTGGATTAAATGTTTAGTAAATAAACCTTTAAAAACCACTTCTCTCTTTGTGTATGTGTATTATTATATTTTTTTAAAAGTTAACATAAAAAATTATTATACGCTTAAGTTTAACTTCAAACTACAAGTTGTAATCTTAAGATTGCTATGAACAAGGAAGTAAAATATAATAAATATCAATGTCAAGACCACGTAAAAAAGCCTTTATAAATTATTATGTGCATTAATTAATAATAATAATCACCTTATATAAGCTGGATGGAAATAAGTGGTAAATTGTTTTCTTTAAATGTATTATATTTACAACATGATATAACTTAATAAAACAATTTTGTTTAATGAATTTGTATATAAATAAAAGAGTATGAGATAGAAAACTCTTAAATGACAATTACCTCTAGTTAATTTAAATATACAAATAAGAAAGTTAGGGCACGTACCTGTAGTTAATTTAAATATACAAATAAGACAGTTAGAGCACGTACCTGTAGTTAATTTAAATATACAAATAAGACAGTTAGAGCACGTACCTGTAGTTAATTTAAATATACAAATAAAACAGTTAGAGCACGTACCTGTAGTTAATTTAAATATACAAATAAGACAATTAGAGCACGTACCTGTAGTTAATTTAAATATACAAATAAGATAGAGTACGTACCTGTAGTTAATTTAAATATACAAATAAGACAGTTAGAGGACGTACCTGTAGTTAATTTAAATATACAAATAAGACAGAGCACGTACCTGTAGTTAATTTAAATATACAAATAAGACAGAGCACGTACCTGTAGTTAATTTAAATATACAAATAAGACAGTTAGAGCACGTACCTGTAGTTAATTTAAATATACAAATAAGACAGAGCACGTACCTGTAGTTAATTTAAATATATAAATATGACAGTTAGAGGACGTACCTGTAGTTAATTTAAATATACAAATAAGACAGTTAGAGCACGTACCTGTAGTTAATTTAAATATACAAATATGAAGGTTAGACCAAGTACCTGTAGTTAATTTAAACATACAAATAAGACATAGCACGTACCTGTAGTTAATTTAAATATACAAATAAGACAGCACGTACCTGTAGTTAATTTAAATATACAAATAAGACAATTAGAGCACGTACCTGTAGTTAATTTAAATATACAAATAAGACAGTTAGAGTTCGTACCTGTGCTTAATTTAAATATACAAATAAGACAGTTAGAGCACGTACCTGTTGTTAATTTAAATATACAAATAAGACAGTTAGAGCACGTACCTGTAGTTAATTTAAATATACAAATAAGACAATTAGAGCACGTACATGTAGTTAATTTAAATATACAAATAAGACAGTTAGAGCACGTAGCTGTAGTTAATTTAAATATACAAATAAGACAGTTAGAGCACGTACCTGTATTTAATTTAAATATACAAATAAGACAGTTAGAGCACGTACCTGTAGTTAATTTAAATATACAAATAAGACAGTTAGAGGATGTACCTGTAGTTAATTTAAATATACAAATAAGACAGTTAGAGCAAGTACCTGTAGTTAATTTAAATATACAAATAAGACAGTTAGTGCACGTAGCTGCAGTTAATTTAAATATACAAATAAGACAGTTAGTGCACGTAGCTGTAGTTAATTTAAATATACAAATAAGACAATTAAAGCACGCACCTCTAGTTAATTTAAATCTATAAACATTACGAAAATCTTTATGTTGCTGATATTAGAATAAGATTGAGGCTGTCTATTTCTATGTTGTCCAAATTCAACATATTGTAACACTAAATACCATAATTTGTTGTCACATTGTATGTCGGAAACAAGGAACAAAAGGAAATCGAACATCCTTTAACAAAATAGAATAAGTCCATAAGTATTGTATTTAAATTGGAGTTTCGTTGTAGGTTAATTTTACAACTGGATTTATTATAATTCATAAATAGTATAAAAGTCTAACATTTATACCAAGATTGTTCATAATAACTCTTTGTGTCTATGGAAGTTGTTCACTTGAAATAAACTCAACTCAAGACACTGGTTGATGTTTAAAGGCATTTTAATACGTGAACTTAGAAATAGAAATATATAGCAAGTAATTCTGTCAACACGTAGTATACACGTATCTAAAAATACTTGACATTTTCAGTGTCAGTTTTAGTTCACGAAAGATTATAATAATAATGTCACAAGAAACAATTTAATAATTTTAAAACTTTATGGTAGCAAGTCACAATTGTTTGTTCAGAAGCAATAATGTCCTAACGTAACAAGAAATATTTTTTACAATTTGACAGCTTTCTTCAAATGTGAATAAATTTAACAAAGTTTAAATTTAACTTAAAATGATAAAAATATAAATAAGTTGTAAAAAATGTGAACAATTTGTCTAGGGTCGCTTTGATCCAGGCTGTTTCACCACAGCCGATAAGTCTGGGGCCGTTTTGACCGTTCATCCTCGGCAACCATGCGAATCACTATAATTTATCAAAATTTGTGGGTCTCTCTAGCTTGAAGACATTGTTCGTGAAGGAAATAATTCAGTTGTATTTTATTTACTTACCAACGAGACCAATTACATTTCGGGCATTGAGTTGATGAAACTTCGTGTTAGATTTGTCAAAGAACAAAATGGAAAAATGATGGTCACAGAAGAAATCCTGGGATATCTTCCAAAAGTCTACCGAACAGCTGAAGGTTTAGCCAACAAAATCATTAAATTTCATTAGAATTAGGGATTAGATATGACAAAGCTTGTTGTCTAAGGAAATTGCCATTGTTCTGAAATGTCAGGTAAGGAAGGAGGAATCCAAGCAAAAATTAGAAAAAAATACACACACGCAGCATTTGAACATTGCAGTTAGCAAAAATTTAATATTTTCGTGAACGATTTAAATAATGCGAATGCTGTACGAAACACAATAGGAATAATTAAATCAATTAAAGTGTTTTCGGTGAAAGCAATCAGAGAAAAAAACTAAATCAAAATATTCGTTTGCTTTGTGAAACTATATAGACACAAACATATATATGCTGGTGTATTTTAGCTAAAAATGTGACAGAAATTTTATTTACAACAATCAGTAATGTAATCAGTTATAATTGCAAATATATTTTTTTTACAGTTGATATGTGTGCACTGTCTTCAATGTAATTAACTTACAGGGGAATTTAGTTCAGTTTCCTTGTAACAAATTTTCGAAATTTTTCTCAATTTATTTATTTATTTTTTTTGGGGGGGAGGCTAATGCCCCCAATGCCCCCCACCAGAATACGCCTATGGCCGTTCATAAAGTACGTCACATCTCATCAGGAGGATGGTGTGAAAGAAAGTGTGACAGATTCTGACAGGGGGGACTAGAGGTCGGTCATGTGTCACTTCACGTTGTCTTACATTAAATTTTAATCATTTTGTTAATCAAATATTTTTTTTGGAAAATGTGTGTTTCTTTTGGGGGGTCCAAATTTGTGACAGGTGGGGGGGGGGCGTAAAATCTTCAAAAATAGTGCGACTTAATTATGGATGGCCCTCAAGCACACACACATAATTATAAATTTTATTCAAACAGAGAGACACACAAGTTAAAAAAAAATTCACAAAGACACAGAACCCAACAAATACAGAAAGACAAACAGAAAGACAAACAGCTTATTTAAAGACACACATCAAACAACCATAAATTCTACTTTATCAACCCTCACTATCATTATAATAAGCTCAAAAACCAATAACACATTCATGATGACGAACTGTTTACAAGCAAACAATGACTTACACGATTGAAACCAATTATACAAAGTATGAAGACAACAATATACACAAAAACCTCACATAAAACCAAAGTAAAACTTCATTTTTTGATTAATTTCCGGGTTTGTACTTTGCTTTATATATGTGAATTTTGTTGATTTTGGACACGCAGCCCATAAAATGTTCTTTACCAGTTTACTATTGTAACATTGAATTGTAATTAGTATTGAAATGATAAGAGTTCTCTAGTCTTGTAAACGTTGATAGTTTTTAGGGAATGATCTCCTCCTTTCCTAATTATGTAACATTCGACGGTAAATTTATAAGACTAGTTCATAATATAACAGTCATGCTTTTTTTTTTTTTTTTTAAATATATACTCTGTTAAAAATAGCATATTTCTAATCATTACAAGTGCAAAACGCCACTCACACACACAAATATATATGAAAAATAATAATAAAAATGCTCATATATAAAGCTGAATGTTTGTGTGTTTGTGTGTTACCAATACAAATCTACACCGTTGGACCCAGGGTGGTGAAATTTTGCAGGGGACCCCAATTTGACCTGGAATAGGTCATAGGCTATGTTTTAACCCAAGGTGACCACCCTAGGGTAAGGGGGCCCATTTTTTTGCTTTTTTCCTTATATGAGCTATATAAAAAATGAAAATCACGTCAAGAATATTTGTGTCACAATAGTGCGCACTGTGCAAGAGTCTAATATTAACATTCCCTAAGCGGGAAAACCCCATTAGTATTAGACTATAATATTTCCAATTGTAGGTTAAAGCATAAAACTTTGGGTAGTTGTTAAGTATACTTAAATATTAACGGTGTGGATTTGTATTGGTAACAAACAAACAAACACACAAACTTTAAGCTTTATATATTAGGTATATAAAAATTAAAATCACTAAATATCCTATTTTACTGATAGATAGAAGCATGAAACTTTGGCAAGTTGTTAAGTACGCTAAAGCTACCTTATTTTGAGATAAACAATTTTTAACTTCCCACTCATCGGAAGCCGGGGGCCCAAATGTTGTGTTTTTTAAACTTATATACGATACATAAATACTGAAAATCAACCATTCTTCTTTTTCCCGTGTAGTTAGAAGAATGAAACTTTGGGAAGTTGTTAAGTACACTCTCCTAACGCTAATTTGCGAAAACGAATTTCAAACTTCCCACTCATTGGGGGCGGGGGCCCAAATGTTTTTTTCTTTTATTGGAAACAAACTCATCACTAATTCTCCAATGTACCGTGTCGTAAAAACATGAAACTTTTGGAAATTACTCTCCTGGCAATAATGGCAAAAAAATAAATAAATACAATTCTCACTTATGTGGTGCCGGGGGCCCAAATGTACTTTTTCTTAAGCGGGCTTTATTAACAAAATGTAGACAACGAAATACAATCACGTCTCACGAAAGTTCAGGTTTCTTTTTAGGGGGAAGCACTATATGGCCTGGGAATCCATGAGTACAACCCCGCAGTGGTAACACGTGAAAAAAATATTTAAATTATCACTTACTGGGAGCCGGGGGCCCAAATGTAGTTTTTTAAAAAACTATTATATGCTATATAAATACTGAAAATCCGCCTTCGACTATTTCCCGTGTAAGTAGAAAAATGAAACTTTGGGAATTAGTTAAGTACACTCTTCTAACGCTAATTTGCGAAAAAGCATTGTGTACGCTTCTTAAGGAATTCCTATTTAAAACCCGTGCGAAGCCGGGTACTTGCCTCTAGTAAAATATAAAAAAACGTTTCGGCAAAAGACTTCTTCAACAAATTGATAGCACACAGACAAAAACCAAAAATATAATAAAATATTAGTTGAAAACATAGCTGCAGTGTTTTAGGCTATAATGACAAATATTATTATCTCTAAATACAGTTTAATTCTTATCATACTTGACTTAAATGTTTATCTATATTCTTTTGTGTTAAATTGTTAAACAATGATATAATCAACAGTTGAAATCCTATTAAATTATTATAATATTAAATTAATATATATAAAATAAATGGCCTCCAATAATAATCATAATAACCTAATATACTTAAAACACACTAGAAGAGCTGTTTCTGAAAAACATTCAGTCATTGGGATTATTTTAATACACACAACTTTATACATTTGTGTCTATTGACATCAATATCCCAGGCCCTTATACCCTAGATGAGACTTGACATAAATATCCCAGGCCCTTATACCCTAGATGAGACTTAACATCAATATCCCAGGCCCTTATACCCTAGATGAGACGTGACATCAATATCCCAGGCCCTTATACCCTAAATGAGAACATCTGACAATGTAACAGATATGTATCTTGGTTTATGTATCAATATCCCAGGCCCTTATACCCTAGATGAGACTTGACATCAATATCCCAGGCCCTTATACCCTAGATGAGACTTGACATCAATATCCCAGGCCCTTATACCCTAGATGAGACTTGACATCAATATCCCAGGCCCTTATACCCTAGATTAGACTTGACATCAATATCCCAGGCCCTTATAACCTAGATGAGACTTGACATCAAAATCCCAGGCCCTTATACCCTAGATGAGACTTGACATCAATATCCCAGGCCCTTATACCCTAGATGAGACTTGATATCAATATCCCAGGCCTTTATACCCTAGATGAGACTTCACATCAATATCCCAGGCCCTTGTACCCTAGATGAGACTTGACATCAATATCCCAGGCCCTTATACCCTAGATGAGACTTGACATCAATATCCCAGGCCCTTATATCCTAGATGAGACTTGACATCAATATGCCAGGCCCTTATACCCTAGATGAGACTTGACATCAATATCCCAGGCCCTTATATCCCAGATGAGACTTGACATCAATATCCCAGGCCCTTATACCCTAGATGAGACTTGACATCAATATCCCAGGCCCTTATACCCTAGATGAGACTTGACATCAATATCCCAGGCCCTTATACCCCTAGATGAGACTTGACATCAATATCTCAGGCCCTTATACCCTAGATGAGACTTGACATCAATATTTCAGGCCCTTATACCCTAGATGAGACTTGACATCAATATCCCAGGCCCTTATACCCTAGATGAGACTTGACATCAATATCCCTGGCCCTTATACCCTACATGAGACTTGACATCAATATCCCAGGCCCTTATACCCTAAATGAGAACATCTGACAATGTAACAGATATGTATCTTGGTTTATGTATCAATATCCCAGGCCCTTATATCCCAGATGAGAACATCTGACAATGTAACAGATATGTATCTTGGTTTATGTATCAATATCCCAGGCCCTTATACCCTAGATGAGACTTGACATCAATATCCCAGGCCCTTATAACCTAGATGAGACTTGACATCAATATCCCAGGCCCTTATAACCTAGATGAGAACATCTGACAATGTAACAAATATGTATCTTGGTTTATGTATCAATATCCCAGGCCCTTATACCCTAGATGAGACTTGACATCAATATCCCAGGCCCTTATACCCTAGATGAGAACATCTGACAATGTAACAGTTATGTATCTTGGTCTATATATCAATATCCCAGGCCCTTATACCCCAGATGAGAACATCTGACAATGTAACAAATATGTATCTTGGTTTATGTATTTAATGGATTTTTAGCAGACAAAAGTCTATTTTAAGTTATTCTCAACTATACTTCAGTAATGTTACTAGATCTTTATGACTATATAGTTGTTGGTATTCTTTTCAATTTGCTTACAGATTTCTTTACTTATAAAATCTATAGATCTAATTTTGTTCAAATTACTGGGCTAGAATTTGAATAAAGAATATTACTCTTATGAACTTCTCTTACAATGAGATTTTTTTTATAGACTTTTACAACTGATATCATTTAGTCAAAGTAAAAGTTTTGTTATAAAAATTTTCAAACAGTTGAACCCCATTATTATGACATTTATTAAGTTAACAAAATGTGACTAGCCATTTAAAAAAAAAATACATTCACATAATTCTATATTTTTCTTAGCATTTTTTCATTAATGTTTTTTTTATTTCAATGTCAATAATCACTGATATCTAAAAAAAAAAAAAATGAAAAAAGGCCTCTTCTCTCGTTGATCATCTCTATCTAAATGACCAAAATCATATTTTAAACTAATGTTTTATCCCAATATATCAAAAACATCAGTCAAATATACCACTGTCTTTTTAGTGGTAAATTATCTGTGTTTTTATATACATTTTCAAAATATTATGTAATACTAAAATTTAAGTTAAGACATTTTCAATGCCATCTTTTAATTTCCCTAAAAATAATTCATATTTTTTCAATGGATTGTTCTTTCTGACAGATATAAGTCAATCAACCTATATCAAGCATTATGGAGGTAAGTACTGTAGGTAGCTAGTATATTATTGTCTCTGACAGATATAAGTTATAAGTCATTCAACCTATATCAAGCATTATGGAAGTAAGTACTATATGTAGCTAGTATATTATTGTCTCTGACAGATATAAGTCAATCAACCTATATTAAGCATTATGGGGGTAAGTACTGTAGGTAGCTAGTATATTATTGTCTCTGACAGATATAAGTCATTCAACCTATATCAAGCATTATGGAGGTAAGTACTATTGGTAGCTAGTATTTTTTTTTTTTAATCACAAAATATAAATTGAAGGCTTTAATGTAAACAATTCAAGAAATTTTTGAAAATATTTTTTTTATATATCTTTTAACACTTTTAAATTAAATACTGACAGCAAATAGAATGAATTTACAGAAGGTAAGAGGGATATATGATAACTTTATGTATCAATTTTTTAAAAAAAAAAGGTTATAAAAATTGAATCTTTATTATGGTCCCTTAATTAGACAACTTTAAAGCAAGGATTGAAAACTATTTTTTTAAAAATAATAATAAAATTGTATCTATAAGAATATAAATAATCTCACCAGAAGATACATTTTTTCCTTTCTCATTAATAGCTTAAAACCGAAAATAGTAAAATATTATTAAACACCTTTATAAGATCCATATTTATTAATTTAAAGAAGCATTGAAAACATTTAAAGCTTTAAAACAAATAATCAAATTTAAAATAATAAAATAACAAAAAGGTTCAAAAAAAAAAATATTGTAGTGGTATGTGTACATTTTATTATAATATTGAGAGAGCATTTATATGCTATTTGATGCAATAAAGATGTTTAATTTTTTTTTAAAAAGAATATATTTTCCATGACAGAATAATTGTGTCTAGATCAGTATTGAAATTTTAGTTATAAAAAAGCACAGTTATAAATAAATATCTCTTTAACTTATTAATGTATTGTATTTAAGCTATAACAATAAATTAAATTTAAAATATTTTCTTAACTAGTGGGAGTAGATACAAATTATACAAAATAAAAGTACTTTTCAAATTTTATATTTCAAAAAGATTCATTATAATTCTAAAAAAATACTTACCATATACAATTGTAAGAATATCATTTTAGTGTATTACAAAGAATTATATTACATTATTAAAAGATAATAATAGCTATGTTATTACAAAGATGTCTTTTGAGTGATGAGTACAACATTAGAGGAATCTTATCTTTAATTATGTTGGTGAAACACTTCCCATCTTCCACAAATTTTAAACTAGAAAATACAATTTACTTACATTGTTGGCAGATGGAATAGATGTGACACAACAATAAATGTTGCAAATATCTTAATAAAATAAATATTGTCTTAACATTGTTTAAGACAGAGGCAAATATCTTAATGAAATAAATATTGTCTAAACATTGTTTAAGATAGAGGCAAACATCTTAATAAAATAAATATTGTCTAAACATTGTTTAAGACAGAGGCAAACATCTTAATGAAATAAATATTTTCTAAACATTGTTAAGGAATGTGACATTATCTAAGTACAATAAATACTGTCTAAACAATGTTTAAGAATGTTGGAACTATCTTAATATAATATATAGTGTCTATACATTGTTAAAGACTGTGGCAAATTTCATAATAAATGAAATACTCTCTAAATATTGTTTAAAAGTGTCCCTGTTTGCCATAAAAAGCTAGATGAGAAGTAAAGTTACATTAAATTATTTTTTATAAGTGTTAAACATATTTGAATGCTTTCTTTTCATATTTACTTTACTATGCAGTTACAAAGAAGTATAAATTAAATTAATACTAAAAGCGTATGATGTAGGTGCGCTTATACAAACATTTTTATACATAAATTTAATGTATAATTTTAGAAATGTTTAAAACAAAAATATTTATTCAATTTTACGTAATAATTTTAAATAATTTGAATTTAAATAAAAACATTATCAATTTCATTATGGCTAATTATCATGTGATATTTACAGTAAACTAACTAATGTAATAAGTGCATATTAATTTTAAAAAATTACATTTTAACTTTTGTCTTTGATTTTGTTAAAAAAAACAACACAACAATATTATATTTAATCCTTGTTAAAATTAAGGCTACAATAAACTTTTGAATAAGATCGAACAATAAAGTTTTTAAATTAATAATTGAAAATGAAAATTACATAGAATATTATAAAATAACATAGTCATTGTATCAATATAATTAAGATAAAGTAAAATATATCTCACGAGTAATTGTTAGTGAGTAACAAGATATTGAATAATATAGGCATTAGGACAATGTCACATGAATATTTAAATTTTGACATTTTGGGTATTATTATAAATTTAGTTTAATCGAGCATATGATATACTTTAAATTGAACGTAGTTAATTATAATATTAATATTTTATGTTTCCTGTTCTCAGTCTTAGACATCACCATTTTTACATTATTGCATTAATATTAATATTATTAATATCCATTTTACATTATTGCATTAATATTAATATTATTATTATCCATTTTACATTATTGCATTAATATTAATATTATTAATAGCCATTTTTAATTTTTGCATTAATCATTAATATTAAGATTATACTGCTACGACAAAGTAACGGCAGACAACCCGCGCGGATGTGGCTGGTGCTACGACATGTCGTAACGCCAGCAACATCCGCCCGGGTTGTCTGCCGTTATGTAGTGTCATAAACAATTTTTTGTATTTCAATTATGCTATTAATAATACTTAAATACTAAACTATAGTTCTCATAATGAAATATCATATCACTAGATAAGCTTAGTAATGACTTTTTAAGGTTTTAAAAAAATCTAGATTGAGCCATTAAATGAAAAACAGTTATAAAATTAAAAAATTACAATATTAATAGCGGGATCGAATCCCGCTGCCGTTATGTTGTTTTTTTTTTTTTAAATTTCATTTATTATTATTATTTTTTAAAAAATCATACTAAGTATTTTGATAATTTTTGTTATTATTCTGAAAAGCAGATACGTTGACTAAATCTGTTAAAATAAAAATATTTAGATTTTAGACTTGTCGTAACACTAGCCAATCCACATATGCTTGACTAGTGTTACGACAATTTAAACGCTAGCAACATCTAGTTGGGTCGTCTGGTGCTACAACAGGCGTAAAAATGTGATATGTGCTTACTTACAGTTACGACTAAAGCTGTATTTAAATATGCTAATAAAAGTAATTTTTATTTTTTATTTTGATTCGCGAGTTGACACTCAGTCGGCATCACCAACAAAAAAGGTGAGGTGTGAGTTTTAAAAATGACTATACACCATCACTGTTACATAATTGTTTGGAAGATATTTTTGAAAAATTCTATGAATTGAAGGCATCGCGAAAAAGTGCTGAACGCAAGCGGGGGAAGCGAGATTTGAGGACGAAGAAGGCGTAGCGCATCATGCCCTGCAGACTTGCTCGTCATAAATAGTGCAAAGAAGGGCGGGAGGGGGGCTGAGAAAACCGACACAAACAGCAACACGAAGTAATGGGGGGAAAAAGTGAGTAAACGAGGAGGCCTGTGCAGTTGTTATTACCCCCCCCCCCTTCAATAGTAATAGCATTAGTAATAGAGTGAAAATGAGGTAGAAGGATGAATGGAATGGTTTCCTGTGGCAAGCCAGCACACGGCACATTTTATTATTCCACACGAAACGAATAATTTAAGCCTATACTATATTCTTGCGATTGTGCACGAATGGTAGCTTGAGGATTTTCATTTACGGCTTTACGGTAATACGGTATACTAAATTTTAACACATTGGCATCACTCACACAAGTACACAGTAGACTCAGTGGCGTAGCTAGGGGGGGCGGTGGGGGCGGCCCGCCCCGGGCGGCACGCGTTTTAAGGGCGGCACTTGTGGGCATTTGAAAAGTACTGCCATTTCCGAAAACCCACTTTTTCTTTTGAAAGGGGAAAGCCCGGGTGAAAGAAAAATATTCGTACTATCGAGTCTT
>MUZC01000841.1:145019-161824 GCA_002072015.1 Radix auricularia | reverse complement strand
CACACACACACACAAACATGCAATTTTGGGAGGTGGGTAGAAAATAATTTTCACTCACATTTCACTTCACTTATCACCAGTTGCCAATACTTGTCCTAGGGACATAGCTCGGGCCAGGGGCGAGGTATAACAATACTTTCTAGAGCACGACCTGGACACTGGCCACTGCACTAATGACATGTCAGGGATATTTAAGTTGGCGTGTCTGGGATATATCAGTGGGCGTGTCTGGGATATTCAAGTGGGCGTGACTGGGATATTGGCGTGTCTGGGATATATCAGTGGGCGTGTCTGGGATATTCAAGTGGGCGTGACTGGGATATTTAAGTTGGCGTGTCTGGGATATTTAAGTTGGGGTGTCTGGGATATTTAAGTTGGCGTGTCTGGGATATATCAGTGGGCGTGTCTGGGACATTTCAGTGGGCGTGACTGGGATATTTAAGTTGGCAGGTCTGGGATATTTCAGTGGGCGTGTCTGGGATATATCAGTGGGCGTGTCTGGGATATTTAAGTAGGCGTGTCTGGGATATTTCGGTGGGCGTGTCTGGGATATAACAGTGGGCGTGTCTGGGATATATCAGTGGGCGTGACTGGGATGTCCAAGAAAAGATGGCTAGATATTTAAGAGGAAATGTTTCTGATTCAACCGACCAAATAAACGACTGCGACAAGAGACTGAAGAGACTGGGTGGAGTTTCCCGATTCTAATGTCTAATGTTCAAATTCCGATGCTAATTGATAAAGCAAGTGTGAGTGTCCCACGTTACAAACCAGTTCATTGAAAAGGAACTTACCAAAAGATTAAATCCTCAGCAAGGCCGTCGTAGCGCGCCACAGGCAAATCAACTTTCGACAAGTAGCACTTGTCACTAGACCAATACAGGGGCAAGAAAGAACTCTGGCGAAACGAAAATGCCAGGCTTTAGAATCAGAGTCTTTAAATGGAACTAAATGCACTAAGGTCTGGCACTCTTCTAAGAGCCAACAGCATTTTAAAAAAAAACATGGAAATTCCCGGAAATAAAAATAATTCCTTTAAGTCCAACAAATCCAACAGTCTAAAAGGCAGGCGATTTAAGTGGCCTGTTGGAATGTTTACCACGGGCAACCATTACCATGGCCGGGTCGATGCTGCAGCAAGGGGAAACTACTAATGATCATGAGTTGTATACAATAAAACATCAACATTTTTTTTAAAATGGCAAATGGCGAAGCTATTGTCTTGTAGGGGAAGAGTAAAATATCGACAGTCAACAGTTTATTTTTTCTTCTTCGTAATAAGGATTTCAACGACAATACTTATGTCTTGGAATAATGAAATTTGAATGTTCGAAAGAAACAGTTAAAAAAAAACAACAACTCGACAAAATGTTTAAATTTAACCAGAAAATTAAACACTTGCTCTCTTGTAAATAAGACAATTCACAATTTAAATCATTTCCTGTAGCCCTTGCAATAATCCTATATGAACGGATGAACATCATTAGTAGTGCTTCTTAGTACTTAAGATCTAGATTCAACGCTGACACAGGGCCACGAGACACAGTGAGTGCTCGTACAGACGGTTCACGACACAATTATATTGTATCGTGGAAAAAAATGGGTCACAATTCGTGTCTTTAACCTCTAACACAATCACGTTTTCACATGTATCCAGGGAATCTGTTAAAAGACGTTCTTCGAAGAAGAGAGGCTGTAACTATTAGAAGCGTTCAATCTGGCATGACGATGGTGACACAAATGATAAGAGTGTAAAAACTATGTGTCCACCCAAAGCTAAAATAAAGTAAATTACCGGTAACAACGCTTGAAGAGACAATCTGGCGTCAATCTTAATCAATTAAATTTTTAAAAAAAAAAAAAAACCCTATGCTTTAATTATTTCACAAAGCTTTTTATTCATTTAATTACTTTTTTAAAAATTGTTTTGTTTTGGATTTTAAAAATTTGTTTATGTAATTACATAGCTTTGGAAATGGAACTTTGCTTTGCAAAACATATTATAGTTTAAGTAAAATAATATATTTTAAAAAAATATGAATCATATTTATTTTCCATTACTGATGACAACTAATTGTTAAATTCAATAAATTTAACAATATCTTTGCTCTGCCATATTAAATGATGATAGTTTAAATGTTGTTTTAAAAAATATTATAAGAAAACATGCGAAGGTTGCATTCGGTTTTTAACCAAGATTGATATTTGCTTGGATGTAATTAAGATATAAAACTAAAATGCTACCTCACCCTGGTGAGACTTATACTAGAATATGCATCTTCTCTATGGGAATATTCAAAGCTGACAAGAGTAACACCATTAGTTAAATCATTAAACCTTGAAACACTAGAGGATAGAAGAACCCAGAGTAAATTAGTAATTATACATAAATCAATTAATTCTAATTTAGAAATACAACACTGAGAAAACTTAATACAACCCTCAATTAGACCTAATAAGTATAAAAAGACCTTTCTTATTCCGTATGCAAGAAGAAACACATAAAAGTTTTCTTTCTTCCCATCCGGAATCCGGGCGTAAAGGGTTGCCTGAGGAAAACAGGAAAGCCAACACTTTATCATCTTTTAAAACTCTAATAAGAATGCAGAACTAGACAAAAACCATAGATAAACGTAAGATGCAATAATCTTCTTATAGAAGGAGCGTCTGTAACAGATAAGATCGCAAGTAAAACAAACCAAGGATTACAGTCAGTGGCGTCGCTAGGGGGGTGCGGAGGAGGCGGGCCGCCCCGGGTGACACCATCCCTAGTGACGCCTCTGATTACAGTTGACGTTTACTGGATATATAGAAGTTTTTTCAATAATTTATTTTTTAAAAAGCACTGAATACAAATATAATTGAGGAAGTTGATCAGAAACATGTGTCATCCCACCTCCCCCCCCCTTTGACACCCGGTGTAATGTGTTTACAAATTATTTCATTTTAAACCTGGGATGGAATGGTGAGTTGCAGACACTCCCCCCTCCCCCTCACACTATTCCGATTACATATAACCACGCAGCTCATGTATATGATATTAATATTATTAATTTTTAAAATACAAATGTTGATTATTATACAACTGTATATTTATTTAAACATTATTTAACGCCCCATAGTCCTTGAACTCCACCACCAATCCCCCTCCAGCCTCAACCCCCCCCCCACACACACACAGAGACACACATTAAGCCCCACCAACGAAACCAACAATAAACATCCATTTCCCATTAACACTTTAGAGTAGGAAGTTTGAAAATCTTAGACGGAACTTGATCCCTGAATCATTTCAAGATAACATTTCTAACTTAAATTGTATTAATTGACGTCATAAATTTTGAGCCCGTCCTAAAGTCTTCCAATTGAAAATCACTATAGGCGATAACATCTACTCGAGAAAACACAGACAGGGAGAGAGACAGAGAGAGACAGAGAGAGAGAGAGACAGAGAGAGAGACAGAGAGAGAGAGAGAGACAGAGAGAGAGACAGAGAGAGAGAGAGACAGAGAGAGAGAGAGCATTAACAAGTGAACAACAATAATCTTCCTTGTATATTCATAAGTGTAATTTGGTTGAAATGATGAGATAGAACATTGTTGGAATGATGAGATAGAACATGGTTGAAATGATGAGATAGAACATGGTTGACATAATGAGATAGAACATGGTTGAAATGATGAGATAGAACATGGTTGAAATGATGAGATAGAACATGGATGAAATGATGAGATAGAACATTGTTGGAATGATGAGATAGAACATTGTTGGAATGATGAGATAGAACATTGTTGGAATGATGAGATAGAACATTGTTGAAATGATGAGATAGAACATTGTTGAAATGATGAGATAGAACATTGTTGAAATGATGAGATAGAACATGGTTGAAATGATGAGATAGAACATTGTTGGAATGATGAGATAGAACATTGTTGGAATGGTGAGATAGAACATTGTTGGAATGATGAGATAGAACATTGTTGGAATGATGAGATAGAACATTGTTGGAATGATTAGACAGAACATGGTTGAAATGATGAGATAGAACATGGTTGAAATGATGAGATAGAACATGGTTGAAATGATGAGATAGAACATGGTTGAAATGATGAGATAGAACATTGTTGGAATGATGAGATAGAACATTGTTGAAATGATGAGATAGAACATTGTTGGAATGATGAAATAGAACATGGTTGAAATGATGAGATAGAACATGGTTGAAATGATGAGATAGAACATTGTTGGAATGATGAGATAGAACATGGTTGAAATGATGAGATAGAACATGATTGAAATGATGAGATAGAACATGGTTGAAATGATGAGATAGAACATGGTTGAAATGATGAGATAGAACATGGTTGAGATGATGAGATAGAACATGGTTGAAATTATATTTCTTTACAGCTAAGGCGTATAGTAAGCACCGTAAGATTATCGGTGAAAAATTTATCCCATCCCACTTTTCCCATTACTATAATACAACACACTTTTATTTGTTGCCTTTTTTTCCTTTTAAAGTCTTTTCGAAATCATTGTGGAAATCCAAGCTAACGACAATCGATTACTCATGACAACATTCTTGAGTCCCAAGGAATATTAAACTATTTTTATCGCCATCTCAGAGTAAGAATGTCTGGTGCCTGCAGGAATTTAGAGTAAGATATACCCAGGCTGTCATATTTAATAACGGATTATTTTTTGGTCATTAAACTAATTGTTTTACAATTTCAGAAATACATACAGCTGATTGCGTAACTTTTAATTTGATATAATTGCAACAAAAATGCGTCCTTCGGTAAATAACTGGCTAATATACCACCACACCCCTAATTGATTTCAAAAAGATTCACTAAGACCAAAAAATATACATATATATATATATATTCTAGTAAGTTTAATTTCAGATCTCAACTAGCCCCCCCCCCTACCCCGAAGGTTAAAAACGCCGAAGGAGTTGAAATTTCGATCAGGTTAGATAAACAGAGAGCTTGTAATGAATGACTTTTTTGTCTGCCCTTTGGCTATTTTTGGAACATTCTACTCATCCTTGTATAGCGTTAGTGCTTTAGTTCATGGCACCTCCACCCATAGTTGGGAGGCTCTGTTCTTTAGTCTGCCCCCACCCACCTTCCCCAACCGGCATTAGTTCATGGCACCTCCAGCCATAGTTTGGAGGCTCTGTTCTTTAGTCTGCCCCACCCACCTTCCCCAACCCGCATTAGTTCATGGCACCTCCAGCCATAGTTTGGAGGCTCTGTTCTTTAGTCTGCCCCCACACACCTTCCCCGCCCCACGTTAGTTTGAGGCACCACATAGGGATGTTCATAATATGGCGGAACTCTATTAATAGAAATATTATATCTAAATGTATCTTTTTTAAGGACAGAATTCATTAAAAAAATTAATAAAAGATACGAGCCAATACGTGAATGTAGGTATATTGAGAATGAGAATGATTGATCTTATCAGCAATTTTTTAAATTCTTCGTTAATTTAAGACAGCTAATTGGACTTGCAAAATAAAAAAACAAAACAATTTCGTAATTTTACTATGCTAACAATTTTGACAACATAGTGATTTGACTGTATTTATGCCTCAAAACATTGTTCCGCTAAAATGTAATGTAAAAAAAAAAGAACATTACGAAATGAGCTATGACGTTTTCCGGTTTTAGAAATGAAGAACCCTATAGGGCTTTCGTCTGAACCGCCTAATTCTTTTCTTAAACACACTCTCTGCTTTTTGGATACCAGACGTTCTAAAACGTCCCATCGACACAGAGCCAAAATTCGTTGATGTTTTATGATGACATGTTACCTGCAGGGCTGAAAACCACTCGAGAGTCGTTTTGTTATCAGCTACTTGAGTTTGTTATCAGTCAAAACTTGCTGCAACTGGGACTTCCCGTGGCCTACCCCCTCCCCACACACCCTCAGTAACCAACCCTTGGACTAGGTACCCCCTCCCCACACACCCTCAGTAACCAACCCTTGGCCTAGGTACCACCTCCCCACACACCCTCATTAACCAACCCTTGGCCTAGGTACCCCCTCCCCACACACCCTCAGTAACCAACCCTTGGCCTAGTACCCCCTCCCCACACACCCTCAGTAACCAACCCTTGTTTGCTGAGGTGCAGGTGATGGACGCAACAATACACCAATAACAATTTGAAAGGTCCTTTGTAACCATATTCCAGTTTTTCATATTTTTGGATAAACTAATTGAACAAAATATATAGATCTAATAGGGTGAAAACTTATTGAATCACTGAGCGCTTTTTGGTTGTTGAAAAAGTCATGTTTTTGGCTGTTGAATAAGTCATGTTTTTGGCTGTTGAATAAGTCATGTTTTTGGCTGTTGAATAAGTCATGTTTTTGGCTGTTGAATAAGTCATGTTTTTTGGCTGTTGAATAAGTCATGTTTTTGGCTGTTGAATAAGTCATGTTTTTGGTTGTTGAATAAGTCATGTATTTTGTTGTTGTTTTTTTTTTGGTTGTTGAATAAGTCATGTTTTTGGCTGTTGAATAAGTCATGTTTTTGGCTGTTGAATAAGTCATGTTTTTGGTTGTTGAATAAGTCATGTTTTTGGTTGTTGAATAAGGCATGTTATTGGTTGTTGAATAAGTCATGTTTTTGGCTGTTGAATAAGTCATGTTTTTGGCTGTTGAATAAGTCATGTTTTTTGGCTGTTGAATAAGTCATGTTATTGGTTGTTGAATAAGTCATGTTTTTGGCTGTTGAATAAGTCATGTTTTTGGCTGTTGAATAAGTCATGTTATTGGCTGTTGAATAAGTCATGTTTTTGGTTGTTGAATAAGTCATGCTATTGGTTGTTGAATAAGTCATGTTTTTGGCTGTTGAATAAGTCATGTTTTTTGTTGTTGTTGTTTTTGGTTGTTGAATAAGTCATGTTTTTGGTTGTTGAATAAGTCATGTTTTTTGGTTGTTGAATAAGTCATGTTTTTTGGTTGTTGAATAAGTCATGTTTTTGGTTGTTGAATAAGTC
Source organism: Radix auricularia (assembly GCA_002072015.1). Taxonomy (NCBI): domain Eukaryota; kingdom Metazoa; phylum Mollusca; class Gastropoda; family Lymnaeidae; genus Radix; species Radix auricularia. The sequence goes on along the minus strand of MUZC01000841.1, from coordinate 154,805 downwards.
ATGTTTTTTGGTTGTTGAATAAGTCATGTTTTTGGTTGTTGAATAAGTTATGTTTTTGGCTGTTGAATAAGTCATGTTTTTTGGCTGTTGAATAAGTCATGTTTTTGGTTGTTGAATAAGTCATGTTTTTTGGCTGTTGAATAAGTCATGTTTTTGGTTGTTGAATAAGTCATGTTTTTGGCTATTGAATAAGTCATGTTTTTGGCTGTTGAATAAGTCTTCATGCCGTTGATATCAAGTCTTTTGTTTTGAATTTCTCAAACTTTATTCTAGGATCTCCTTTCTACTTCCCCTACTAAATTTACTCTCCGCCACCAGCTCCTTGACTTTTCGCAATAAAAAAAAATTATACATGAAAAATGACAACCCACATCAATTACCAGATGACTTAAGAAAAGATCGGCTAGAAACTCTCTTGTCGGCGGCCAGTGGCAAGTAAAGATGTACAACTATTTATACAAATTGCTAAAAAATATATATATAAATGTGAGGGAGGGGGCAACATTTTGAGCTAAAAATGGAAGGGGAAAAAAAGCAAGTAAAGATGTTTAATTTTTAAGCTTGTGTAATTTTTTTAAAAATATTGATTCGGTTAAGTTTTAATTGAAAGCAGCCTTCCCGCGCTTCTTGGTATACGACTCATTGTGTTCGGTGACTTGTGCAGCCACTCAAGTAACCGTACAACAGAATAACAAAATCTACCGCAACCGATTCCAAACTACATTTTAAAAATATAAAAACAAAACATTCACAAAGAGAATAAATAGCAATTAAAATCATCGCTCCCGGCAGTTGTTGAAGACTTTTGATGTAATTACAAATTTAAACGCAGTTCATTCTACAGGCGGCTGGATAGCGATGTCAATATTGCGCTCAAGCCCACGATAACCTGAATGGCTGTCGCTAAAAAGTCATCCTATGACCATGAGAGGAGATGGACACAGCCAAGGTCTACCAATCCCCGAGAATGTTCAAATGGAAACATTAGAACCCCTCACGACCACAAGGTTATGGGGCACATAGAGAAATAACTTTTTTAAATATTCAAAGGTGAATATTTCCCTTACTTGCTTGTTGTGTCCCTTTAAAAACGAACGAACCGATACAAACAATTCAAGGGAAATCACTTGTGACAGCAGACTATCACCGCCAATGTCACGTGACCAGAGTTGACCAGAGCCAGGAAATTAGAGGATGCAACATGGTGCCCTCGACTCAACCATCAACTCTCTGGTACCGCAACCACACCAAGAACGTGACATGAACTCTTACTGCGACATGTTCCGAGAGTATTGTTTTACCGACACGATCGATAACTCTGGCAGGATAAGAGGCATGTTCGGGCCGAGTGGCTTTTGTTTCGTTTATTTCAGTAGCTTTTATTGTCTCCCTGTCATCTCGCTGAGAATTTCAGCCAACTTCCTGGTACAGGTAATTGAAGTTTTTGTTTTGTTTACAGGTGTGAATTTTTTTTTAATGATTGGAGCAATGTCATCTTCTCAGATTAATCTGGCACCGAAGAAGTGGAGTGACTGCTGTTTATGACTCCCGAGGCGTGGCACTAGTGTTAGGCCCGGGGCGTGGCCCTAGTATAACTACCAGTGTTCAGTTTGTTGTTATTGCTTAGTCCCGGACTGTGAACTGTTAAATGTGGCTGTTATTGCTTAGTCCCGGACTGTGAACTGTTAAATGTCGTTGTTATTGCTTAGTCCCGCCAGACTGTGAACTGTTAAATGTCGTTGTTATTGCTTAGTCCCGGACTGTGAACTGTTAAATGTGGCTGTTATTGCTTAGTCCCGGACTGTGAACTGTTAAATGTGGCTGTTATTGCTTAGTCCCGCCAGACTGTGAACTGTTAAATGTCGTTATTGCTTAGTCCCGGACTGTGAACTGTTAAATGTCGTTGTTATTGCTTAGTCCTGGGCTGTGAACTGTTAAATGTGATTGTTATTGCTTAGTCCCGCCAGACTGTGAACTGTTAAATGTCGTTATTGCTTAGTCCCGCCAGACTGTGAACTGTTAAATGTCGTTGTTATTGCTTGGTCCCGCCAGACTGTGAACTGTTAAATGTCGTTATTGCTTAGTCCCGCCAGACTGTGAACTGTTAAATGTCGTTATTATTGCTTAGTCCCGCCAGACTGTGAACTGTTAAATGTCGTTGTTATTGCTTAGTCCTGGGCTGTGAACTGTTAAATGTGATTGTTATTGCTTAGTCCTGGGCTGTGAACTGTTGTTATATGTCGATGTTATTGCTTAGTCCCGGACTGTGAACTGTTAAATGTGGTAGTAATCACTTATTATCGTATTGATGAACACAGTAAAATGCCGTCATTTTTGCGTTCTTCAATTAAACAGTAAAACGTAATTATTATTGCATCCATTTACTGAACACAGCATGAGTGCAATTGTTGAAGTCAGTCTCTTATTAAAACAGTTTTTAAAAAATTATGGTTGGTAGTGACAGCTGTTACGCTAATGGAAATGGTTCTCTATAGAATGCACCACGTATCAGCCATCAAGTCATATCACACCTGTTGTAGGTATGTCAGGTTGTTCTCATTTGAAAACCCGACTTCAAATTGGGGAATAATGGAATATTTACTTCAGCGTAAAACTGTTTGAAAAATGCCTTGTTCTTTTTACGTGCTATACCACACGTAAACAGCAGATTTGATTTTTTAAAAAAAAAATCTTTGTTATGTGTACTGGGATCAATTTAGTCAACGTGGCAATTACATTTCATCACTGGCAAAAGATTCGGGGTACACTCGATAGAGCGTGCATGGTTTGAACTAAACACTTAACAAATAGTTGACTTCATTTTGGGGATATAATAAATGCTTTAAAAAAATAAAGACATAAAAAATGTATATTTAAATGTGTTTAGGGGGACGTCCATAAATGACGTAACGCACCTGGGGGGGGGGGTTAACACATCGTGACGATGTGTGACGAGGGGAAGGGGGAGTTTAAGAATTGTGACGTTACATCAAATCACGCTCTTAAGAGCTGAAAAATTGTTTTGCTCCCAAAGGGAAGCACGAACCTCGTGTTGAGAACCACTGCTCAAGTCATTTACAAGTATGTGTTTTCATATGCAAGGGCTGGATACCACATATGGCAGGTTGTGCTTCAGCAGATCCCCATGAGTACAGTGTGTCACCATAGAAGTTTTGACCGGTGATGGAAGCCCAGGGGGAAGGGTTGAGAGGTTAACACCTGACACTAACCTCAGTGATACCTCTGAAGTGCACCCGGCCTCCTGCCACGATTTTTTCTTCTTCTGGCTTCATCCTCGACGGCCACCGACATGAGGCCACAATGATATCAGCAGAGTGTGAAGATGAGGACAGAACGAGAGCGTTCAGCAGAGCGTGGTGAAGGTGAGGACACGACAGATCGAGAGCAGCAGAGCGTGAAGATGAGGACACGGCAGATCGAGAGCAGCAGAGCGTGAAGATGAGGACACGACAGATTTGAGAGCAGCAGAGCGTGAAGATGAGGACACGACAGATCGAGAGCAGCAGAGCGTGAAGATGAGGACATGACAGATCGAGAGCGTTCAGCAGAGCGTGAAGATGAGGACACGACAGATCGAGAGCGTTCAGCAGAGCGTGAAGATGAGGACACGGCAGATCGAGAGCAGCAGAGCGTGAAGATGAGGACACGACAGATCGAGAGCAGCAGAGCGTGAAGATGAGGATACGACAGATCGAGAGCGTTCAGCAGAGCGTGAAGATGAGGACACGACAGATCTAGAGCATTCAGCAGAGCGTGAAGATGAGGACACGGCAGATCGAGAGCATTCAGTAGAGCATGAAGATGAGGACACGCAGATCGAGAGCAGCAGAGCGTGAAGATGAGGACACGACAGATCGAGAGCAGCAGAGCGTGAAGATGAGGATACGACAGATCAAGAGCATTCAGTAGAGCGTGAAGATGAGGACACGGTGGAATACAATAAATAACACAAGTGGGACAGAGGAACTTCATGAAACTTATCAATCAACAATTTATTGTTTTGTCACGATCAAATATCATTGAATGTCTAGTTCTTAAGTCTTACACACATGATAAATAAGTGTATAATTTTTAACACAAAAAATTTTTATGGGCCAGTCAATAGGGGCCCTCCATAAAGTACGTCACGCTCCTGATGGTGTGGGGGGTGTAAAAAAGTGTGACCGTTTGTGACAGGGGGGAGTTTTTAAAATGGTCAAAAATAGCGTGACGTACTTTATGGACGTAAAGCGATTTTTCACCCTTGTCATCACAAAAAGTTAGCTTACTCCCTCCAATATGACTTAACTAACCGCCCCCCCCCCCTTTTTTTTTCCCAACACACACACACACACAAAGAAAAAGAACCAAAAATAACGCTTTATCTCCTATTTTGATAATGAGTACGTTTTAAAACACTTTATTATCATTTTAATTATGTATTTACTGTACTAAGGGTACACTCAGTGGCGGCGTTAGGTAAGCGCGGGGCCTAGTGCCAGCAATGACCCCACGGGGCCAGAGTACTAGTAAAGATCGCTAAGCACCAGGTATGCTATGGTATTTAAAAATATGAAATATCTTGATTATTGTGTAATTTTAATACCGCGTGTCACCTTTTTATTAAATTATTACAAGTTCATTATTTTCTCTGGTCTATAAACAATGATTTATTCTTATCGAAAAATGACGTGCCGGTTACGACGTGATTTAAAATGCAATTTATTGGCAGACATATTGCTATATAATGCGTTTTGCTAATTGAAAGTGAACTGTGGATGTCGACATGCAGGATACCTTGACCCTAACTTATTACAATAGCGAATCACGTATTATTAGCCATGCGGTAATTAACATTACAAGAGTGCCTCTTTCGTTTCTTTACAATCGTTTCCAGCATACGCTCTACCATCCACTCTTTGGTTCTACATGTATAGGCTATTAACCAGGACGAGACATGTTCCGGAACGAAACGCGGGGCCTACCTAAGCGCGGGGCCTGGGGCAGTCGCCCCAGTTGCCACCCTCAAACGCCGCTCCTGGGTACACTCTAATATCGTAACACGCGTGGTGCCCGTGTAAAACGTCACTAAATAAATTGTAAAATCAACATTTAAGTGGAACTTTTATTTTAAGTTGCGCGTTTCGAAGTTGACTTCACATTTCTAAAACACCCATCCTCCCCCTTGTAACATATCGTCACCAATGGTCCCCCCCCCGGGGCGTGTCTTCATTTATGGACGGCCCCCATTAGGAATTATTTAACTATACAATACACACATCGATTCATCAACTCCTCCAAGTCCAAGCTGACAGATAAGTTGAAATAAATCCCCATCAAACAACAACTAGGAAGTAAGCAGCTTAGACTTAGACCAGTCCACATGAAGGGGGGTCAGGGATCCCGTTTAACAATAACTATGTTTTAGTCTTTGTTTATTTCAAACCACTCTCATATCTACACGGCTTGGTCGCTCAACCAATTTTAAGACACACCTGAAAAGTCACCAATAAAATTCCGACTTTACATTGTAGAGACAAGTAAACCATGAGTGACCTAATAAAGGTCAGATGAACAGTTTATGAAGGGGTGGGGGGAGGCTGTCGTTTATTTTACATCATTAACAGCAAATTTTCTGTTCACCTTGATTTCATCATTACGTGTTTCGTAAATTTAAATTAATAATAACAATCTCCATGAGAACTGATGCATATCAAAATTCTGTACCAGTAGTAACTTGATAGTTTATAGTGTTCTTTAAAAAAAAATACTATTAATACTAATACTAATATTAGAGTTTAGGTGTTAGCTGCAGACACATGACATTCATGATTGCTTTTGTGAAACTAGGTTGATAACGTAATACACGGTAAATCACAACAAAAATAATGCTTTATAAAAGTTTATATTACATATTCACGTATCACTGATTCACTAACACTTACACTTACACTTTTTTAGTCATTATACTTCAGATAAATGCATATACTACTACTTATTTACATATGACTGTGTAATCGCCTTAGCGCCCTTAGAGACGTCGTTACATTAATTTTTTTTAAATGCTTTGCAAACATGCCAGAGTTCGATCTTAACGTTAAAGAAATGTCCAACTTACCGTGATTCTCTCGAAGCGTGCCGCTCTGAGAACTCCCGACACACAACACTCCCGTGTCAACTGAGGTCGGTCGTCTCAAGCTCGTGACCTTTTTATAGCTTTTTTTGTATGCGTACTCGTTTGCGGAATTAAAGCGAGGCGATAGGCGCGTTGAACAAATACTGCGGTAACGTCGCTCGAGTGTGGCGACCTGCATCACGTATCCAAGAACATCAGTGTTGAATTCTCTTTTCCTGTGCTTTTATTTATTAGGCAGTGGCTATTGAGACCTTAACGTCTTAATAGCCCACAGGCTATTGAGACGCAAACAAAATAAGCCAATGAAAATTAAGTAGTCGTCCTTACTGACGTCACGCGCCAGGTGGGGTAAGAGTAAGAGAGGGGTGTCATGTCTTTGTGACGGTGTGTGAGAGGGTGTTAAATATGATGTCACATGTAAATGCGCAACTTTAAATAAAACTTCTACAAAAGTATTCGATTGCTTGCTATTTCTTTAAGGACAGTTTGAGTGGCAAAAATTTAAAAAAAAAAAAAAATTTAAAAATGATAATAATAAAAAATCAGAACGCCACTTCTATAAAAGGTAGAAAGACAAAACAAATGGTTTTCGTGATAAATGGTATATTATTTAAGCATATCGGACTGCATTTACATTTTCTGTCAAAGTACTTAGTATAAGTTATTACTGTATAAGTATAAGCCACGCCACAATCAATTAGTGGGACCATCCATACGGCAGCAGGGGGGAGGGGGGCGTCTTCGAAAAATGGCATTTTGCGTATTAATGAACGCGTACGGGTAGGGGGGAGTGTCTCCACTGAACACGTACTTGCGCACAACAAATGTAATTTGCATAATACTAAGCCTAGTAACGTAAACCGCTCAGACTCTAACGGCATTTTAACTGACTGATTGAGTCAAGACTGATATGCAATAATGATTTATATTTTAATGCAAACGAAATTCTGAAATTAGTAGATGTTTCTCTTTCGCCCACCGGTGTCTCAGCTGTTATATATACATGACGATAAAGCGATTTCACTGCTTATATCTTTAATTTTTTTTGGCCGTCCATGAATGACGTCATGCTATTTTTACCCTCCTTTCCCCATTGTTACAAAACTTAGACCCCCCTCTCCTCAATATGATGTCACAAAGCTGTGATTGCCCCCCCCCCAAAAAAAAAAATATATATAAAAAATTAATTACCATGTTTCAATTAACATTTTTGACATTTAAATATGTAATATGTATTTAGTGTAAGTCTTCACTCTAAGTCTAATGTCGTTAACACGCGTGAAGCCGTTAAAATGTAACTAAATAAATTGTGAGCAATAAAGTGGAACTTTAATTTCAAGAAATAAATTTTGATTTCTTAAACGTCGCCCCACCCCCTTGTCTTACATCCTCACTAATGCGTTACCCTTGTACGCCCCACCCACAGGCGCGTTACGTCATACATGGACGGCCCCTTCATGCATTGTTGAAGACAAGAAAATAAAATGTTCTATTACTTCTATTTTATTTTTACAATAAATTCGACATGAAAAAAACACTGTTACATTTAAATATGTATTTACTGTAAGACAATCGAATACTTGTGTAGAAGTTTTATTTAAGTTGCGCGTAAATTACATGTTATATCATATTTAACACCCTCTCACACACCGTCACAAATATGCATGACCCTTCCCTTACCCCATTTGGCGCGTGATGTCAGTCAAGAACAACCCTTAAATACTTAATTTTCATTGGCTTATTTTGTTTGCGTCTCAATAGCCTGTAGGCTATTAAGACGCTAGCGTCTCGATAGCCTGTGGGCTATTAAGACGTTAGCGTCTCAATAGCCACTGCCTATTTATTATTGATTTTCTCTTTTAATACTTAAATATTTTTTTTAAAAATAAATAATAGTACAATAATTTTAAATGGATTTTGTTCAAACATATACCCAAAATAGGGCTGTTATAGATTAATTTAAATTTAATAGTTAACTTTTAAAGAATTACCGAATAATTAATCGATAATTTTGATTAAAGACAATGATAAGATGCACGTCGTCATTTCACTGAAAATTTCAGGGGAAGTAACAAAAACTGGCAATTGACATGTTTCGATTTAAATATAAGTAGTTCAATATAATGTGCTTAAATTAAATTTTGCTATTGTTAATAAAGTAAAAACAATCATTAATTTTTTAATATAATTTTCCTTATAAAATAGCTTTTTTAAAAAAAGTTTACACTTTAAAAATCTTTTTTTAATGGAGAAGTTTGTACGTAAAGAAAAGCAAACTATTATTACATGTAATTATTAATTATTTATCAATAAGTCGGTATGGTTACTTTAAGTGTGTACCACAATTTTAATCGCTATTTTATCGATTAAAATAAATTTTAATCTATAATTTTTTTTGCTGATTAATCGAGAAATTAATCGATAATTTCCTCAGCCCTACCCAAAAACTTTTTTTTTAACCCAAACAAATTGTAAACATAATTCACATTTTCTTCTTTCTACCTCTTTCCCAATACCTTTCTCCCCGCCGTCCACTTCCTTTTTCTACCTCTTTACCCGTCCACTTCCTCTCTATCCTTATGGATCTCCCCTAACACCTCGCTCCTTCTCCCATCTTTCTCCCGGCCCTTCTTTCTGCCTGCTTGTCTCCCTCAGCCCGCCCCTTTCTTTTGTCCCCCCCCCCGCCCCTTGATACAGACTCAAATTCCTCTCACCTTATCAATCTTTCTCCCTCACCCTCTCTGATTCCCCATCTCTCTCGCTCTCCACCTTCTTCTCATCCTCTATATCCCCCTCTCTCTAAGTACCGCCCTCCCCCTCCCCCAGTGATACTATGATATCATTATGCTCACAACGTCTATGTGTCAGGGGCACATAATTCAATAGTTAAAAAGATAATCTCTAAACTAGCCATTGGAGATGGACGTGGGGTATTCAATAATTCAATAGTTAAACAGATAATCTCTAAACTAGCCAGTGGAGATGGACGCGGGGTATTCAATAATTCAATATTCTAAACATTCATGGAACAAGATAAGAGAAAATTTGAAGAAAAAAAAATTGACGAGTGTAGTGTATCGGCGATAAGCCTACTTGAGCGAAGAAACGACTTTAAATATACACATAACGAATAATTATTTAAAACAAACAAACAACTAAAAACAAAACTTCTTAGTGATGTAATATATAAGAGGACAACTAGAGGGAAGAGCTAACATGGACCATCTGACAGCAGAGATCAGCCAAAGGCGGCACGCGTGTCAAACTGGTCACGGCGAGCGTTTTTTTAATAGCACGTAGAGGACCAAAGAGTATAAACACGCCATAGTGAAATAAGCGCATTACCCGGTAGACGTACTTTTTCAGGTCAAAGTACGAAGTAGAATTTATACTTCAGCGCAAATCGGGCGAAAAAATGGTCAGAGCGCTATTCTAAGCAAGGCGCAGCATGCGATCGTGGCCACCAAAATGTGCGGCCGTGGAATTCTGTTTAAATTACAATAACTTGCGGCCGTCAATTATTTGCAATTTGGCAATATAGTCTGTAAAGTTGTAAACGAAATATCAAATATTCATTTACACTCTTAACCACTTGTTTTTGCGAAACAAATTACGACTCAGGCAGCGTTAGCCAATGCCATCACGGGGGG
>MUZC01000841.1:126260-136400 GCA_002072015.1 Radix auricularia | reverse complement strand
ACCATTACCCCTACACCACCACCATTACTCTACACCACCACCATTACCCCTACACCACCACCTTTACCTCTACACCACCACCATTACCCCTACACCACCACCATTAACCCTACCCCAACACCATTACCTCTACACCACCACCATTACCTCTACACCACCACCATTACCTCTACACCACCACCATTACCTCTACACCACCACCATTACCCCTACCCCACCACCATTAACTCTACACCACCACCATTACTCTACACCACCACCATTAGTCCTACCCCATCACCATTACTCTACACCACCACCTTAACGGACGTAAAGATTTCTTTGGGGTGGAGAAGTAAAAAAAGAAGAATTTGTTTTCTTGGTGAGTGCAGTGAAAAAATGAATACACCTAGGGCGTCAGAAGCCTTACATACATCCCACCAGCTGGGGCGTCACAAGCCTTAAATACACCCCACCAGCTGGGGTGTCACAAGCCTAAAATACACCCCCACCAGCTGGGGTGTCACAAGCCTTAAATACACCCCCACCAGCTGGGGTGTCACAAGCCTTAAATACACCCCACCAGCTGGGGTGTCACACACCTTAAATACACCCCACCAGCTGGGGTGTCACGAGCCTTAAATACACCCCCACCAGCTGGGGGGCTACAAGCCTTAAATACACCCCAACCAGCTGGGGTGTCACAAACCTTAAATACACCCCCACCAGCTGGGGTGTCACAAGCCTTAAATACACCCCCATCACTACTTGGGGCGTCATAGGTCTTAGCTAGACACTAACCCACCCACAGGGGCGTCACACGCCTTAGCTAGACACACCCCCGCCACCTGGGGCGTCACATGCGTTAGCTATAAGCCGCCCCAACCATTTTCCCCTACCACTACCACCGAGGCAACAGCCTGTTTACGGGGTAGGCCATCGAGATACACGTGAACTTATTATAGGGCGAGCCAGGGGTTTAACATTACATGCCATTGAAAGGCTACAACGAAATGAAACAACTCGTGTTTCATTAGCGCATTTCATCGATTGGCCACTGAGTAGACGACAATACCTCCCTCCCCTGGAGATGGAATGTTCTAGAGAAACTTTCAGAACATTGTGGATTCATATTCAACATGCGGTTCCACAAACACTACAGACACGTCATACACACGTCTTTGTTAAATTTCCTAATTATTTACAAATTGACTTCGACACGGTTTCACCCAGTGCCTGATTGACGTATAAGCTACACAAGCTAAAGCTAAGGGCCCCAACTTTTTTAGCCCCACACCCAGCCCCCCTAAAAATGTTCTAGTGAGCTATTGTCATATGGCACTGCCATAGAATATATGGGCTTATAAAAGTTCCCATATCTCAAATAGCTTAGGGCTGGGGTCGGCGAACAGGGGTAAATTACCCTATTTGGGGTAAGAAGGGAATTTTTGGGGTAACGGAGACCAATTGGGGACATATTATAAAATTCGCTAAAAATCCTACAGATTTTTTATCTTTTAATTTTTAAAATTTTAATTTTGATCAAAACATGTCTTCGTAAAATACAAAAGGAACCATTTATTCATAATAAAAAAAGATATTACTAATATTAGTACATCAAATATTAATGATTAGCGGCAGAAATCGCTATCTCGGTCTAAGCTCAGGTTTACAAGCAATTGAAGAGTGAATGTTGTTTTGTGCGAGTTGCGATGTCAAGGAATTGATGTATTCAATAAAGTTAATGAATACTTGCTTTGTCTGTTGATTGAGCTCCAGCTATGTTGGGTCGTGTAAGTGTTTCTTCGGCTTTCCCAAGAGAGAGGAATCCCTGAACTGAAGTTAACAAATGCACTGGTGGATACGTTTACGAACTATTGCCGGGTTACACATCTCTCATTTTAGGTGATATTTTTCAGCATGTGAATGCGTTGAGCAAAGAATTGCAGGAAAAATTGTAGAAGTAACGGAGTCAGTACTTCTGACACCATGTATCAGAACTTGCAAGTCAAGAAACACGACTTCAACAATTTGTGGTCTGGGTAACAACTGTCTTTAATCAAACCCTTTAATCAACTCCCGTTACATAGTCAACCTTACATTTATAACCAGCCATCCTCTCAGTTCACCACCTCACACTATCGCTGTTTACAGCACAAATCACGTGTTTCATACTCATTCAAGTCCTCGGGAGCTCATACAATGTAAACACAACAACACGTCTCCCCACAAAACATCAACATAATTAAAGCCAGAGAAAGGATTGCAGCATTTGGATTAAAGCTTTCATATTGGAAACAAAAAGCAGAAGAAAACAAGTTAGCGGCCTTTTAAAAGTTTGGCCTTGTACTTGGAAGATTGTGAAAATATAACTTTTGACGTCATCAAGGACATAGTTATTAGACATCTTACCCAGCTCAAAGAACGGTTCACTGTTTACTTTCCAGTAATTGATTCACATAAATTCAGTTTGGGTTGTACATCCATTTCGATGTGACATTGAGGATGTACCAGAGGCAGCTCACCTCAAGGGTTGGCAGAGGTACCTCACCTCAAGGGTTGGCAGAGGCACTTCTTGAACTTCAGTCTAATAATGAGGCAAGTATTGGATTTAAAAAGCTGATTTGACACACTTTTTTGGATGTCAAATCTTGAAAAGTCTTTCAACACTGCACATGAGGAGACCGCCAAGACGTTACTGCCTTTAGCAACAACGTACCTTTGTGAACAAGGATTTTCAACTCTAGTGAATATAAAAACAAAGCCTCAAAATTGATTGGATCATGAAGACAGCATCCAATTTGCCCTGACATCAAAAGGCCCCAATTTTGATGGAATTGTGTCAAATGAAACAACAACATTTTTTTTTCAAAAAATTGAACGGTAATGAGCTTTAAAGAAAAAAAAACGTTGGTGTTTTATAATAAAAATTGATGACATAAATTTATATTAAATTTATAATTTATCTTATTTTTTTCAATTGAAATTGTGTTCATACGACTTTATGCATTACGTCAGATTAATCATTATGTCTAGAATAGCCAAAGCCGTTAGACCTTTAACCGTTAAAACAATAATATATATTTGAATGTTAACTTTTATAATTACATCATACGCAAGTACTTTTTCGGTTCATATTTAGACACGTGTAAAGCTTCTAAAACTGAACAGATGCTATTGCGGCTTGGGCTTATCCCTAGACTCACTCCCGAAAAGCCAAAGTCTCGCACCTTCTGGGGTAATTGCAACATAAAATTTTACACTTTGGGGTAACGGGCAAAATAGGTCGCTGACCCCTGGCTTAGGCCTACTCAAGTCTAAAAATGGCACAAGTTTCCAGAGACGATGAAGATTATATCAGGGTGAAAGTGTGACAACGACATGACGTCAAACAATCAAACATGGCATAAATATAGTGAATTGAGAAGATAAGTACCAGCCCTAATCAAGGTGACAGATGATCCATAACTAGAGGTGACATTTGGTAACATGACTAGTAGGGTGTCCCAAAAAAATGAAGTTTTGAAATGTTGATGTCTCACCCCACAGAATATGTCTGTATAGTAACAGTAGTTAAACTGCAAAATTTCAGCTCATTTGGACAATGTTTAGAGGTCCCCCAAGAGGTTTAAAGTTCCAGATTTTGGTGTAAAATCATTCGCGGTCAAATCTAATACAGTGTTAATGTTGCATTATATGCGAAACTGATATATCAAGTAACAAATTGTTGCTTAGTATTGTTTATAATATTAAATGAAACAAAATATATAAATCTTGAATGGTTTATATTTTTAAATTTGAAATTTAAGTAAAAAATTATGAAAAACAAAGTTTTATTCATTTTGTCAAGATAATTCTTGAAAGAATGTCAATCTGCTTGAAAAATAATAATAATAAGCAATGCAATTAATTTAAGCATTCCTATTTATCTTGTACTTTGTACTGTAGGGTTGACAAAAATTTAAAAAAGTTCTTCAAATTTAAATTTTAGCCAGCTGTTAACGATTACACTCTGCAAAATTTTTCCGATGTTTGTCAACCACTTAAAGCAAAAATTGTTTTTGTTCTTCTTCCTTGGTGATACTGTCATTGAAATTTTGCATCAATGCTACACCTCGCTCTGCAGAGTCATTGATACAAGCCAGATTCTTTACAAAATCTGCTGCAACTTTAAAAGATGGTGTATCTGACCATGCTTCAACAGGGACATCTAGAAAACTGGCATCAATGTTGGATGTTTCAAAAAATGTGGTAGAAGCACGCAAATCTACAACACTTTTTGGTAGTGTTTTTTATGAGTTGCCGTCCACTTTCTGATTGCATTGTCCGAACAAGGCCAGTTTTTTCTTTTTCCGACAAAAGGGTTGAAATTAACGCAAGCGTCGACAGTTCCGGACTCAAGTACCACGAGTGTCGCACCATCATTTTCAATCCAGTCGATCGAGGAATAGCATCATCATATTCGTATAAATGCTGTATCAGCAAGATATCATTCACAGGGGCATCTGCGGTGAGCCTGCATGAAAACCATGATTGAAGATAAACACATATGGTAAACCGATTAAAGCGCTGAATACCTTGTAATTCTCGAGCTGTTAAATGAAAGGTAGTTTCGTCGCCTGCAAACAATAGTTCGATTTTCAATGCATAGATTGCTTTCGCCATCCACCTTGCCCTATGTAGGGCACCAGGTCTGCAAATGGTGACATAAACCTCCAACCCAACCATTTGTGCAGCAAGCAGACGAAATTCCAAATAATCATCACGTGAATGACTGACCTCAAGTTGACATTTGATAAATTTTTCAATCGAATCAGACACGATTATTAAAGGGGCGGATCTTGCTTCGGGTGTGTGGTTTAATTTTGGCCATTTTTCTCAAAACCTCTTAAAAAACAAAATCTCTGGTCCAGTGGATGGTCCAAGACAAACATTGAATGCATCGGAAAGGAGAACTTCCAACATGTGATGACGGCATGCCATCCATAATAGATTGTGTCCCAGGGCTGCTTCTAACAGAGTTCAAGCTCCATGAGTCTTCCAGTATTGGAAGCCGTAGTGTCGAAGCACATGCCGATGACCATAAATTCGCACTTCCATATGTTCATATACTCCATCAGCAGCTGCCCGTCCTGACCCGGATGCTAACTTGGGAACACCAAGAAGCTTTGTAGTGCCATCGACAAGTGATGAGAGCAGGACAGGTAATCGATCGATGGTAACCTCTACGGTAACATCGGGCAATAGCTTACCATCGCAATGAACAATTGATTTTGAGGTAAAATAGTCTTCTTTTATACATGCTGCAGCTTGTTGACGACGAAACTTGCGATGACGATGCATTGTGCTCTTGGAAAATACCGTGTCAGATGCCGGAACACCAGCTTCGTTGAATGTGGATGCAAGTATCATTGTAGATTTTCTAATGCTGGTGTTCGTTCTGTCCAGCACTGCAGCAACTTTTGGTGATATGATGCTTCGTCTGCGATGTCATGTTGCAGTATTTGTTTTGCTTGAAGATGCTGATTGGATGACAAAATCTTCATCAGATTCTGCATCGTCACTGGAATCCTGACAAATAGATGATGTCATTGAATGTGTGTCTATGTCACTGTCAGAACCACCTACATCCAGTTGCTGTTCTATGTCTACTGCTGACTCTACACTTGAACCTGATGGTAACCCATGGTGAGCACACTGTGATGTAGCATCTTTTGCTGCATCACCAACATCCCTGATAAATTCGTCTGGATTTTTATGTTGGCCTAAAACTGGAATTTTAAAAGCTCTTAAGGGACCTCTAAATGTTGTTCAAATGAGCTACAACTTTACCAATTCACTCATTGTACCCAAGATACACATTTCAGGGGGTGAGACACCAAAGATTAAAAAAAAATAATTTTCGAGCATTTCTGGGACGTCCTAATGACTAGAGGTGACATTTGGTAACATGACTAGAGGTGACATTTGGTAACATGACTAGATGTGACATTTGGTAACATGACTAGAGGTGACATTTTGTAACATGACTAGAGGTGACATTTTGTAACATGACTAGAGGTGACATTTGGTACATGACTAGATGTGACATTTTGTAACATGACTAGATGTGACATTTGGTAACATGACTTGAGGTGACATTTGGTAATATGACTAGAGGTGACATTTGGTAATTTGACTAGAGGTGACATTTGGTAATATGACTAGAGGCGACAGTTGGTAACATGACTGACTTGAGATGACATTTGGTAATATGACTAGTGGTGACATTTGGTAATAATACTAGAGGTGACATTTGGTAATATGATTAGAGGTGACACTTGGTATTTTGACTAGAGATGACATTAGGTAATATGACTAGATGTGACATTTGGTAATTTGACTAGATGTGACTCTAGTCTCATCACTAATTCTAAACGATAGAAAAGCAAATAGCAAAGTGTTAGTAATTCTTAAGGCTTGATATTCTAACTCGGAAACACAATACTTAATTGACAAGGATAAAAACAATCTTTTCTTTTCCAATTTGCAAGAGCAAATATATACAAATCCATTTTTCGGGCTTCCGCGCGTGAAATGGATTGTCAGAAGAAATGAGGAAAAGTAAAGCAACATCAACACTCAAATTTATTTTTTTTAAGTACAAGACTTGACATAAACTATGGGTAAGAGTAAGACGAAGTAATCCTCGGTATGTAATGAAAGTCTGTAATGTATCACCTGACCTCAGTCACAAACCATTTAAACACCCACCTCATCGTATTCATTACAAATTTGACGGGAACGTCGGGCATAAATTGAGCAGTAAAGATTATTATAGCCCGTGACGTTTAAGTTTCAGTTAAGGATTTCCCAAGGAATGCTACAGTGTATATAATTTGCGTGCCTGGTAACACGTGACATATCAATTGTGAAATGCCAAAGTTTATAACCTGGCCAGTCTTAAGTCAGTTTCGCAATCTCACAGGTGATGAAGAGCTTAACACATTAAAATAGATAAAATAGTTCATCAGTGGCGTAGACAGAATAGTGTGTGTCAAGGAGGGGGTATTTGAAAAATAGTTCGGGTAGGGGGGTGTTTATAAAAAAAAAAGGGCCACCATTCTTTGCATTCATTTTTTCAAAATAATGATCATAAGAACTGGAAATGTACTATATCTTTTCTCGAATTATTCGAATGTCAGTGAAGCATGGAAGGGTCTCACATTATTACAATGAAGTTACAGTTTTAAAAAAATAAATTATTAACTAACTTAAAAACAGAAAACATAAATTCGTGTTAGATTGTTAAGCTCCAAGACCTTTCTATAAACACTTACAACTGTCGTGGACAGGGGTCTATGTCATGCACTAACCTCTTTATTTTTTATATGTCTTGATCTTGTCTGCCTCCCCAAGGCCACACACAGCGTTCACTTCATAGGGGAAATTGATGGGTAAGGAAGATTATTTGCTTCGGTGATGTATTTCCCTTGATGGACTGAGGCTGCATTTATAAGAATACGTTGTTTGTTTGTTTGTTTGTTTGTTTGTTTGTTTTTTTTTTTTTTGTTTTTTTTTAAAGTAAAGCATTTTAATTTTGTCTATAACTTTAGGATTTCAAAATTAAATATTAGATAATAGAAAATATAAATATAACTTTAACCCCCTTCCCCCCTAAAAACAACAACAAAAACAATTAATAGACTTTTCCTTTACTCGCTTATTGATCTCGTCAACAATGTTTTTTTGTTTTTTTTACACGTGACTGAGCAGATGTTATCTCTTTTATCTTATCAGATCTGTTACAGACGCTCCTTCTATATAGAAGATTATTACGTGCTGCTCGTATATCTATCTATCTATCTATCTATCTATCTATCTATCTATCTATCTATCTATCTATCTATCTATCTATCTATCTATTAGGGCTGTTATCGATTAATTTAAAATTAATCGTTAACTTTTGAAAAATTATCCAATAATTAATCGATAATTTTGAAAGACAATTTGTATGTGTTTATTCTTGATACCGGAATTAGACATACGTTTTATCCATGTGCCTATGTGAGGATTAAGAGTGAATGGATCTTAATCTTACTAACTACACCCGCTATGGATTATCAATCATAAAATACTCGTAACACTTAAATATTGTCCAAGGCCAGTGTGGCTTATTTGTTTTTCCATACATATACTAAAGAAATTATCACGCTTCAAAGTTTTGTAAGGTTTATAGATGATATAGATCAGTGGCGTAGCTATCGGAGGGTGAGGGGTCCATATTTGAAATTCCAACCGGGCCCCCTCGAGTGGGAACCCCAAATGAGTGTATGAAAATATTTTTTTGCATTAAATATTATATAATATGCCTTCGGTCAAAATCATGGGGCCCCAAAAGAGGCCAAGCCCCACCGGGTCACCAAAGAGGCCAAGCCCCACCGGGTCACCAAAGAGGTCAAGCCCCACCGGGTCACCAAAGAGGCCAAGCCCCACCGGGTCACCAAAGAGGCCAAGCCCCACCGGGTCACCAAAGAGGTCAAGCCCCACCGGGTCACCAAAGAGGCCAAGCCCCACCGGGTCACCAAAGAGGCCAAGCCCCACCGGGTCACCAAAGAGGCCAAGCCCCACCGGGTCACCAAAGAGGCCAAGCCCCACCGGGTCACCAAAGAGCCCAAGCCCCACCGGGTCATCAAAGAGACCAAGCCCCACCGGGTATTCAAAGAAGACAAGCCCCACCGGGTCATCAAAGAGGCCAAGCCCCAGCGGGTCATCAAAGAAGACAAGCCCCACCGGGTCATCAAAGAGGCCAAGCCCCACCGTGTCATCAAAGAAGATAATCCTTATATTGACAATACTTTTTAAAATATATTCACGATCGGTGCGCATTATATCAAACTTGTTTTACGAGACATAACTAGAATTTTCAATTTTCGTATTGTTTTGCCCTGCGTATTATAATGAACACCTTATAGTTAAGTCTCGTATATAAAGGATTTATAGTCAAAAACTTGTTTTTTTACGTTTCGATTATTTATTTTATAATGATATGGGGCGACCATGCTAGGCATTCTTTTAATGAGCCAACATCCTTGACATCATTTTATAATGAATGGAAAACATGTAAACGGGATATGAGTTGGCCTGGCAGGACGTAACAAAACAGCGAACAGCAAAGAGTATTCCTCAACGAACGAACAACACACAAATAAAACGAATCGATGACATACACATGGATTGATGACTATATACACACGAACTGACAGTGGCGTAGCGAGGGGGGGCAGGGGGGGCGAATGCCCCCGGGCGCCACGTTAGGGGGGCGCCAAAATGAGTATTAAAACTCATTATTTAATTTCATTTTAATGTAAACTAATGTATTCCAAATATGTTTGCGAGATTGAATATTGGAGCTCCGAACATATCTTTATTACAAAACAGTTGTTAAACATGATTTAGGCGCCCCCATTGAGCGTTAAGGGGCGACATTCTACTCATAAATAAATGACACATCCTAATGTAGGATTGCTGATGTGTTTTTTTTTAATTTAAAAACTGTGAGTTTATGGTAGTGAGCAGTAAGAGACCAATATGATTCTTTTAATAGAGCTACCAGAGACGACACTAAAAGCAACCAAAATTACCAAGACAAGAAAAAGGAGTGGCTTAAAGCAGTGGTTCTCACCCTGTGGTCCACGGACCACTAGTGGTCCGCGAAGATTTGCCAGGTGGTCCGTGAGAGAAGCATGAAATTTACGCACTGTAGGATTAATCGAGATAGACTAGCAAGTAAAAGAATTAACGCAGACATAAATATATTTCTGATCTGGCCATAATGGTTATTAATTTTATCAAGCTCGTCAATTAAATTCTCGTCTCTTTGATTTCTTATGCTCGAATATGAATCTTGAACGTTAACAGTTACTAATGTATACTGAAGTTCGCTGGTTATCTGACTGTTTTAATTACGCGATGACGTAAGAGATTTTCATGTAGAAATAACTCAAAGCTTGTTGATAGTTTGAACCATGGCTAATGGGTTGCTGTTCTGGCTTACTTGGCTGAAATTTTTGAAAAGCTCAATAAACTTAATTCCACTCGGCAAGGAAAGCAGATACATTATATGACTCTCAGTGACAGAATGTCTGCTTTTACGAAAAAGCTTGATCTTTGAAAAAAAAA
>MUZC01000841.1:102910-117582 GCA_002072015.1 Radix auricularia | reverse complement strand
AAAAAAAAAAAAAAAAAAAAAAACTACTCAGGGAAAATAAAATTATATTAACAAAGAATTAATAACATTTAATTTGTCTTAACTACATGATGCATAAATGATTTAAATAGAAAATTTAGTAAATCATCAACAGCCTGTTGTTTGCGAGCATGTATATATACCCGGTATCCTTTTCAACGTCCAATTAAGCACACCCGATCCGATGTAATCGGACAATAAAAAAGTCACGTGGTCAGGTAAAGGTACGTAGATTCACTCTACCCCCAGTCATTTTATTTACATTTCCCATAAATCTCGCCAGAAAACGTTGACCTGTGGTCGTCGCTTAGTCTAGCCCTCGTAACATGTCCTGATGTAACATGGGCCAGCCAACGAACAGTGCCTGGTCTCGGTAGACTTCAATTGATCTCTCCACCCCGATCAAAGTGGCGATGTAATAGGACTATAAAAATGCACGTGGTCAGATAGTGCTTTGTAAAGGTACCTAAATTTATTCTGCCTCTCATTCCATTATTTACCTTCTCATAACACTCGCCACAACCATAGGTATACATTACACTATAACATAAAAGTCAATCTTCCCTCCACTCCCATGCCAAACAAAGTTAGAAAGGACCATATTTATCTTTAGTTTTTTAACAACATTTTTCCCATCGGTTTTACACTTTTAATCGTAAAATCAAAATCAATTAATGAAATATAAAAAAAACAAACAAAAACAATTTGTTATTAAGGTGTTGACATAAATGGCGAACCTCGCAGCACTGAAACAACCACAAACCTGCGCCCTTTCATTCACTTCTGTTTCTTGTGTAGACCTACCTAGCATAAAAACTGAATTGTAATAAGATGTACAAAGTTGTCAGTATATAAAGTTAATACATTAAATAGTTACTAACACCGCGTAGCGGACAATATCGTTCAAGCAGCTGGGCCCATATGACTTAACAGAACGTTCCTTAATTGTTGTTGACATTTTGTTCAGTTTATTTTCGTCTTAGTTTATGAGTATGACGAATGCATTGATAGGATGAATAAAAGTTTGTAATGCGTTATAGTTCACCATAGTGTGTTACTGAGTGTGTAAAATGAGGTGCATGGATGGTGGCTAGGTTACATTGTATGGCGATCATGAAGGTGAAAATAGTGCGGCGTTTATAATGGTTGCCCTGCCAGATTTTAAAAAAATTAAAGCCCCCTTGTCGAAACGGCACGTGGTCGACTGTCCGGTGGTTACACAATGGCATGTTACGAAGGCTAGACAAAGTGGCGACCACGGACTGCCTGTTATGGAGAAGGTAAACAAAGAGATTGTTGGCTGAAAGAATGTAGGTACCTTAAAAAGGATTATCTGAACACATTGCCTTTTTATTATCCAATGATATCGGATTGGAGTGGTGAAGGAGTTGGATAGATTTGGAAAGATCTAATATTAAACCCTATTATATTTATTTTTAAAAACTAGAAGAAAAAAAAACAATTATTTGCGAAGTAAAAACGAGGGTCGACACATCCGAGGATCAAAAAGTTCTGTAGTCAAACTGTCTCTGCCCCTCCCACCACAAACCCCCTCAATAAATCGATTGAATCTATGTTTGCTAGTCTCTATCGAGATTTCTGCACAATACATATGACTAAAGTAATAACAGTTATAATTTTATTTTTGAATTTTTTTTAAAATGTGCCCTGAAACTGTGTATACACTCTTTAAAACACCACACCAACATTTATTTATACAAACCTCCAGTTGATTATTTTAAATTTTATATTGTCCCTTCTCTACAAAAAATCTGCATTATCACAAGCAAAAGAAAAAAGTCGCTATTTTGATACAGTCGCTATTTTGACCATCGCTGTTTTGACCGTCGCTGTTTTGACACAGTCGCTGTTTTGAAGTCGCTGTTATGACCGTCGCTGTTTTGACTGTGGCTGTTTTGACCGGATGCGGCTATGGATAGTTCTGTGCACGTTCACACATCAGTGGCGTAGCTATGGGAGGGGGACTCCAAATTAGAGAGTCTCCCCCTCCCGGGTCCCACTTTTTTTTTTACATTAAAAATTACGCCACTGTCATGTATGTGGGGCCTTCAGACCTCCAAAACCCAACAAATGTCTAGAAACGCCACTGTCCCGCATAAGACTCCTAATCTCGTACTTCAGTTGTACCAATGAATAGGATATTTAAAAAATGTAGATAATGATATCGATGAAAGTTCACGCATAATTATTTTTTAATGAACATTTTATAAACGCTAAATTTATTTTGTTAATACAGAGAAAATTTGAAGCTCATTATAAATTCCCTTTTTTTCAAGCTAAATTTTATCCAGTATGGAATGAATAAGACACTTGAACAATGCCACAAAAGTTAAACAAATGAAAATCACTAACATTTTAATCTCATTAATTTCTAGTTAAAAACGCCAGGAACATGTTTCCGGTGCGTCTATACATGCCTCGTATGTTTTCAAAGCTTCTAATCAAATGTCATGGTACGACAAGGTCCAAAACCCCAAACTGTGGGAGAGGTGTGGACAAAGGACAGTAGAGAAACAAATCATGGAAAGGAAATGGAGATGGATTGGACAGCAAAGATAACAGCAGGATGAGGCAGGCCTTAGATTGGAACCCCCAGGGAAAACGCCAGCGAGGAAGACCCAAGCGTACATGGAGACGGAGCATGTTATATGAGCCTGGAAGAACTGGAAAGAGCTGTGAAGAATTGAAACGACTGGCAAGAGACCGTGCCCAGTGGCGAGCTTTGACAGAGGCCCTATCTTCCACAAGGAACCCAAAGGACAAATTATAATGATGAATCAAATGTCATCAATGTTAATTATGATTTTTTTAAAAAATAATAAATAAATTTTAAAAAATCCACGTTCTCAAGACATACATTTAGAGATTAAATAAGGTTGTGAATTTTTGAAACTACCTTGGTATCAAAGTCACACTTCTTCACGGTGCCAGTCTTTTCCAGGGAGAACTTGAGGTGCCCAGATTGGTCAGACAGTCTAAAAACAAATATATTTTTTTTAATAAAGTGAATGGTCTACAAATGTCTGACGGATGGAAATGAGCACATAATTATTAATATTATTAATGTTATTATTATAATATAATAAGACCAATAATTATTGTTAGTTTTACTATGTCTGTTAATGTTAATTTGGTACGATCAATGTTATTTTTTGAAAATGCAAAATGAAGTAAGGGGAAACAATTCATACTAAAACTTTTGTAATGCTGAGTTGTTGCTCAATTTTAAAAATAGAGAAAGAGTTACAAAGGAGTAGTGGGGTTTGAGAGAACGAGATAGGGATCGATCGATCTATCGATAGATATGTAGGTAGGTAGGCAGGTAGGTAATTAGGTAGGTAGGTAGGCTGGTAGGTAGGTAGGCATGCAGGTAGGTAGGTTGGTAGGCATGCATGTAGGTAGGTAGGCTGGTAGGTTGGTAGGTAGATAAGTTGGTAGGCAGGCAGTTAGGTAGGTAGGCAGACAGGTAGGTAGGTAGGTAGATAGAGATTGCTACCGATATATTCCATTATGCTACAAGGTTTACCTAAAAAGCTGAAGAGTCGTGTCAGAAGACTGCAGGATCTGCTCCTCTTCATGTTGTTCAGTCAAGTACGAAGTGAATTCCCCCTGATAACAACCATTATATCAAGCATTTCATAAATGTAACCAGAAAAAAATCGATTTTTTTTCAACCCCAACATTAATATATAATAAAATCTTTATATAAAAAGACACCTTTGATTGAATTTTTTTTATCCCTCAGAATTAGATATAATTTATGGGGAGGGGGGATGAATTGTAATGTAAGTTAGATGTTTTAAAACAAAAAAGCGCCCTTAAAGCCATTCGGTGGAACAAGAACAATATGTAGGAAAAACTTATTGAAGAATTCAGTCATCTACTTACATCATCAACGTCCTCATCAAGTACTTCAACTTTCGGTTTGCCAAACCTTTCGTCAGCAATTCCTAGCATATACAGCTGCGCCTAGAGCCAAACAGTAGAGGCGGTAAGTTTTACAACAACACAAATCAACATGATTCAATTTCAAACATCGCAACATAGCAGTATTGAAAGAGTGAATTTAATTTAAGCAGCTGACAAACCCACTCTTTATTGCTTCTCCATGTCTGTTCCTCACTTTCTCTGCATCTCTCTCTCTCTCTCTCTCTCTCTCTTTATCTCTCTCTCTCCTTATCTCTCAATATATATTTCTTACTCCGTTTACTCTCCTTCTTCTCTATGTTTCTCCTTCCATGTCTCTCTTCATTTCTTCCCAACTCAACCTCTTCCCCCCCCCTCTGTGACTCTTCTATATATTTCCCACTGTCACTTTTCTTTCTCTTCCTCTCTCTCCACCTCTCTCATTCTCTCTCTCTCTCTCTCTCTCTCTCTGTGGTATTTGGAATCAAATATAGTGTTTCCTGAGATATATAGTATAAAAATAATACTATAATTACTATCACTTTAATTTTTTTTGCATAATTGTAGTAACTCTCTCTCTCTCTCTCTCTCTCTCTCTCTCTCTCTCTGTGTCTCTATCACTCTCCCCGCCTTCCTCTCTCTCGTTGTCTCCACACATCCCTTCAATAACCAATAAATTATCTTCATCTGAGCTTATGACTTTGAGGCTTTGAGACTTTATTCAACACAATTTGAACTTAAGTCATCATCATGATCCATAACACCACGGCCCATGACCCGTACGTGGTTACTTACAAACAGATCTAAAAAAAACTAAGGTTGAAACCCACAGAGCAGCAGAAAGAGTTAAATGCTCGTAATGATTAGACACATTTAACAAAAACTAAATAATGTAACACAAAATAAATGATGCAACACAAACTAAATAATGTAGCACAAAATAAATGATGCAACACAAACTAAATAATGTAGCACAAAATAAATGATGCAACACAAACTAAATAATGTAGCACAAACTAAATAATGTAACATTGATTAGATAATTTAACACAAACTAAATAATGTAACATTGATTAGATAATTTAACACAAACTAAATAACGTAACATTGATTAGATAATTTAACACAAACTAAATGATGTAACACAAACTAAATAACGTAACACGAACTAAAAAATGTAACACAAAATAGATAACGTAAAACATACTAAATAACGTAACACAAACTATATAATGTAACACAAACTAAATAACATAACACAAACTAAATAACTTAACACATATTAAATAATGTAACACAAACTAAAATAAGGTAACAAAAACTAAATAACGTAACACAAACTATTTAACGTAAGTCTTATGATAATCAAACAGCCAATAGAGCTCAACGAATTCAAGAGTTTGTCTGCTTCGTCAGGGGCGAGCAACTCTTGACAATGTTGACGTGCCTTACGAGCTTCTAGCTCCGTTTCTGCTTTTTTTCTTCATTTTTTAAATTAAAAATTTTGGATTTTGAAAAACGTGGGGTTTGATTTATCTATAATGCCAATAAAATGTATATGGGACAAAAGCCCCACCAGCGATATTGCTGTGCGGCTAACGGCGTTCATTCAATCCCCCAATCTCAGCCTACTCTCTAAATGTTTAAAAGCATCAAATACCAGTGGTCGAGTGGTAGCGCGCTCGACTGGCATACCGATGGTCATGAGTTCGAATCCACGCGAAGGCGAGGATTTGTTCCCGGTGCCTGAGGAGTCCCCGAGTCACCAAGCTCTGAATGGGTACCTAACCAGACAATAGTTAGGCGGCTGGGTAATGCGTGGAACCCTTATAGCCGTGGCCTGTGACCGCTGCATCCCTTGCCAACAGATCATCTCTCATGGTCTATGGACGCAATTATCTTCTGCATAGAAGGAGCGTCTTCATAATTATATAAAATCAAGGGTTCGGCAAGGAAGTTACTTAATTTTATCTTTGAAATAAATTTTAATTTATTTAAAAAAATCAGCCGTAAAATGTTTTTACATCTTAGGGTCCGTCCATAAATGACGTCACGCACCTAGGGGGGGAGGGGGTCACACTTTTGTGACGATGCGTGACGTGGGGGAGGGAGGGGGTTGAAGAAATGTGACGTCACATCGAAAGGGTAACTTTAAATAAAACTTCCACTGAAATATTTGGTCACTTAAAATTTATTTAATGACTTTTTTTTTTTTTAAATTCAGTGCTTCTCAAAGTGCTGGTCGATAGGCTATCAGACGCCGGTTGGCGTAAGTTAACAAGACGCGAAAATTAAATATAATTATAATTCTTAAGTTTGAGAATCCACAAGATAACTTAAAAAATTGTAACCCTGCGTCGTTTGATGTTGACATCAAAGCTTTTGTGATGTCGGTTATCCCCCCCCCCCCAAACTGCTACTGGTGAGTTTTACAAACAGGACAAGTGTCTAAAAAGATCTGAATAGGATTATATGTAGATATTTTAAGTCAAAACGACACCGAATATCCATTTGGGTGGTGGTTGGGGGGTGGGGAATCTATTTGATACAACAATAAAAGTTTTAAGTTTGATATATTTTTTCGATTGGTTTTTGGTCAAACGCCTAAGGCCATTCTAAATATAATAATAAATGTGTCCATTTAAAATTAGTCAAAAGTATTCGCTAACTTTATTGAATGCATCAAATTCTCGACATCGCAATTCGAGAGGAGCACAAAATAACTATCTTCTGAACTCAGTTTTTAAGGCATTAATTTTTAAATTTGGCAGAAAGGATACTTGATACAGTCAAGTCATGTTGATTAAGATTATTGTCACTTTTGTCAATATAAATGAAAGTAGGTTGGATTTAGATGTCTTCGTATAGTACGTAAATAAGAAATCTACATAGATAATAAATTTCACAAATGCATTTTCTGGAAGGAACCGGTTCAAAATCAATAGTGGGCATATGGTACCGTGACGTATTTGAATATATCTAGTGAAGTGGAGTGGATGTTATATGTCCCAAATGAGTCTGCATTACAACCAAAAATTCCCTTTTTATCCCAGATGTTATTTTAAAAAAGTATTATTTTAAAATAACTTTTTAAAAAATATAAACAAAGAAGTTACAAGTTACAATGCTTAATTTGTATGCATTGAAATAAAATATAATCTAAGGATGTTAAAACATTTTTTATTTTTTTTTCGTGAAAGCCGGTTAAAAAAGTTAAACGGTTTGAAAAAAACGGACTGGTTCAATAGGATACCTAAATATTAAAATTATAAAAGTTTATATTAACAATACTGTTAACCCAAAAGTAGCGGATTCTAGCAAATTTTCTATGCCCACAATGATTGAACATTACCCCCAAGAGTTCCCTTTTTACCCCAAATGAGATAATTTATTGGTGACATTATATTTACAACTGTTGTGTGACGTACGTGAAATCCTGAAGAAGAAAGAATTGAAAAAAAAAACAATAACAAAAACAACAACAAAAACAAAAAAAAACTTGTGAGCTTCGGGGTTAAAAGTTATGATAATG
Organism: Radix auricularia; assembly: GCA_002072015.1. Taxonomy (NCBI): domain Eukaryota; kingdom Metazoa; phylum Mollusca; class Gastropoda; family Lymnaeidae; genus Radix; species Radix auricularia. The sequence goes on along the minus strand of MUZC01000841.1, from coordinate 110,105 downwards.
TTAAATATTTTAACAATGTCATAGTATTTCAGTCCTCAATTTGCAAGAATTACTGTATTTTGCGACGCACAAGATGACACCCTACTTTCCTGCACAAATGTGGGGTTCATACAGAATGGGCCATTTTCCTCTTCCAGCGCATACCAAATAATTTTTAGAAAACATGAGATGTGATATCAATCTGATAATTTTAGATCAAATGCCTTTGATGTGCATATACTTAGCAGGGAAACTGTCATAAGAAGATCGAAATCAATTTGAGGAATTGTCGTGTATCTATATATTCTAGGTCTATAAACAAGGCAATGATCCTTGTAATATCAATAGTCACATTCGTGAGCTTAATCGCGAAGGTTAATCACATCAATGGTTTTTTACATTACTGCTGCATTGTTCGTTAACTGTCTTGCTATGCCATGGCAACTAAACATTTTTTTAAAATGTAATATATAAAACAAGCCGAATTCATAATTAATTTTATAGGGCTTTAAGCTGTGTAGGGGCTCATTATGCTTTCAAATAAGTACAGAGAAAATCATGTCAAAACGGGAAAAGAATGCAATGGTACCTGGTGAAATGGAAAAATTCTTGCCGGTCGTCTGATACGAAAAAGTTTGAGAATCACTGGCTTACAAGTTATTTAATTTATTTAATATCTTTTACATAGCTTCACTCATGTTACGATAATACAATGTAGACCTACAATAAATAAATACTTAAATGACAAAAAAGTGATTTGAAACATTCTTATTTTCAAATNGGGGGGGGGGGGTCAAAGTTTTGTGACGTACTTTTTGAGGGGGGGTCGACGATTTTGTGACGACGCGTGACGTAGGGGGGGAGGGGGTAAAAAATCGGCCAAAATCGCGTGACGTCATTTATGGACGGCCCCTTATTTCGATTGTAGTCATAATATAAGGTTTTGAAATGGTAACTTAATCAAAACAAAGTTTGTTTTAAAAATATTTCGATGATATTATTTAAGACCAACCTTAAACCTTTCGTTCTTGTTAACTCTTAGAACCGTAAAGACGTACCTTAAATATCTCGTCCTTGTTACTCATAGAACCGTAAAGACCTACCTTAAATCTCTCGTCCTCGTTACTCCCAGAACCGTAAAGACCAACCTTAAACCTCTCGTCCTTGTTACTACCAGAACCGTAAAGACCTACCTTAAACCTTTCGTCCTTGTTACTCCCAGAACCGTAAAGACCTACCTTAAACCTCTCGTCCTTGTTACTACCAGAACCGTAAAGACCTACCTTAAACCTCTCGTCCTTGTTACTACCAGAACCGTAAAGACCTACCTTAAACCTTTCGTCCTTGTTACTCCCAGAACCTTAAAGACCTACCTTAAACCTCTCGTCCTTGTTACTCCCAGAACCTTAAAGACCTACCTTAAATCTCTCGTCCATGTTAACTCTTAGAACCGTAAAGACCTACCTTAAACCTTTCGTCCTTGTTACTCCCAGAACCGTAAAGACCTACCTTAAACCTCTCGTCCTTGTTACTCCCAGAACCGTAAAGACATAACTTAAATCTCTCGTCCTTGTTACTCCCAGAACCGTAAAGACATAACTTAAATCTCTCGTCCTTGTTAACTCTTAGAACCGTTAAGACCTACCTTAAATCTCTCGTCCTTGTTAACTCTTAGAACCGTAAAGACCTACCTTAAATCTCTCGTCCTTGTTAACTCTTAGAACCGTAAAGACCTACCTTAAATCTCTCGTCCTTGTTACTCCCAGAACCGTAAAGACCTACCTTAAATCTCTCGTCCTTGTTACTCCCAGAACCGTAAAGACCTACCTTAAACCTCTCGTCCTTGTTACTCCCAGAGCCGTTCCACTGAATGAGTCGTAGGCCCAGGTCCAGGATGTAGACATCTGTCTTGTCCACGGCTTGGGGATTGCGTGGCACCTGGTCAAGGAAATACGAGTCAACCGTTATTGCTGGTGATTGGGGTTAATGATTTGAGTACGGGCAGATAGAAGCCAGAAAGATAACTCCAATGAAATGAATCAACCTCTTTCAGCAGTTACAAACTTTATGTTTCGCGTGAAAGGTTCGTTAGCCGCCATCAAAGATTGATTGATTCAATTGATTGATTATGTCGTCTAACAGATTAGGTGGGATATTAAAATCGGTTCATTGACGATAAAACTAAATATTTCGATACTTGGCGTCAACAAAACAAATTTAATGGACAAAATTTGTGCTCTCATAAAATGAATAACTAGACGAGGATATTGTTGCCCAATGTTGATAGTATTTATTAAAATTATCTGACGATGTTTAGTTGTAATATTATTTTTAGCCATACTTTTTTATATGCAAAAAATACTTAATTAAAATAAATATTTTAAAAAACGCGAGGAACAAATTTCTGGACTGTAAATCCTTTGTATATAAGATTTAGCTAAAAGTATGTTCATTATATACGCACCACGCGACAGACTAGCATAAACATTTACGACCGGGCAAATATTATTAAAGTATGTTCAATATAATACGCACAACGTGACAGACTAGCATAAACATTTACATGCTACATAGAGATATATAGATATAATCTAAAAATCCATTAATTTAATTGCAGTATATTCGATCGATGTGAAATTTTGATAAATCATTTTAATCGTCACCACGAGTCTGCCTGCAAAATTTCAGCTCGATGAATATTTAAAATTGCTAGGGTTCTGAGCTCTGAAGGTATGAAATTTTTTTTTAAAGCAAAACAAAACGTTTGTTACATAAATCAACAACAAAATCAGTAATCACGTGTTGGGCAGGACGGTAGATTCGGTTGGCGTCTGTATAAGCCTTTTATTATCATTATTTCTAGCGGTGTAGTTATCTTGACATTTTTATTCGGTAAGATTGAAATTTAAAGTATTCAAGTAGGCCAAGCCGGCATTTTAAGCAAGGTAGAAAATGTTTATCTTATCTTGCTAAAAAATAAAATGCCGGCGTCATTAGTTTATCTGTTAAACTAATAATTAAAATAATTACTGCAGTGGATTTTGATAATGAATTTTACTGAAATGAATACGAATCGTTAGTTCATAAACTTGCCGTGAAATTATGAATGTAATTAGAATAACAATTTAAGTATTAATGTTAATAAATTTCTTGATAATAAAATAGTTTTGATGGGTAATGAAATTTTGAACACTTTCAGTCAAATTGTATCGTCTCTTCAACATTATTTTCCATCACTGGACATCGACAAGTTTTCCTAAGTGATCAATCCGTTTGCAGTCAGTGAAGAGGTCCATTTGACGACCGAGAGGAAGAACAGCTGGTTGCATTACGACATAACAAATTCTATCAAACAATGTTCACAAACACGACTTTAGAAGAATTCTGGCTTGCCATCATGAACGGTTATCCTTTAGTCAGTTTTAAAGCAGTTAAAACTCTGGTGCCATTTTCATCTTCTTTGCTCTCGGAATATGGCTTTTAGGCATTTTAATTTATTTTATAACGCCTTTCAGACCATGAAGGCCTATGGGGCAAGTGAAGTAGCGTTCACAAGTATCATTGACCACTAACGAGCAGGGGATTGTGTGGTTAGCACAATGCCCCGGGGGCCTTGCCAGTACCGCGGCTCGAACCCGTGACTCGAATTCTTGCAGCGCTTCGGCAGTCCAGTGCGCTACCACTTAGACCACCACGCCTCTTTTAGGCATTAACTGAAATCTATTCCAAGAAACGAGAGCGACTCCTTGTTGCGCATTTGCTTGTCAACTTTGGAGCCCCGATGGAATATGATGTGTTCCATTAAGCAGGCACATCCATCACACTGATATATAATACAGTAATATATAACACAGTAAGATGCAAAAAATCTTATCTTTTAAATAAATAAGTTAAAATTATTCGAATATTCTTAGTGTGTCGTTACCCCAAAAAGTTTGAGAAACACTGTGACAGACAGACGCTACTAGTTAATACATGTCATTTTATTGTATAAACGATTTAATTTAAAAATAGAGGCCCTGATATATCACTTGAATGCACATTTGTCCCGAAGCCTAATTGGATAAAGACAAAGTGTGTTCTCATTTTAATACCTATTAATTATATACGGGATGCAAGCAGAAGCTGAGTAACTGAGTTTTCCACGCCGTTGGCTAATTTATTTTTAGCGCCCATGAGAAATAAGGAATATACTAAATTATACAGGATAAATTGATTATTGAAGGATTAGCCCTCGGCGCCCTTGGTAACTTCCCCGATGCCAAGTAGTGGTAACCCCTCTGGATCACAGTATATAGGATAAAGAAATAAAGGTTCTCAATTGTGAAAAAAAATGAAACGGCGGCTTTATCTTATCTTAGATATACAGACGCTTCTTCTATGCAGAAGATAATTGCGTCCACAGACCATGACAGATGATCACAGGCTACGGCTATAAGGGTTCCACGCATTACCCAACCGCCAAACTATTGTTAGCTGGGTGACTCAGGGACTCCCTAGGCACCGGGAACAAATCCTCGCCTTCGCGTGGATTCGAACTCGTGACCATCGGTACGCTAGCCGAGCCCACTGCCACTCGACCACCGCTTTATGTGGTAAACAATAGCTTCGAACAGCTTGTCTCAATAATTTCAGAGACTGATGACATTCATAAAACATGTATTCGCAGTAATCTTTATATTGGTTTGTGATGGCATGTGGTTACGTGTCTTTAACTGTCTTTAATGTCTGCTGATACGAGACAGTGTCTATGATAATCGGTCTTCTTGTTGTCCCCAGTTAAGTCACCAGATGTAATCTCTGTGATTTCTCTGTAAGATATGGTCTCTATGCAGTGGCGTAGCTATGGGAGTGGAGGGGGGAACAAAATTTAAAACTCCCCCCGGACCCCCACTTGAAGGGGGCCCCAAAATCAGTGTCCGAAATTTTTAAACATTCAATATTACTCTACCGCCATGAATGTGTGGCCCCAAAGAGGTCAAGCCCTCCGGACCCTAAAACCCTTACTAATTCATATCTACGCCATTTTCTCTCTGTGGTCACTAACCTCTTTGACCTGTACTCGAGCACTGTCGCCATGGAAATGCAGGAGCCGTGGTTTGTACTCCGCGGGTTTTACGTGCCTGAATCCGCTGTCTGCGCCACCTTTCAACAACCTGGTTCAAAAAGGCCGTAAATGTTTCTACGATGGAACTCAGTTAAGTTCTTTGTCAGAAATATTTCATGCTTAAGGTATGACAGACAGACGAACCCAGGTAGCACTTAGACTTAGACAACAGAACACAGGTGGCACTTAGACTACAGAATCCAGGTAGCACTTAGACAACAGAACACAGGTAGCACTTAGACAACAGAATCCAGGTAGCACTTAGACTACAGAATCCAGGTAGTACTCAGGCAACAGAATCCAGGTAGCACTTAGACAACAGAATCCAGGTAGTACTTAGACAACAGAATCCAGGTAGCACTTAGACAACAGAACACAGGTAGCACTTAGACAACAGAACACAGGTAGCACTTAGACAACAGAACACAGGTGGCATTTAGACAACAGAACACAGGTAGCACTTAGACAACAGATCCCGAGTAGCATTTAGACAACAGAAGCCAGATAGCACTGCGACAAAAGAACCCAAGTAGCGCTTTCATCAAATAAGGAACTGCGCTGATGATGTTAAATTGGAAAATTCTAAGTCCTTAACATTTTAGAAATTATTTAATTCTAAATCTTTGTCTCTTCAATTAATTGCTTACATTAAAAAAACAAAACAAACAAAAAACATCAATATCTGCACATTTTACTCTGATAACTACACAACTTACCCTTATAGCTGTGCAACTATTATTATTCACACCAACAACTGCACACATTTTCTAATACCTGCACAGACTACTCTACTTACTGCACAACTTACCTTATTAGCTGCTCAACTTATCTTTATTAACTCTGAAAACTTACTCCTTTTACCGCACAATTTACTCTAATAACTACACAATTTACTCTAATAACTGAACATTTTACTCTATTTACCCCACAATTTACTGTGATAACTGCACACCGTACTCTATTTACCGCACAATTTACTTTAATAACTAAACATTTTACTCTATTTACCGCACAATTTACTTTAATAACTACACATTTTATTCTATTTACCGCACAATTTACTCTAATAACTAAAGACCTTACTCTATTTACCGCACAATTTACTCTAATAACTTAACACCTTACTCTATTTACCGCACAATTTACTCTAATAACTGCACAAACTACTGTAGTCACTTGACAGTTTACTCTAATTAGTAATAAACGCACCACTCACTCTGAAAACTGCACCACCCACTCTGACGAACGCGTCACTTACTGGATTGTTTTGAAGTATGATTTGAAAAGATTTGATTCGTGACCTTGAACTTCTCGATGCTGTACGGGGACATCATCCAGGTAGGTGTCAAGTTCAATGGTTTTATAGGCGGCCGTCACATACTCATCCTGTCAATTTATAGTCATCTCGTCCATTTATATTCATGCTGTTAACTTATAATCATTTTCTTAATATCGGAAAACAATTATATTGTAAGCTGGAAGGTATTATTTTTTGATAAATTAGTAAACTTTATGCAGGCAAATGACAATATTAATTCCCTATATATATATATATATCATATACGTCTTGAACTAATTTTATGCTTAAAAATGGAATGGGTTTTTAGAGAGCTAGCGTATTTCTAAGAACAAAAGGAATCATGTGAAATGATATTGTTTTAATTTTTTGATTCATGTGAAAAGAAATTGAGCCGTGCCCGTTAGATTTTTGTAACTTTTAAAGACTTTTGTTATTCTGATAGAGTATATAGAGTAAAGCATGCGTTATTAGAGCAGAAATACCAAAATTGATGGGTGGTATTTAAATTCATCATACTCTCCATTTTCTCGACACACATATCGTTATTTTTATGATGTTGTTTGATTATCACTACCCTAATTTCCTGATGAGTTTACATTCATTTTTAAGGAGAATTTGAGACCCAAAACCAAAATAAAGTTATTCTTATTGTGCCTACCCCGTAGCATAGCACGGGTATTGTGCTCGTATATATATATATATATACATATTCATCTTATTATATATATAATAGCCCAGTGGTGTGGGTATGTTTGTAACGTAACGCTCAAGAGATGTACCACAGTCTACAGCAGTTAGTTTAGTTGAAA
>MUZC01000841.1:60328-87312 GCA_002072015.1 Radix auricularia | reverse complement strand
CTTCTAAAAGACGATCTAAAGCTTACGTCGGTGTAAGTGTGTTTGTGTGTGGGGGGCACCTTCAAAAAGACGATCTAAAGCTTACGTCGGTGTAAGTGTGTTTGTGTGTGTGTGTGGGGGCATCTTCTAAAAGACAATCTAAAGCTTACGTCGGTGCCACTAGAAGGGTGATAAGCTGCTTGGACAAAAAAAGTTGTTTACTGATTCATCGCATGTCCAACTGGTTGTAGAGGAGAGCGTAAACATTATGTAGTATAAAGTCAGAGCTCATTAACAATCTCATCAATGAGGGCATAACTAAATTAACAATCTCATCAATGAGGGCATAACTAAATTCACAATCTCATCCTTCAGGGCATAAATAAATTAACAATCTCACCTTTCAGGGCATAACTAAATTCAACAATATCATCCTTCAGGGCATAACTAAATTAACAATCTCATCCTTCAGGGCATAAATAAATTAACAATCTCATCAGTCAGGGCATAACGAAATTAACAATCTCATCAGTCAGGGCATAACGAAACAACAAGTCGTGTTACAATTCAGGATAAAAACCCAGGGTTATTATTAGACAATTTTGGGACATCTAGAAAATCCACGTATTGAATTCAATAGGCTTCCTCCATTCTCTCTCATGTCCGGTTACTGCTCGGGAAGCCATGCATATCGTTTTTTAACGTTAAAACTTTCTTTCGTGTAGGGTAGGTAAGTGTTGGCCGGCTCGGGTTCCCCATAGCGACTGTCAAAACAGCGGCTGTCAAAACAGCGGCTGTCAAAACAGCGGAATTTTGAAAGGAATAACTTTATAAATTTAATTGCTTGATTACGATTGTCTTATTTCAAATTAAAATAGTTTTAAGTTGACTGTGTTTTAATAAATTTGTATTCTGCTTAGGCCTTGGTTCCATTAAACCAACACTTAAAATGTAATGAGCCCGCTCCTCTTTTGTTTGTTGTTGTTGTTGCAAGTTTTGAAAGTCCAGGCTCCAGTGACGATAATACTACACGCAATGGAGAACGAACATTCATACTTTTCCTGTGCTTCATCTAAACAATGCTCATTGTTGAAAAAACAGTCTCACATAGGTAAGATGAAGGAAATGCAACAACATCATTGAGAACAAATTCGAGAAGTTTGGGATGTTCTACACATGCGAGGTCACAGTTCCTAAATTTATTTTAAGACCCTTCGTAGTCATACGCAGTTAACTCCAGTAATTTATCTTCAAATCCACCCATCGATTGCGTATTCATCCAGTACCTTTTCGAGGGAAAGTAGAATTTGAAACGGTCGATGAATTTCGTCAAATACTCAATTAAATGACTTTTTGTAGAGATGGAAAATTAAACTCTTCATCTGCATATCGATAATTTTTGCCAAATTTTGAAAACATATCCAAACAATCCGCTGATACTCGACTCTTCCATGCTTCTAATTTTCTTTTCTGCCATTGTAAGGCATGGAGCCATTCTTCCTTGCATGGAGATATTGAGATCATTTAAAAAGCCAAAGATATCAGTATCAGCCAATAAAATGAGGGGCAAGACTGCAATCAGGCTTATAAAAAGTAAATGGAAAAGACGTAAACAAGGTAAGGGTTAGCCTGACAGGAAGTCGCTGTTTTGTTACGTCCTGTCAGGCTAACCCTTACATTGTTTACGTCTTTTCCATTTACAGTATCAGGCACCTGAGCTAACTTGGCCGTCCAATTCATATTTCCAAGTAATTGAGACCAATCCGGGTTGGGGTTTTTTTCTACTGAAGAAATTGGTCTAATTCTCACCGCAATTCAAAAACTCTTGACAGTACTTTTCCCCCACAAATGCACATCGGCATGCAGTAAAACCAATTGGTGTTGACGCTTGCTTGGTGCTAAACTTTCACGGTGAACGAAACAGTGAAGGGTACTTTACGAATTGCAGCTGTTTTATTAGCTGCGCTTCAATATTACAAGCCATAGGGTCGAACTATTGTGTCTGGGCAACTTATTTGTCGCAGTTTCACCAAACATTTTCCAAACATAGATCTACATCCTTAATGCACCCAACTACGAGCGCTTCCCCGATTGTATGCTTTTTAAATTATTTTTTTAGTTAGCCTGGGCAATTCGCAGTGCCACCTTTACGAAGCTCGCAGTGCCACATTTACGAAGCTCGCAGTGCTACCTTTACGAAGCTCACAGTGCTACCTTTACGAAGCTCACAGTGCCACCTTTACGAAGCTCGCAGTGCACAAGTATCTATGTTTGATGAATCAAAGATAAGTTTACGACTGATTTTTTTAATCAGCTTACTTTCTTTCTGAGAACTCTTTAGGCTTTGAGCAATATATGAAAAATGAAAGTTTGGAGTTGCAATATTTCAATGTCCCCATTTCAAGAAATAAAACTATTTATTAAAACGCCACTAATATTGTGGTGCAACAAATAAAAAAACTCAAAAATATTGGGGTGAAACCATTAAAACACCACAAATATTGGGGTGAAACAATTAAAACACAACAAATATTGGGGTGAAACCATTAAAACACCACAAATATTGGGGTCAAACAATTAAAACACCACAAATACTGGGGTGAAACCATTAAAACACCACAAATATTGGGGTCAAACAATTAAAATACTACAAATATTGGGGTCAAACAATTAAAACTCCATAAATATTGGGGTCAAACAATTAAAATACTACAAATATTGGGGTCAAACAATTAAAACACCACAAATATTGGGGTCAAACAATTAAAACACCACAAATATTGGGGTCAAACAATTAAAACTCCATAAATATTGGGGTCAAACAATTAAACACCACAAATATTGGGGTGAAACAATTAAAACACTACAAATATTGGGGTCAAACAATTAAAATACTACGAATATTGGGGTCAAACAATAAATATACCACAAATATTGGGGTCAAACAATTAAAACACCACAAATATTGGGGTCAAACAATTAAAACAAATATTGGGGTCAAACAATTAAAACACCACAAATATTGGGGTCAAACAATTAAAACACCACAAATATTGGGGTCAAACAATTAAACACCACAAATATTGGGGTGAAACAATTAAAACACCACAAATATTGGGGTCAAACAATTAAAATACTACAAATATTGGGGTCAAACAATAAAAACACCACAAATATTGGGGTCAAACAATTAAAACACCACAAATATTTGGGTCAAACAATTAAAACACCACAAATATTGGGGTCAAACAATTAAAACTCCATAAATATTGGGGTCAAACAATTAAACACCACAAATATTGGGGTGAAACAATTAAAACACCACAAATATTGGGGTCAAACAATTAAAACACCACAAATATTGGGGTGAAACAATTAAAACACCACAAATATTGGGGTCAAACAAAACACCACAAATATTGGGGTGAAACCATTAAAATACCACAAATATTGGGGTCAAACAATTAAAACACCACAAATGTTGGGGTGAAACCATTAAAATACCACAAATATTGGGGTGAAACCATTAAAATACCACAAATATTGGGTTCAAACAATTAAAACACCACAAATATTGGGGTGAAACCATTAAAATACCACAAATATTGGGGTGAAACCATTAAAATATAATAAATATTGGGGTCAAACAATTAAAACACCACAAATATTGGGGTCAAACAATTAAAACACCACAATATTGGGGTGAAACCATTAAAACACCACAAATATTGGGGTGAAACAATTAAAACACCACAAATATGGGGGTGAATCCAAAAACACAATGCAGTTTAATTATAATAACTTTTATTTTATTTATGGTATCAAAGGACTTTGTCCTTTTGTTTTTCTTTGAATAGTAATGTCAATAAATGCAACTTGGCAACAGGATATGGAATAATGTCTAATAATAAACAATGATACACGTCTTATGGAACCAGGGGGGGGAGACACGTGGAGTTTTTGGCACACGGGTAGAGAGAGGTGCACAACAAGAGTGAGCTATGTTCCATCAATGATGTGGAGAGGTCTATCCACAAAAGGACAAGAGGAAACAACTCTTCTCAAAAAAGATGTCATAACATCCCAAGAAAGATGTCATAACATCCCAAGAATGATGTCATAACATCCCAAGAATGATGTCATAACATCCAAAAAATGATGTCATAACATCCCAAGAAAGATGTCATAACATTCCAAGAAAGATGTTATGACATCCCAAGAAAGATAACATCCCAGGACATGTCATATCACATGAAATGTCATAATATCCGGGAAAATATGTCATAGCATCCCAAGAAAGACTTAACATAATCCTAATAATGATCTTAAAATATTTCTCTGCAGATGAGAAACAAAAAAATGATACTGATACACTGAAAGAGCAATATCATAACATATCAAGTGAAATATTGTAACATGTCTAGGATGGTATCGTAACATCTCAAGGGTGATATAAAATCCTATCACAAGAATAATATAACATCCCCAGAAAAATTGAATGAAATAATAAACCCCTAGATTACAGTTATTACAACCCTTAAAGTTGTTGTAAGATCTTAATGAGGATATTATAAAACACTATTTATATCTCATAGCATCCCAGGAAAATACGTACAAGGTCAATATCATTAAAGTGTAATTAAAATTTCTTAAGATCATCTTAAGATGATATCTTAACAGCTTATTCAAGATATTGAATATATTATAACATCCTAACGATTATGTCGTAACGTCCCAATGATGGTGTCATAACATCCCAACGATGGTGTCGTAACATCCCAATGTTTCCATGGAAGATGTCATAATGCCCCTTGCAAGATGTAATAACATCCCTTGTTAGATGTCATAAAAGCCATTGTAATATGTCATAATGTCTAGTGTAAAATGTAATAAGACCCTTGTAATATGTCATAACATCCATTGTAAAATGTAATAAGACCCCTTGTAATGTCATAAAATCCATTGTAAGATGTCATATATGTCAGTTAAATGTCATGAAATATGAGGCATTCATTGTTTATAGTTTGTTTTGAGACAAATAACTGAGTGTCCCCCACCTCCCCCCACAGCCCTGGAAACAATGAGACATGCCACTTTGTATGAGCAAATGACAGGGACAAATACGATGCTACCTTCTAGCAATCACACAAACATTATGGTTGGTCATACATAGATGCCACTTGTATGAGCAGATGACAGGAACAAATAGCATGCCACCTTCTAGCAGTCCAACAAATATTAGTACTGGTCCTATATAGATCAAATAGTATGCACTCTATTAATTATGTTAAGTCCTTTAAATAGAGTGGCTCTAGAAAATATTGTTTTATATAGAAACTGATAACATATGAGTGATGGAACTGGTTGACCAAGTATAGTACTGAACCATCTAACAAATTAATACTGTTGCCCATATTCCAGTGGGGCTGGAATTAATATAAAGATTGGTTCAGAAAGAAAAAAGAAGGTAATAATTAGTCAAAAATGTATCTCCCTCCACACAATTATTATAGAGCTGCTTTAGACCTGAAATCAACACTTGGCATTTTTCTCTTTCAACTTCTGCATGATTACATTTTCAATTGAATTCCTCTTCAAGCTAAAAACGAATCCTACCATATTTTTCATACAATAAATCAAGGAATCTTATATCCTGAATGAAGTGGTTCACTGTCTGAATACAAAATCTCATATTTCAGTGTTATTTATAGACTCTAAGAGCATATTATATCATGAAAATAAAAATAAACTAAAGACTTATCTGGAGTGTAAATCACCTTAGACATATGTAGGACACAGCCCCAACTAGTTTGAGAACCCTAAACTGATGTCGCCCCCACACCCTTTTTTTTAAAAACCTAATTTCATTCCTTAAAAATTGAATATTCCGTATGTAAAATGTCTAGTCCATGACATCTTAAAAATCTTAGTTTTTTTACTGTAGAGTTTGGTGAATTTCAATGTAATTAAATCAGAGTCGGAAATGGGGCCAATAGGCTGGCTACCAATTAAACATTGCAACTAAAAAGAACTGATAACTGTACAATATTTTCCTAGAATTTTGCCAAATTCACTTCCTGATGATGAACCATTCAAATGAAAAGATCTAGAAGTAAACTATAATAGACTTACGTTATTCCTAGAATACAAGGTTCAGAGGTTCTCAATTTATCCACGGCAACTCTCAAATTTTCACTTACACTCAAATGAAATTATTGCTGTTATCAGTTAACACACATATACAACACATGGAAAACTTTTCTGACATGACAAACTTTTCTGACATGACAAACTTTCCTAGCCTGACAAACTTTTCTGACAAACTTTTCTAACATGACAAACTTTTATGACAAACTTTTCTGACACGACAAACTTTTCTGACACGACAAACTTTTCTGACACGACAAACTTTTCTGACATGACAAACTTTTCTAATGTGACAAACTTTTCTGACATGACAAACTTTTCTAATGTGACAAACTTTTATGACAAACTTTTCTGACATGACAAACTTTTCTGACACAACAAACTTTTCTGACATGGAAAACGTTTCTAGCATGACAAACTTTTCTAGCATGACAAACTTCTATGACAAACTTTTCTGACATGACAAACTTTTCTGACACAACAAACTTTTCTAACGTGACAAACTTTTCTGACAAACTTTTCTGAGACTTTAAACTTTTCTGACATGACAAACTTTTCTGACATGACAAACTTTTCTGACGTGACAAACTTTTCTAACATGGCAAACTTTTCTTACATGACAAACTTTTCTGACACAACAAACTTTCCTAACGTGAAAAACTTTTCTGACAAACTTTTCTAACGTGACAAACTTTTATGACAAACTTTTCTGACACAAAAAACTTTTCTGACATGACAAACTTTTCTGACACAACAAACTTTTCTGACATGACAAACTTTTCTGACATGACAAACTTTCCTGACATGACAAACTTTTCTGACATGGCAAACTTTTCTGACATGGCAAACTTTTCTGACATGACAAAATTTGCTGACATGACAAACTTTTCTGACAAGACAAACTTTTCTGACATGACAAACTTTTATGACATGACAAACTTTTCTGGCATGACAAACTTTTCTAACGTGACACACTTTTATGACAAACTTTTCTAATGTGACAAATTTTTATGACAAACTTTTCTAACATGACACTTCTTCCAACCCAGCAAGCAAGACTTGAGCACTGTAAACAAACACAACTCCATAAACTAGGGCTTGGCCACTCAAAGTTTAGGCTTGGCTACAAAAAGTTTAGGCTTGGCCACTCAAAGTTTAGGCTTGGCCACTCAAAGTTTAGGCTTGGCCACTCAAAGTTTAGCCTTGGCGAGGAAACATCTTCAAGGGTGCACATCCACAATCCAACACTGACATCCCATTTTTTTACATTTGATAGTAAACAATTTGATACAAATATATAACAGCTGGACGCAAACTTGACCAAACATTAACTGGTCAATGAATGACGGCTTTTTACACAATCGGAACAGACAATGTCAGTGTTAACTTGTATCAGAATTATTAACTAAAATATCTTTCAGTAAAAAAAATCTAGAATTTTTAAGAAAATTATGGCTAAAAAATTAGGATGAAAATTGGAAACAAAATGTTTTTAAAATAAAAATAATTAATGGAATGAAAATAAAACCAACTTTGTGCATACTTCAAACAAGGAAACAGAAAAATACATTAATTGACACGATTAAAATTAAAAAAAAAAAAAATTAAATATTCACAACCTAAAAATATTGTATACAAGGAAATATATACCTATAAGTAAAGAGTATGTAGTTAGGTAATAAGGTAATATGTATTTTTTAACCATAAAGAGGTTAGGATGTTCTAATAATATAGTATTCATAGGACACAGTAATCTTCTGTATAGAAGAAGCGTCTGCAATAGATAAGATAGTAATAATTGTAGTTAATAGAATGCTGACTTCAACCAAGAAAAACTAATAATTAAAATAATACATGTTGCATAATATCAACCTTGACCACTAAACTGTCGTAAAGAATTTCTACTCCGGCAAGATCACATGGCTTGATTAATCGCGTGGGATATTTTTAATCATCATTTCAAAGTTGACCAGATTTTACATAAAATATTTGAGTAAAAATTTATGCTTGTATTGCCAGTTGGTAAAATGTAAGAGCTGCCAATAAAACAATTGACAGAACAGCTAAAATGCCATGAGGTAAGATGAAAATAAATAATATTTTTCATTAAAACTCAACTAATCTCTCCACATAATCAAATGATAAGACCAAGCAAAGATTAATCCTGAATGTACACTTGTAGTACAGTATTTCAACTAAACAAAATAGATAACATTATTATTATGACCTTAAAATGAATTATAATTCTAACTACAGTATATTTACATTTTGACAAAGTCTAAAAAGATACAATGGTAAGGGCATTAAAATTACAACTTCTCAATGGATTGTTCCAACAACAGGATATTTACACTTGGACTTAATCTTTATATGCAGTGGTTATGAAAGGGGCATTAATATTGTGGCTGATGAAAATAAAAATAATGGTGGACAACTATGGCACAACTTGCGGCTATACCAAAATTGTGCCAGTGTATTTAAAACAAGAATACACATAACATGTTGTCACCTTCGTGTCACAATGCCATTTATCACCCATGTGTCACTTTGTGAATTGTCAAAACATTAGCCAACACATGGCATATGCCATCACCCAATGTCAAAAATTTCAAAAACATTTCTATCATCTACGTTTACAGCCATTTCAAGTACTCTTAAAAAAAAACTAAGAGCATGGACTGACAACAACAGGCCCTAACAAAAATGGACTAATAACAACAGGCCCTAACAAAATTGGACTAACAACAACAGACCCTAACAATAACAAAAACTCCAACTTTTCAAGAGCACCACAAAAAGGTTTAAGAAAAAGCATGTGGTATATAAATGATACTTTAACAATTTGTTTCAACAAATCTTACATATGCTTAGTTAACATAATGTAATATTGACTTGCCATGCTTACATAAAAGGAATACATAAAAACTGCTAACATTAGTTTTTTTTTAAAATCACCCTTCCTGCTTCCATCAATGTAATATTAACATGCTGTGTTTATGTTAAGCTAAAAAAAACTGCCCTGCTTACATTAGTTATGTTTAAAATTTCCCTTCCTGCTTCCATCAATGTTATATTAACATGCTGTGTTTATTTTAAGCTGAAAACAAACTGCCCTGCTTACATTACAGTATCATTGACTTTTACTGCTCACATTAATGTAATATTGACGTGTGTGGCTTACAATTTAAGATATAAAATGCTTGAATTATGCTTATATTAATTCACTATCAAGTGTCAAAATAAGATCACTAAAATCATACCAATAAATTATCACTAAGATTGTAAAGAAAGAGTTTCTTCCAGATTTCCTACTCATAATGGCTCAAAACTATAGACTTTTTTTACCAGGAAAAAAATTATGTAAAAATTAACAATTTATTAACATAAAACCACTGAACATCATAAAAATATGTTCATATTTGAGTTTAAAAAAATCTACCAGACAGTTATTAAGTAAATAAGAATTTTATTGGTTTGTTAGAATTAAAGTAGTTACTTAAAACTACTTTCTCTTTCTTTCCTATCTAGAATTCAGCAACAGTTTTAAGTATTATATGAATTTTTAAAAAAATGCTGCCTATACTAAAATAAGTTCCGTATTCAATTAATGGAAAAATCTGTAATAAGCTGAATCCTTAACAATAGCTAAAAATTAATTTCTTTAAAAAAGGACACAAAAGATGTTACTTAAGAATTTAACAATTATTTAAAAATTCATAGAGTATTTTATCTAAAAGTAAGATTATGAATAACTTTGTGACACAGGAAATTACAAAAAATAAAATTACTTAGGTTTGTGAATAAGTGTTTGTTTGGTGAGAGTAAAGCATTTTTTTTATGAGTCCATTTAATAGTAATTTAATAATAAAGATTTCAGCCATATTTCCCTTAACATCCCCGGAAGTAGTCAATAAGTTCATGCATTCATTGACTCAACAAAAATCTACTTTAATACCAAATAATAAAAGATTGAATACACTTTTTAGAACAAAGATAATCAGTCATCCAGTTTTTCCGACTCCTTGTATTTTTTTTCAACTTTACCTTTGCAACCCATTTTTATCAACTGTACAAACTTTAGGTAATATAAAACAATTATAAATTTCCACACTATTCTCAAAAATTGTAATAAGGCATTTAATTGTAAAAGTATTTACACATATTTTGTGAATGAAAATTGTGAAGCTGTAAACTTGCTAGGTAAAATTGTAAATAAGATGATAGCTTTAAACTGAAATATGTTTAGTCTTCTAGAGCTAAAAGCTTGTATCAGTTTCAAATAAAATATACAATAACGCACCATTTCTTGAAACTGATGTTATTGTATTTTCCAACCAAGTTTTTTTTTATCAGTCGTTTTATTTTTTCTTTGGGTGGTCCTGGCCAAGTCGTTTTTTTTTGTGGCCAGGTAACATGTCGAAACTCTTGACTAAATTATTTTGTTATTATACAAGAGAAACAACTGTGTATATTTGAAAACATTTAAACTTGATTCATATCTATATGTGTATTAATACATAGTTACTCATTGATTAGCTCCCTTTTATGACTCGCTAAACATTAAGAAATATATTTTACACAAATTTTTGGTTGTAAACATTAGATTTCTTATCACAGTCTTCATGTATTACATAAAATATTAAAAAGACTTGAACTTTTAATGTCATAAACCTGCCTCCAATGCAGACTGCATAAATCTGAGACATCCTACCATGTGATAGAGTAAGAATCTCAAGATTAAAGTTCCAAAGTTCTGTCTAAGTTTCGTTGGTTCATGTCAAAAGTAAATAAACTTGTGTGCAAAGTCGCACAGCATCTATTTTTTGTGTGCAATGTTTAAAAAATTTGCTAGTCTAGAGACTAGTCACAAGCACTGTGAAACTTTCGCAAATTAATATTTATTTTAAAATCTTCATATTATTAAAAAAATTGTTTTAAAGTCATGGGGCTTCTTATGTGCTCTCCCCGACTTCAAACAACTTGGTCATCAATTAAGTTGGTCAGAGATCTAAGTTTTACTTTTTTAAATTCCTTATATTAACTGCACCGTCTTGTCTCTCTGTCTGTCGTGGTCCTGCGGAAAAACAAAAGTAGAAAAATGACCCACTTTCCGTGATCCTATCAAGCTGAAATTTTGCACATAGACTTTTGTCGGCTAACAATCCATTGTATCAAAATTTCAGATGGATCCAATGTATTGTAATTAAAATAATGACTTTTAGATTATCTCAATGTAGCATATAAATGCTTGTGCAAGTCTGTCCCACGGTGCAAATTATATTGTAAATACTTTTATAACATTTTCTTGATATGTAAATGTTTGTGCTAGTCTGTCACACGGTGCTTATTATATTGAACATAATCAATACTTTTAGTAATGTCTCATAAATAAAAAATTATACAGTCAAAAACTTTGTTTTTACGGATTGGATGTTCAATTTTTCTAGTTATATTACTGAAGAAATAACTCAAGGGTTTTACAAAATTTAAAAAAAACAAAAAAACTGAGATTCCCTGTATTGCTTAGGTTCCAACATTAATTAAAGGGTGTTAAAATCTCAACTGTGTAAATGATATTTAAATCCTAATTTTCTTGAAGGTTGTTAAGAATGATTATTTCAATGAAAAAAAGAAGCATATGTCTGTATTTATGAAACAAACCTGGGGCTAAAATAAATAAAAATTCAAATAAACTAATTCTTAAAAAAACCTTCTTCAGTAATAAGACACATGAGAGAGGCTTTTTAAGGGCACACTCCGCACAAAGGTTTTAGAACCTTTCCTAGTTTGTGTACCTGGTAAACTACTTCAACAAGCCTCACATGCCACAAAGAACTCACATCCCGAAAAAAACAAAAACGAATGTTAAAAGCGAATGGGAAATGACAATGGGGCTAGTGATGTGGAGAGTAATAAGTGAAGGTAATGAGAAAGATGATATGACAGTCGGGTCATCACAAGTGCCAGCTATTATCAAACAATATTCACAAAATAACACACAAAAATCAGCTTTATAAATAAGCAGGCTCCTCAATATTTGCGTTGTACATTTCAATGATCAACAACAAGGGAACATGACACCTGACATCCTTTCACCCTCAGATGTCATTCTAGCACCAGCACCCCAGCCAACAAATGTCAATTCATCATCTGCACCCAAGCCCACAAATGTCATTTTAGCACCTTCAACCCAGCTATCAAATGTCACCGTCATCTCCAATCATGCCATGAAGTGTTCATTTTAACCCCTTGCAACCCAGCTATCAAATGTCATTTTAGCACCTTGAACCCCTTCCATAAAGTGGGCCAACTGAAGCAGCACCTGGCACACCATCTAACAAAAGCAAGTTAAAATCATAGGCCACTACTGAGCTTTGATTGACCTACTTGACTCAGCACCATGATGAAGACAAAGATGTCATGACAATGACATGTAATGAACTAAACTAATCAATTCAGAAATAAGGTGAGTGTGGGGGGGTTGTGGGGTGGTGGTGGGGGGTAGGGTCGGGGGTTGGTGGTGGGGAGAGGGGAAGATGGGAACAAAATAAAAAAACAAACAACTTTTTATGTCTCAAGAGGATAAAACTGAGATGAATTTTAAAAAAATATAATGCTCTTGGTGTATTTTTAGCAAGATTCTGTGGCATTGAAAGTCAACAGGATTACATGAAAAATTCAGGAACAAACATTTCTTCCATTATTTTAAAGCTATCATCATCCATCACTTTGTTTTGAAAGTAAAAACAATTTTTTTTACTTTATATCTTTCTCAATTTTGCGTTCAAATTTCAAACTATTTTGCGTTCAAATTTCAAACTCCTACAGAAATGATTCTAGTTCCTGTATTTTTTTTTGTTTTTTGTTGAAAGCTCCATAAATAAATAGTTCCTGTATAAATAAAGTTACAGCAGCACTAATTCCACTAAGTGCTATCTATCAACAGAGCGCGAGTTAAAAAATTTGTCAAGAATCACACCGCCCAAACGATCTCTCATGAGTAGTTTGAAATTGCTGTACCACTTGACTAAATTTTCTCGCCTTTTGAGACGATCGTAATCACTCATTTCCTTCTCTCTTTTCAAAAGAGCTCCCAACTCTTTGGCCCAGTTTTTCACAAATATAACTGGGGCGTTGTATTCTTTTAAGAGTCTCAGCGGGGCAGGGAACATCCTGGTGGAGTTCCTTGGAACTGTCTCCTGTGGTAGAGAAGTTTGGGAAGAGCTCCTGGTGAGGGTCTGCGCCTTGTCACCGCCACAATGACCGGGGGTCATCACGTCCTCAACAACGGGCACAGCCCCCAAGGACATGGACTCGTAGATGCGGTAGCACTCTGTGTTGATGCCCACGGGGTTCAAGGTCAGATCACTCTGAGAGAGGGCACGCAGGTACTCCTCCTGAGATTCGTCCGTTTCCTGGGGTAGCCATCTGTGAAAATAGAACAGATGCTTGGTAGATATGAGGTACAAACAGGGGCGGATTAAGACTGCACGGGGCCCTGGGCTGCAATCAAACGGGGGCCCCATCCAGCCAGCATTCTTAAAATAAAATGATTGTTAACAGCTAATATAAGACTGTAACTAAATTTTAATAATGAAAAAAAAACTAACACGAAGAAATAACTGTTTGATGTGTCGCGGTAGTTATAATTGAGTGTGAAAAGAAAAAAAAAATATATGCCCTTGCTGGGAATGGAACCCGCCACCGGTAGCCCCACGAGCATGTACTATACCCACACGGCCAGCGGAACTTATCGAAAATGGGAAATTTTAAAAATATAAACTATATTTTATATCATGCGAAGTGAATCAATTAAAGTTTTTCGATTATTAGGTACTTTATCAATACTATCATGTCTGAACGCGATAAGTTGTATAGATAGTATTAATTAATTTATTATATTTTCAAGGGTTCATGCAAACTTTTGTACACTTTTATTATAAAATATAAAAAGTTTGGGGGCCCCTAAACCGTCGGGGGCCCGTGGCTTTAGCCCGTTCAGCCCCCCCCACTTAATCCGCCATAGGGCACAAAACTTTATTCATCTCTATTAGGTGGGGGTGGGGGGATGTTTACTAATGACTTAGTTCATTGTGTGAAT
Organism: Radix auricularia; assembly: GCA_002072015.1. Taxonomy (NCBI): domain Eukaryota; kingdom Metazoa; phylum Mollusca; class Gastropoda; family Lymnaeidae; genus Radix; species Radix auricularia. The sequence goes on along the minus strand of MUZC01000841.1, from coordinate 73,085 downwards.
TTATCCAGCTAATTAATGGCATAACATCATGCAGTCTCAAATGTAGAGTGATAGACTTTAGGAAGTGTAAGAAACTTTTTCATTTACGGCATAATGAAAGAGACAGAATTTTCACATGTGGCGGGCATTCACTTATCTGCACAGTGTAGCATTAATACAACACTAAAGGTTAATGGGATAAAATTAATACTCTGGCTGTTAACGATTAATTTCAATTCAAGAGTTAATTAAAAAAAAAAAATCAACCATTAATTAATCGTTAATTTTAACTAAAGCCAAAATTTAAAATTTATTCTTTCATAAGTAACACTTGTTAAACTTTCTTGTTGAAAATCTAAATAACACTGGAATGTCTTCTTTATCTGCCATCTTTTAACCAACTACGCAAAAAGTGTGTTGACATTATTTGGTTTAAGTGATGAGCGGGTTTTATTGACAATATAACGAGCCAAGACAATCATTCACATGGAACTGAGGTTGTTGTTCGTCCGTCGAATCGACGAGGACCACTCTAGTCATCCGAGGGTTAATTAACTAAGGTACCAGGTATGCACTTTACAGTCTTGCCTAGGAATGATGTAATTGGATATCAGTGTTCATTATGTTTTTCACCATTGTAGAGGGTTAATGGATTCAGGAACTTTCATCTCTATAATGTAACGCAGTAATTCATCGGAAAAGCTGTCTCTGAGTCAGACTCCGTTACTGCCATTAGCTTAATATGCGTTTCATTTGGATTCATATGAAGCGAAGTGTTAGAACCATGGTAGGCAAACTTTTTCAACATTTTGAACATTCCCGTCAGTCAATAGTTTAAAACCAAAATGTTCGTGTAATCCGCAGGAAATTTGTAATTATTTATCGGCCGCTATTTATTATTATTATAATAATTTTTTACTATTTGAATTCCAATATATTGTAAGTGACGGCTCGATTAATCGTAAAATAATAATTTTAACATTAAATTTTGTTACAGAATAATTGAAAAATTAATTATTAATTGTTGCAGCTCTAATTAATACCCACATGACCCACATCAAAACTTTAAAAAGAATCGCAAATGCAAACTTTCAAGATACATCCTAAAACAAAAGAAATAAATGATTTGAATGTGAAATCAAGATGGGTATACGCCACATTTGAATGTGATATCAAGAAATGTACACGCCACATTTGAATGTAATATCAAGATATGTACATGCCACATTTGAATGTAATATCAAGATATGTACATGCCACTTTTGAATGTGATATCAAGTAATGTACACGCCACTTTTGAATATGATATCACAATGTGTATAAGCCAGTCTCCCCTTAATTACCTGCAGTGGGTGTCAGCGTTTGTAAACAGCATTAGATATAGAAGAAATACAAACAATGTTACAACTTGAACTAAATTCTATTAATGTTACTGCTTCTATGTTATATATAGGGCCAACGACCATAGATGATTAACTTCTGTGTCAGGTTGACATAACCTCTTTTTACAGTTTATAAATGACAAACTATTGGGGCAACAGGTGGTAGAGTAGCACCAAAATAGATCGACTCTTCAATAAATTGTGGATGTGCTCCAGACAGCAGAGATTTACAGAACATATAAATTGTGAACGTTCTCCAGATATCTCAGATAACTTGAACTATATTTTCTTCAAGAATTGCAGCCCCCAATTTTGTAATAGATCTTTTATATACAACAAACAAACTATCATTTCTGAATAAAGTTAAACCACCAAAAGAAGGTTGAAAAATGTTGATGATGCTAGAAACAATTGTCTTACTCCCATCTCGGCTTGACAAGACCCCAGTCCTTGTAAGAGCTGCTGTTGATGGCTGACAAGAGGATCTCACGAGAGGAGTTCTTGTAGATGGTGCCCAGGAAGTTGAACACATGAGCTCGCCTGCTGCTTATATCAAGACTGGAACTCTTGACATCTGGGAAGTTCCTGTACCTACAGGCGGTTCAAAGATAGGGCATTGTATCAGTGGATTCAAATTTGGAAAAATATATGAAGACCGTAAGGGAAGAAATGGCAATGAGACATTTTTTTAGTTTTGAGATATTCAAGTTTTAAAAGTCAAAACTATATAGATTTATCATTTATTAACCAAATACAATAGAATTTTTCATAAGGTCAGTGTGACATTATTTTCACATATTTGTATTTTGAAATATGATTTTCAAGAACATATAAAATAAATAGGTTTTTCAAAAACAGGCACATTAGATTTTAATTCTTTTATCGAGCACAAATTTTGTCTACCTCTACCTAAATAAATTTTATCCTGTTATTTGTGTAGTTCAAATTTAAGCAGTCCATCTTAAATCCAGACAGTTTTTGCAATTGAAATTATTTCAACCAGCTACTGTAATCTTTTACAAGAAATGGAATAAATCTTAAGTCTTACAATTACAACTTCACAGCTACATCTCATTCGTTAACACTAATATTTAAACAAACACATTAACATCTTTCAAATTTAAAAGGGAATTCAATGCACCTCAAATTAGACCCTGAGAAAAGTAAACATGACTGATGTGTACATCCTAATTGTATCAGAGATTTTCTTATTTGTTTGGGAATATCTAAACCAGTCCAACAGTTGCATTACTATTTATACCGTTATATAACAATATTGACTTGTTAGTTAATGAAACCCCTAAACACAGTCCGTCCCAGCCATCCCTGCTTGTTCTGACAGTAATTAGAACATATACGACTATCAATTCTTTGATGTCTATGTTCAAGCACAGGCTATTCAACATCTGGATCTCAATTCATTGCTGTTGAAGATGGACATATCAGCAACAAACAGGAAAAGTTGCTCATTTTCCTTGTACTTAGAAAATAACATCTAGCCAGCCTTCAGTTGTGTATTTGGAACAAGTGTTCCTTCTTAGTTTTGTTGGTCTGTCTGCAAAGTAAAATTACTCGTGTGCAAGTTTGAACATCATCCATTTTGTTTGCAATATTTTACAACTTTGCAGCATGGTAATTCTTAACTGCTGCGCAGCATCAGTCAGAAACCTGTGCGGCCACGCAACCGGGCAGCTTAGAGGGTGCATTGACACCAACAACAGCTGGGTGCAACTCAAGTCCCGAGTTGAACCCAGCTATACATCCTACAAGCAAACCCATGTTCCTGTGTCAGCTGGGCCACACAATGTCACAGACAGGATCCTGTTACCCCTCACCATGAGTCCCTGGAACATCTTACACTGTAGAGGTGGTTCAGGTGGGTCATCACATAGTGACATCTTCAAAGACTAGATGAGGCTGAACCCCAGGGTCTGCCCATATAATTTAAGTTTCAAAACAATGTTAATGATGTTGTAGCCTATGCTGGGAAGGCATTAGCTAGAACATATCCTATTCACTAAGACAGATATTTGGTCATATTTTGTTTAATTTATACAAATGTCATAAAGTCCCTTGATGTAAACCTTTAATGACAGTATATATGGCCCAAATGCTGACTTATCTTATCTTATATGTTACAGACGCTCCTTCTGTACAGAAGATTATTGCGTCCTACTTATTTCTATGGTTTGTGTTTAGTCCTGTATTCTTACTAGAGTTTTAAATGATGATAAAGTGTTGGCTTTCCTGGTTTCTTCAGGCAACCCATTCCACGCCCGAATACCGGACGGAAAGAAAGAAAACTTGTATGTTATTGTTCTTGCATATGGAATAAGAAAGGTGTTTTTATCTTTATGTCTATTTGAGGGTTGTATTAAGTTATCTTTGTGTTGTATTTCTAAATTAGAATTAATTGCCTTATGTATAATTACTAATTTACTCTTGGTTCTTCTATCCTCCAGTGTTTCAAGGTTTAATGATTTAACTAATGGTGTTACTCTTGTCAGTTTTGAATATTCTCCAGTAATGAATCTGGCAGCTCTTTTTTGGATTTGTTCTAACTTATCAATATTTTCTTTGGTGGATGGGTCCCATACAGAAGATGCATATTCTAGTATAGGTCTCACCAGGGTGAGGTAGCATTTTAGTTTTATATCTTTGTTACATTTGTAAAAGTTTCTTTTTATAAAGCCTAAGGTTTTGTTTGATTTTTTAATACAATAACTTCATTGACATGGGGGTTCCAAGATAGTTTCTCATTTATTATGACTCCTAAATATTTTGCATCTTTAGTTTGGGTTAGTTCTTTTCCATGAATGAAGACTTATATTAAAACAAAAACAACCCTCCTAGCCCAGGTGCAGAAGACCTAGCAGGAGATAGTCCACACAGAGACATCACTATAACATACACATCAGTCATTCAACACAATCTCATAGATTTTATAATCATTCAAATTGAAATGGCTTAGACTATTATATCTAGGGATTGGGGATAAAAAAAATAAAAAGCCCCCAAACCCAGGTTAAAATAAAAAACGTAAATCAGCTCAAGTCCAATAAAAATTGGCCATCAATGAATTCTGAATCAAAATATTGTGTCTACTTACGTAGCTACACCGAGGGGCCACTGGAAGAAGTGGACATTGTCCACTTCGGGACTGTCATAGACCAGAAAGACAAATTTGAGAGGGCCGCCATTAAAACTCATGTAGGGGTGTATCCAGGAGTTGTCGCAGACCTCACTGCCCAGCAGGACCACAGCGGCATTACGGAGGTGGGGCAGGGTGGGCAGCAGCTCCAGCCACATCTTACTGACCTCGACCTTAGATGCTTCTCTGCCGTTCAGGACCAGCAGCACATTGGTTGTGTCCCTTGGAACTTTACTGGGCACGACTCCCGGTCCAGTGCGAAATCTGCAGGAACGAAAAAAGTTGTTTTACAATTGAGTCAAGGAATGAATCCTGTAAAAAAAAAATCTGAGTTTGTTGTTTTAGCCACCAAGGCAGTTCAGCAAAGAAAAACGTCCTCCCTGTAGAGATTTCCTATGATTCAAGATCTACTCTTGAGACGTGCGTGTTGCATAAATATGTGCATAGCATCGCCTTGGTTGAAACCATCATAGTAAGCAACAAGGTATCAGGAAAGCATGGGTGAGGTAGGGGAGAATCGGTTTAAAGACGTACAATGACACACTAGTATCATCCGTGGAGTCCCAGACTGAAACAAGGACAACTTATCTAGGTCTTACCAACGAGACGCCACACCGCTTTAGAGCAAAGTGATGCGGACAATGGGTTTTGAGAAGGACGCCCCGCTCCCCAGTGGGGTGTCACACGCCTATATGCCACCACCTGCTTGCTGAAACTGGGTAGCAGACTGGAGAAAAAATATCCGGAGGGATTTTTGTCATATTAAATTTTAAATTACGAGGCTGGACAAAAGCCAGGACCGAACCAGCTGGCCCCAGAGACAGTGACGCCACAGAGACGGAGACAGTGACGCCCCAACCTTGTCGTCGAGGAGGCCAGGGTGGCGGGAGAGTCCTTGCTTCGGGAGATATTTTATACAACTCAACAATGGAGCTGCTTGCCACAGTGTCAGCCTTCAGAATATTGATGTTAGTTCTTCTTGTTACCGCCCTTCACAATAAACCACAACACTACAGGAGAGAAGTACCCTTTTTCCCCCTTCTCCTCCATTCATTTATTCAAATTGAATGGAAAAAATATAATGTTAACGTGACTTTCTTCTTTTTCGTTGACTTCACCGAAATTACTCATAGTATCATTTGGAATGTAAAGATGGTGTCCTGGTACTATCAAAGTCTGTCGTTAAATAAGAAACAACTAAATGATATAAGAAACAGAAAAATGCAGATAATATATTTTTGACCCCGACATTTGCTACAAACATACGGCCTGATTGAAGTCTCACCCCACTTATATACAAACAAAAGACTCAGTTGCTACAAACATACAGCCTGATTGAAGTCTCACCCCACTTATATACAAACAAAAGACTCAGTTGCTACAAACATACGGCCTGATTGAAGTCTCACCCCACTTATATACAAACAAAAGACTCAGTTGCTACATCATACAGCCTTATTCGAAGTCTCACCCACTTATATACAAACATAAGACTCAGTTGCTACATCATAGAGCCTTATTCGAAGTCTCACCCACTTAAATACAAACATGAGACTCAGTTACTACATCATACAGCCTTATTCGAAGTCTCACCCACTTATATACAAACATGAGACTCAGTTACTACATCATACAGCCTTATTCGAAGTCTCACCCACTTATATACAAACATATGACTCAGTTGCTACAAACATACAGCCTGATTGAAGTCTCACCCCACTTATATACAAACATAAGACTCAGTTACTACATCATACAGCCTTATTCGAAGTCTCACCCACTTATATACAAACATAAGACTCAGTTACTACATCATACAGCCTTATTCAAAGTCTCACCCACTTATATACAAACATAAGACTCAGTTGCTACAAACATACAGCCTGATTGAAGTCTTACCCCACTTATATACAAACATAAAAACTCAGTTGCTACAGACTGATTGCCCTTACCACTTCACTTATATACACATAAACATAATCGGTAACAAACATACAAACACAGACAGTTGCTTGTAACAGACAGCCTGATTGCAGTCTCACCCGCTTATATACAAACATACAGTCTCGGTTGATAAAAACAGACTAATATAGCTGCTACAAACATACCAACTCAGACCGCTGCTACAAACATATCAACTCAGACAGCTGCTACAAACATACTCAGATAGATACTACAAACATACTCAGATAGCTACTACAACCATACTCAGATAGCTGCTACAAACATACTCAGACAGCTGCTACAAACATACCCATTCAGATAGCTACTACAAACATACTCAGATAGCTACTACAAACATACTCAGATAGCTACTACAAACATACTCAGATAGCTACTACAAACATACTCAGATAGCTACTAAACCATACTCAGATAGCTACTACAAACATACTCAGATAGCTATTACAAACATACTCAGACAGCTGCTACAAACATACTCAGATAGCTGCTACAAACATACTCAGATAGCTACTACAAACATACCCACTCAGATAGCTACTACAAACATACTCAGATAGCTACTACAAACATACTCAGACAGCTGCTACAAACATACTCAGACAGCTGCTACAAACATAATCAGATAGCTACTACAAACATACCCACTCAGACAGCTGCTACAAACATACTCAGATAGCTACTACAAACATACCCACTCAGACCGCTGCTACAAACATACTCAGACAGCTGCTACAAACATACTCAGACAGCTGCTACAAACATACTCAGATAGCTACTACAAACATACTCAGACAGCTGCTACAAACATACTCAGACAGCTGCTACAAACATACTCAGATAGCTACTACAAACATACCCACTCAGACAGCTGCTACAAACATACCCACTCAGACAGCTGCTACAAACATACTCAGATAGCTACTACAAACATACCCACTCAGACAGCTACTACAAACATACCCACTCAGACAGCTGCTACAAACATACTGAGACAGCTGCTACAAACATACCCACTCAGACAGCTACTACAAACATACCAACTTAGACAGCTGCTACAAACATACCCACTCAGACAGCTGCTACAAACATACTCAGACAGCTGCTACAAACATACTCAGACAGCTGCTACAACATAATCAGACAGCTGCTACAAACATACCCACTCAGACAGCTGCTACAACATACTCAGACAGCTGCTACAAACATACTCAGATAGCTACTACAAACATACCCACTCAGACAGCTGCTACAAACATACTCAGATAGCTACTACAAACATACCCACTAAGACAGCTGCTACAAACATACTCAGATAGCTACTACAAACATACTCAGACAGCTGCTAAAAACATACTCAGACAGCTGCTACAAACATACTCAGATAGCTACTACAAACATACCCACTCAGACAGCTGCTACAAACATACTCAGATAGCTACTACAAACATACTCAGACAGCTGCTACAAACATACTCAGACAGCTGCTACAAACATACTCAGATAGCTACTACAACATACTCAGACAGCTGCTACAAACATACCCACTCAGACAGCTGCTACAACATACTCAGACAGCTGCTACAAACATACTCAGACAGCTACTACAAAAATACCCACTCAGACAGCTGCTACAAACATACTCAGATAGCTACTACAAACATCCCCACTCAGACAGCTGCTACAAACATACTCAGATAGCTACTACAAAAATACCCACTCAGACAGCTGCTACAAACATACTCAGATAGCTACTTCAAACATACCCACTAAGACAGCTGCTACAAACATACTCAGATAGATACTACAAACATACTCAGACAGCTGCTACAAACATACTCAGACAGCTGCTACAAACATACTCAGATAGCTACTACAAACATACCCACTCAGACAGCTGCTACAAACATACCCACTCAGACAGCTGCTACAAACATACTCAGACAGCTGCTACAAACATACTCAGACAGCTGCTACAAACATACTCAGACAGCTGCTACAAACATACTCAGACAGCTGCTACAAACATACTCAGAAAGCTACTACAAACATACTCAGACAGATGCTACAAACATACCCACTAAGACAGCTGCTACAAACATACTCAGATAGCTACTACAAACATACCCACTCAGACAGCTGCTACAAACATACCAACTCAGACAGCTGCTACAAACATACCCACTCAGACAGCTGCTACAAACATACCCACTCAGACAGGTGCTACAAACATACTCAGACAGCTGCTACAAACATACTCAGACAGCTGCTACAAACATACCAACTCAGACAGCTGCTACAAACATACCCACTCAGACAGCTGCTATTTTAATAGCTAAGGGCCCAACTGTTACGTGACATTTCGTGATAGCTTAGTGCCATACGGGCATATTTTGTGATAGCTTAGTGCCATACGGGCACATATTTTGTGATAGCTTAGTGCCATACGGGCACATATTTTGTGATAGCTTAGTGCCATACGGGCACATATTTCATGATAGCTTAGTGCCATACGGGCACATCTTTCCTGTTAGCTTGGTGCCCCAATGTTGCATGGTATCTCTTGACAGCCGAATACCCTATCCTAATGAATGATTTTTCTGTTAATAGTAGAAAAGTGCCTTGATTAATATTATGATGGTTTACGTTATATTGTCCTACTAAGAATCATATGTTTCGCGTTTTATTGTGCCACTGTGAATCCTTTGATATACTTTATATTTCCTACTCAGAATCATATGTTAAAGACTCTCAGGGGAGAGCCGGGTGTTCTTTAAGTGAGCGAGGACAGAAACTGAAAAGGGGGAGGGCGGGAGGCGGAGGGGGGTATTAGCAACTACTCGCAGACGACATTTTCTGTCAATATTGCTAGTGAAAACATCGTCCTCTCCCAGCGCGGCTACAAATCAGCTCCTGATTTTGATTGACGGGTCTGAGGGGCAGTAAGTCAATAGAGCCTCAAGTAGGACCAATTTTTTTCTCCCCCAACTCTACACCACATAGACCGGCATAGACGGACATCACTCTACAACATCGATGAACATTGGACTTAGAATGAGAGCATCTCTCTTTGACTCGATCAACTTCTTAGACTTTTGGCCAGACGTGCGATCTCTTCCTTCCACTCAATCTTTACGCTAATCACCAGCATTAAAAAAATCAAATTCTAAATGATGATGATAATAATAATAATAATTAGTTGATAGTTTACATATAGCGCTGTAACCCAGTAAGGAACTTGGCTCACAGCGCTTTGCATGAAGATAGTAACATGCATGTAAGTATTAATATAAACATTCATATCATAACAACCACATAAACTACAGTACATTATACATACGCTTCGTTAATCATTAAAAGAAATGTTGCTTCAAATAATTTAAAACGTAACATTAATATCATTAATAGCGAGATCTGTATTTTCCCATGTGGGCTCTCCACACCTATCGGTCTTCTACATTAAACTATGCGCTGTCCACATCTATCGGTCTTCTACATTAAACTATGGGCTGTCCACATCTATCGGTCTTCTACATTAAATTATGGGCTGTCCACATCTATCGGTCTTATATCATAAACTATGGGTTATCCTAATCTATCGGTCTTCTACAATAAACTAAGGGGTCTCCACATCTATCGGTCTTCTACAATAAACTATGTATTCTCAACGCCGGATTCAGACTTAATAATGCCCTGAGCTATGTGAGAGATGGCGCCATTTTACAAGTCCAGATTTTTTATGTGAGTGCCAAATATGACAATAACTGACTGACAATTTTCTTTGGTGGCACACAAGAAAGTGGGAGGCCCCAAGCTTTAACTTGTGTAGCCTATACGTAAATCCGGCACCGTGTGTTTATCATTTGGGAACTCTGAAATGAATATTTTTGCAATTCTGATATCTAAAACAAAAAGTCAAATAAAAGGCAACGTGACACCAGCGACGCCGACTTTTAGTGCACTGACATGTTGACATGTCATTAAGAAATAGGTCCCCAAATGATAGTGTGCTTTACCTCAGGTCGGTTGGAGCACAGACGTCTCCAAGTTGGACAAATTTACCCACTCAAACTTTAAAATTGAAATTTGCGTGGATGAAACGATTTCTTGGTGGTCAGTGCATTTTGGGTCAGTACAATAGAGCAGAGGTGTGCACACTCATTTCTTCATTGTGAGTACACCATAACTCAAGTCATACTAAAAAAAACACTCTTTAGTTTTATCCATCTAAGACACTCAGGGTCTTGTTCAATTAGGATAGGATTTAAGCTGCAATATTAACAAATAAGCATACTCAATCATTTTAACTTATTAAGCACGGACTTTCAAACTAACAAGTCCACGAATGAGAAATGCGTGAAACATGGGGCCTAAAAGCCTTGGACCAATCGCCATTAAGTCGGTTCTGGTCACGTGTGTGGTCAAGGTTTTAGCCTAGACATTTCAACATCGATCACTTCCTATAGTATATACGGTAATAAATCAGAAATTTTTGACAGTCCCTCGGAACTTTGTTGGCATTACAAGTCAACCCTCATGGTTTATTTTTGTAAGGAGTGGGGATTTCGTTCCGTGCTGCTAAACCCGGAAAAATCAACAATCCTTAAAGGGACAAAGTCATTCATCTTGGAAACTGACAAAGTCAACCATCTTGGTCATGGACATAGGCTTAGTTGGTTGTCTTGGACATCATAGATATTAGGCGAGCGTATTGAACGCATGCTCTGGTCCCTTAAGTGTATGAGAATATGTCATTACCCTGTGTGTGTATTGAGAGTATGAGCCACCCCCATGTGTATATTGAGAGTATGAGCCGCCCTCCATGTTTATATTGAGAGTATGAGCCGCCCACATGTTATATTGAGAGTATGAGCCACCCCCATGTGTATATTGAGAGTATGAGCCACCCCCATGTGTATATTGAGAGTATGAGCCACCCACATGTTATATTGAGAGTATGAGCCACCCCCCCCCATGTGTATATTGAGAGTATGAGCCACCCACATGTTATATTGAGAGTATGAGCCACCCCCATGTGTATATTGAAAGTATGAGCCGCCCCCATGTGTATATTCATAATATGAGCCACCCACATGTTATATTGAGAGTATGAGCCGCCCCCATGTGTATATTCATAATATGAGCCACCCACATGTTATATTGAGAGTATGAGCCGCCCCCATGTGTATATTGAGGGTATGAGCCTCCCCAATGTCTTTATTGAGAGTATGAGCCGCCCCCATGTGTATATTGAGGGTATGTGCTGCCCCCATGTGTATATTGAGGGTATGAGCCGCCCACATGTGTATATTGATGGTATGAGCCGCCCGCATGAGTATATTGAGATTATAGCCTGCTCCCATGAGTATATTGAGATTATAGCCTGCTCCCATGAGTATATTGAGATTATAGCCTGCTCCCAGCCAAAAAAAATTAAGAGATGCACGCTCCTTTTGGTAACATTGCGCAAACGAAGACGGACCTATCCCCCCTCCCAACCTCCCATCTTCTGTGACGTGGAAATGAAGTAAAAGCCCAGTGATGGAGCTAGTGTTTGGCCAGTGAATTGGAAATCAGTTGGGTAGGGAGTCGGTTGGGGGTGGGGGTGAGGAGCTCAAATATGATGCGTGAGAGTTGACCTTACTGAAAACAATCTCAGGGCATACGAGACTAGGATAGATTGGAAAGTGCAGGAGACATGTGCAGACAACGTAGTGAAGATGATTTTGAAGTAGTTTGTGGAAAGGGTTGCGGCTTAGCGTGAGTGGATATTATAACGAGGGCAGAGTTAGTTGAGTCTTGTTTTTGCGTGGGCGTGTGTCTTAGCGTGAGTAGATTTAAACGAGGTCGAATGTCTCTGAATGTTCTTCAAATGTCTTTGACGTGGTCAGACGGGAAGACGAGCAGTGGAATTATTGCTGGTCTATCTCCATGCCAACCAGAGGTTCCAGACATGTCTTCTCGAACGGAAAATTGTTCCAACGTCCACTGATTTAAAACGAAATTTACTTAAAGGGATTATTATTCACTAAATGTTAAAAAACATGTCACCAATGTGGTACGAGTAAACTAAATCTAATTATTTAAACAATATTTTTTATTGGTACTCATCAAACTTCCGTTGTACAAATTTTCAGTAACCGCTAAATGACATAAAGAGCATTGGTCAGGAAATGGGACTACTCGGCTTTCTCAGGGGGCTGGGAAGAAGGCGGAACACAGAGTTTCCACAGGAGCTTGTTTTATGTCAACATTCGATAGGGAACGTCGCCCCCCCCCCCCC
>MUZC01000841.1:18682-41119 GCA_002072015.1 Radix auricularia | reverse complement strand
AATCTTTGTGGATGTGTCAAGATATTTAGGGGGTGGGGGTGGGAGTGGGTGATGTGGCAGAATCTTGGGGGGGGGGCGTGGTGCAGCTATAGGGTTAGTATCACATGACTTACTTGGCGCATGCGAGATCTACAGGAAGTAAAATGGGACATTATTGGGAGGAAGAAATTCGCACACTTTAAAAAAATCCAGTAGCATGTTTGTTTATAAAGGAGTCACCATGGACGTTCCTTTGAAACTACACACATAGCTCCAGTTGAGCTGCGTCGTCATCCTTTCACCTAAATGGCTTTCATGTTCAAAATTAAAACATACATGCAGGGTTAAGAGTAAAAAAATAAATAATTCCAAGGCCATCGAAAGACGTCAAGTTATTAGTGGTTCCTAATGTCTCATTATTTAGATGAGTTAGCTATCGGGCATTTATCCCTAGAAGGTTTTGTTGGGCACTTTTATTTGGTGCACGAAGTTTTAAAAAAGTTTTTTTTAAAATTATGATTTTAACAGAATGTGTAACTAGGTTTTTCAACAAAAGATTACTCTTTTACTTTTAATGCTAACTTCTTCTTCTTTATACTGAGGGCCGGCCTGGAATGCATTCATCATTGTTGCCGTATATGCTGATGGCGTCTCACAATGTTTTTATGGTATTGAAGAGTGTTCTCCATTGGTCACAAGGGCTACTCACTAAGGGTATCGGAAATCGGGGATTGGACGGGAGGAGTCAATGGGCACAAAGAGGTCAAAGGTTACAGCCTCAACTGTTCACCGATTGTCTTGGCCACGTTTTTAGAGGCACGGAGCATAAAACTCAACGTGCCACATTGCTCAGGTGTTTAGTAACAATGGTGCTTCAGCGTTACAACAAGTACAATAAATTCACATAAAAATCTTTCATTTGTTGTTATCACCTCTGCTCCAAATAATAAGACATTGAAAAACGCTTTTCGAGTTAGACTAGACATCGTTGGTGTTAACCCCGTTTTATAACTAGTTTCATGTAACAATGAATGACTCTTTAGAATGATTATAGCAAGCATAGTAATCACAAAGCCAAGTTTTATTGTTAAGTACTTCCAACCATCCCCTGAGTACGTTTCAGAAGTTTCGACGACTCAGCTATCTTCTCATTTTGATTTGGTAATTGAATGTAAGTCGAGAGTATCAGGGGATTAGCGTTAGAAACTATCGGTCTGTACCCACGTTAATTGAAGTTCAGCTTCAAAGACCAAACGTAGCGACGATGTGAACCAAACCAGAGATTAAGTCCAAGTCTGGACTATCCGCTTATCTCGGGGGTCAATTAGGTGGCATGTACTAATGGGAACAGAAAACAAGGAACGGTTCTGTTATGAGGAGAGATGGACTAATTAGGGGAAGTGTGTGTGTGGGAGGGGGGCACTGGGACGGACTTCGTGGGGAAGTGCCATGGGCGAGCAGCCGTAGATAGGGTCAATGTATCTGTGGTGGGCACCGGTCAATGTTCGGCTGTTTGGTCTACTGGTCAGTGTGAGGAGTTTAGCCATATGGACAATGCCAGCATGTTTGGGTCTATTCGTCAATGGCATTGAAGGCACAACTAAAAAAACAAAAACATATGGAATAACAAGTAAGGTTTTATGGTAAAAGGAAGCAACTGTCAACAGTCAAGCGGTATCACTGACACGGTCGTTATAAATGCGAAAATAGCAACGAGTCGCGAGGAGTCCAGCCGATGCCCATACCGAAACACGGCTACCCGAAAACGTTACCTTTACCAGCACAGGTAAAATGAGATCATTCTTGTGTTAGGGATGAGTGATTCTGGGGAATATCGTGATGTCATTGCTGGCATCGCTCTCAGAAATAACGCTACTACCACTGTCAACAATTTTTTTAGGGGAAGTAAACACACCGATTGCAAAATCAATGCATAATTGCTTCTCTTTCACGAAGCCGGGGACCGTTTAGTGTCACAAAATATGTTTTCAGAAGCATCTTCTTGTACAGTGTACCTTCACACAGTTCATCGACTAACAAAATCAGTTATGAGAAAATGCTAATACCAAATATGGCAAAGACTTAACAATTAATGTCGAAGCCTTCATCGTCATTTAATCCTACTTGTATAGTTAACATTTAAAAGAATCATTAGGCCCAGTAGAAACATGAGAAAAAAATCTTAACACCATTTTCGAGAGGTATTTTAGAAGAAAATCTCAAAAGAGATCAAAGAAATAACTTGTTAACAAAATAAGCTTTTATGTCATCATTTCGTGATCAAATATTTAAATATTCTTTTGTCCTCGGTAAAAACTGGCAAATGTCATTTGTACCGATACGCTTTTTCAAGCACGGCTTTTCCTATGTAAACAGTACAAACAGGAATATTTCTCATGCGTAACGGTACAAGAAAATATATTTTCTTATGTAAATATTGAAAATGTAAGAAAGCTTTAGTATGACATGCTGCTCCTCGACAAGAGGCTAGATACCATGACAAATGTAAGAACGGGATGCTACAAATGTTATTGTTTGGAACAGCGGCAAAGGGAAATGTCAGGACCGTATCTCTCACGTTACTCGTGGAGTGTACATGACCTTTGATCTCAGATTGATGCATACTTTGTGCGACCTTTGTAGTCCTCGGATACAGATGATCGGAATGTGTGGAGTTCTGTGACCCACAGTCAGGTGGAGTGTCTTCGGTAGACTACAACACTTTCTCTACATAACACAACACTGAAGACAGGGATCAGTTTTTGATTCTGTGCCTTTTAAATACCAAGGGATACCTAAATTCTATGTAAGAAAGCGCGCAAGGGAAGGTTAGCAAGTAAAATCTTAATCTGGCTTGAATGCGCATCTAAAATAAGTGTCATTATTAGCTGAAATCCCACCAAAAGAAAAAAAAATAATGACATAAAATCTATGGTTTGTTTATACCTAGATAGATCTATATCTGAAATTATTTCGAATTGGTAATCTGAATTCTGAAGTTTAATTGATTATTATTAAAAAATCGGTCTGTCGAGCCAAAGCCCTCAAACTCTTCCAATTATCCACGACGTGGTTTGCGTAGAAACTGGAATCCCATTCTATAAAGAGTAAGACTTTCAGAATTAATTGACGTTAATTATCGTCCTCTCCTAGACACATTTAATAGTAGCTATCGGCGATTCGACTTTAAAATAAAAAAAAAACCACCCGTATTTCATTTTACAAAGAGCTGAACAAAGAAAAAATATCCGGAATTCTGAAACCAGAAGAAGAGTTTTTTTGGGGGGTATCTTGACATCACTTTTTACTTTGGGATCTTGTAACTTTCATGGAACCAGGAAACAATTTCTAGCTTTCCGTTGACAGGAAGGTAGAACCCGGTAGGACACAGATTTGAGCCGCTCCGGATAACAGGGCGGCGCGAAGAGCCTATCAATCCACATAGCCCGTGGCTGGACATCTATGATCTAGTCGTAGCGAAACAGTTGAGATGACCTATCGAATGTATGATCTATGGTATAGTCGAAGAGAAACAGTTAAGATGACCTATCGAATGTATGATCTATGGTCTAGTCGTAGCGAAACAGTTGAGATGACGACCTATCGAATGTATGATCTATGGTCTAGTCGTAGCGAAACAGTTGAGATGACCTATCGAATGTATGATCTATGGTCTAGTCGTAGAGAAATAGTTGAGATGACCTATCGAATGTATGATCTATGGTCTAGTCGTGGAGAAATAGTTGAGATGACGTATCAAATGTGTGATCTATGATCGAGTCGTAAAGAAAAATATGTGCCAGTATGGCCTTTTTACATTTTATACTATCTATTATCTTGTCGGTAAGAAAGATTTGTAGTGTTGACCATTAGCACGTGATGTCAGTGTCTCCGTATAACGAAGTGGGGATGAAGATGATTAACAAAATATTTTTATAGCTCACTTTATTCGTGAAATTTAATATGGATATAAATAAATAAAATAAAGAAACTAAAGATAAAAAATTATCAACGGAGCACCAAAAAAAAAAAAAAAATAATTTTTTTTTAAATCACGTGCTTAGCCATTTCTTTATATTCTTAACTTACTGACGAGATAGGAATGCGGGTGGAAAGAACGTGCCGAGTAAATAACAGAATCTCGTACATATCGAACGCTGTGTAGCATTGCTTACAAACATCGCCGGGTCTGTCATGGCGCAGGTGAGACTAAATGGCAGGGTTTTGACAAATATTTTGATTTTCTCATCTCAAGTTTTTTAAGCAGTTGTAATCGTAAAACTATATTTGGCGCAGGACTTTGTGTGATGATGTTTGGGGAAACGGGTCTGTCATGGCGCAGGACTTTGTGTGATGATGTTTGGGGAAACGGGTCTGTCATGGCGCAGGACTTTGTGTGATGGTGTTTGGGGAAACGGGTCAGTCATGGCAGAGGACTTTGTGTGATGGTGTTTGGGGAAACGAGCAGAAGACAGAGGTGTAAGCCGAAAGATCGCGAGGGTGGCGCATTTCAACAGAGGATACGCTGCAAAGATGGCGTATTTCAACAGAGGATACGCTGCAAAGATGGCGTATTTCAACAGAGGATACGCTGCAAAGATGGCGTATTTCAACAGAGGACACGCTGCAAAGATGGCGTATTTCAACAGAGGATACGATGCAAAGATGGCGTATTTCAACAGAGGATACGCTGCAAAGATGGCGTATTTCAACAGAGGATACGCTGCAAAGATGGCGTATTTCAACAGAGGATACGCTGCAAAGATGTGGAAAAGATGGAAATTAGAATAACAAGAATGTTTTTTAAAAAAGGAAAAAAAAAAGGAAAGAGAGGAACACATTCGATTTTTCCACACCTTTATGTAGTGGTGATCCTTAACTGGTGCTCCGCGAGGTAGTTGCAAGTGCTCCGCGAAATTATGAAACTCAAAATTTAAAGCTCAGGTTTCACATTAAATCTTTTTATTTTTCTGAATTAAATTTTGCTCAATGTAAATTTTTTTTTTACTTATTAAATTTATGTTTATTAAAAATTTGTTTGTCATGTTATAATTTTTTATTTTGAATAAAAGTCGTATGTATGTGTATTTTAAAAATTTTTTTAGTCCTTGATTTTGGTGCTCCCCAAATTTTTGTCATGATCATAAGTGCTCCCCGACTTCAAAAAGTTAATAACCACAGCCTTTATGTAACACACCGAGGCGTCTGACTGAAAGGAACTTTGCCAGTTAAATTTATTAAACTTAAGAGATTAGAGAGTTCAAACTTGGCAGAGACTAGTATCTCTGAAGACGAGAATTATCGGCGCATTTTTAAAAAAATCGTTTTAAGCTTGAATTTATCAGCAAAGCTTTATCAAAGCGAGCAAACAATGTTGAGCAAAATTGTAAATTTTTTGTCAGTCAAGTACGACTTATGTGAGACACAACTTACCTGCCTGTATGAAAGCTAGTGGATTTAACGGAATGAAAGGTTAAATTGTAAACAAGTCCAAGTTCTACAAAAAAAAAAAAAAATTGTTAGGGGCCGTCCATAAAGTACGTCACGCTATTTTTGTTCAATTTCATTTCATTGCAGATTTATGCCTATTTTTAATTTGTTCTATTTATGAAAATCTTCTGCGTTTGAGTGTTTAAACCCTATGAATTAAAAAAAATTATATGTTTTGATAGTTTTTAGCATATTTATAGATAGGTATTATAAAAAAATAATCTTTAAATTGAGTCTTCAGCTACTGAAAACCGAAGTGCAGGATTGAAAAAGACAGGACAGGCATGGTTCAAAAAAAAAAAAAAAAGCTTTGAGGGTTCAGACAAAGGTGGACAAGGAGAAGAGAGAGCAAGACAAGTGGTAGACGGTAAAAAGGCTGGCTACATAGAATCATGAAGAGATGCTGATAGAAGTGTAGAAGTGACGGCAGCGATGGTGCGTTTAGAAAGAAACAAAAAGAAAGCATTTTCAAGAACGAAAAAAAAAACCCAAAATAAAACTATTAATAAAACTATAAAGCTATTAGAACTTCACTTTTTGAGCTATGAAATTTGACATCAAGGTTTAATTATTTAAACAATATTTATTCTATTTTAACGAATGACTCTTACATTTATTTCAGAGTATTTTTGCTCTGAACATGTAAAAAAAAAAAAGGGGAAAAATTGAATTTAACTTCAGTAAGACAAAATGGAGCGACACTGGATTGGGATGAAGGAGTACACATATTGTCTTGAAATCAGAGGTAGAGGTTAAGAATGGAAGTATGTGGTAGAAAGCGATAAAAGACGAAGTTAAAAGTGAATGAAGCAGTCCATCTGGAGGGCTAGAGAAGTAAATGGAGTGGGCCATCTAGAGGGCTAAAGAAGTAAAGGCAGTGGGCCATCTAGAGGGCTAGAGAAGTAAATGGAGTGGGCCAACTAGAGGGCTAGAGAAGTAAATGGAATGGGCCATCTAGAGACTAGAGAAGTAAATGGAGCGGGCCGTCTAGAGGGCTAGAGAAGTAAATGGAGTGGGCCATCTAGAAGGCTAGAGAAGTAAATGGAGTGGGCCACCCTGAGGGCTAGAGAAGTAAATGGAGTGGGCCACCCTGAGGGCTAGAGAAGTAAAGGGAGTGGACAATCTAGAGGGCTAGAGAAATAAATGGAGCAGTCCATCGAAAGGGCGAGAGGAGTGAACTCAGTGGGCCATCCTAATGGCCAGAGAAGTGGATGGAGTGAGCCATCCAAATCTAAAGGACCAGAGAAGTGAAGGAAGTGGGCGATCCATATAACGACCAGAACATTACCGTATGACAGTCATTTCCAAGATTTCCTCGTTGCCCCGTCACCAATTTTTTTTTACATCATTGGCCATTATTCAATCATCTCTGGACACGAGGCTTCGATCACACCAGTTAGGGACTTACCGAAAATAGAACCATATTTGAATGTAAAAGTTGGGGTGGGGTGGGGTGGAAGGGAGGTCTTGATTACGGAAACATCTCCACATTTTTTTATATGAGATTGTTGATTATCATTACTATAGATGGTTATTTGTACTGTCCTTGATTATGTTTAAGTACTAGCCTGAAAATAGTGATGATCGTTTTTTTTGGAGATCAAGTTATGATGTGAGCCTGTTATTTGTATATTTGTTCTAAATATTTTGATGCTAGAGGATGTTTTCTATGACTTACTTGTGTTGTCACCTGTTTGTTCTAAATATTTTGATGCTAGAGGATGTTTTCTATGACTTACTTGTGTTGTCACCTGAACTTTAAATGGCATTCATTATGAACATTAATTTGTGGTTCGCTTATGATATCCTACCTCCCCTCCCCCTGCCTTAAAAAAACGTATGATGTCCTACCTCCCCTCCCCCCGCCTTAAAGAAACTTATTATATCCTACCTCCCCTCCCCCCGCCTTAAAAACTTANGTGTAATTTGTTGTTTTTTTTAATAAAAAGCTTTATGCAGTCCTATTCTGTATGCCTTAAAAAACAAAAACTCAATTTAATTAATGCCTAATACATATTAATTGTGTGTGTTTTTCAATGAATATTTTATGTTGAAAAAACTATATTTGTCAATCTTAAATAAAAACCGAAAGTAGCTTTTGCATGGTTTCTCTAAACATTATTGCATAATTAATGGCATGTTTATATAATTATTCTCTCGCATGACAGATCAAATACTCAAAATAAAAGCAAAAGTTTGTTGGCTATAATCAAATCTTAATTATTGATCATTGAAAATAAATAGAAATTTGTCAAGATTTATAATCTTAAAACTCCCTTTGCATGTCGTGTTTCTCAACTTTCAATTTTAAAAAATATTTTTATTTATTAAAAAAAACCCCACCAAATTCTTTAATTAAATGATATCATTTCAGACTAAAAATAACCCCCAAACTTCGTCTGAAATTAGCCACAAAACAACATTGGCGAAGTTACTTTGCAAATGAATATCAGGAATGTTTAACAATTCTAACTGATGCCTCCCTCCCAGTACACTACGGCACACCTCTGTCACACCAAAGAAAAGGACTGTAGTCTTACTGAATATATTTTTCATGTATCATCCCTTTTACTGTTAATGTGCTACATGATCATTTAAAACTCCCGCAATACCAACACAATTATTACGCACTGGAGGCATTTGGGTTATTTACAGAGAGTTACAGAGTCCGTGAGATAGAGAGTGATAAGTACGTTTTCATAATTTATATCTGTACGAGCAACAAAGCGCGTCCAAGGACGTTCAGCCATTGTTTCGGAGGAATGTTGTATCTCGCCTCAAACAGCCGTCTCAACCGGCCATACATGTGCATCACGCCAAAAATACTATCCATTATATAGTTATAATAAATATCTCGTAAATAACAATTCGAACCGCTTAAAATAAAATCTTGGAAAAAATACTCCACAAAAAATAACTCGCTTTGAACGTCGGCGTAAACTTGTTCAATATGTAAAAATTTTTTATTAAAAAACATGTCTGATTGGCTGTGGGTGTCTGTGGGACGAATCGCTATCGATACTGCACAGAAAATGGCCTTTTATTATTTAGGATATTGTGACTTTTAGAGGCAATAACACCTACACTAGAAGCCATTTCGACTGTACACAACGGATTGAGACTACAACTAGACATTGACCTACACGACTGTAACGCTATAGCTTGCTGCTAAATGTAAGAAGTAGATTTGAAAGGCAGTGTCCCACACATCTACATCCATTCCCGAGAGGAGAGGAGACTTACAGCACAAGGCTCACGTAGACGTTTAATTGTCACGTCCAGATGGGGGTATCGGGACTGAAGGAATAGGGCAACGATTACTGTTGACTGTCACTTGATAAAAATGGACTGAGTGAGATGGCTATAGGCTGGGAGGGTCGAGTGGTCTGACGTTTATTAGAGCTGTGTGGGGGGTGGTGGGTCTTGTTTGGGTGGTGGAGGAGATGGTGGATCTTGTTTGGGTGGTGGAGGAGATGGTGGATCTTGTTTGGATGGTGGAGGAGATGGTGGATCTTGTTTGGGTGGATGGAGGGTAAGATGGTGGATCTTGTTTGGGTGAATGGAGGGGGAGATGGTGGATCTTGTTTGGATGGAGGAGGAGATGGTGGATCTTGTTTGGATGGTGGAGGAGATGGTGGATCTTGTTTGGGTGGATGGAGGGGGAGATGGTGGATCTTGTTTGGATGGAGGAGGAGATGGTGGATCTTGCTTGGGTGGATGGAGGAGATGGTGGATCTTGTGTTGATCGAGAAGATGGTGGATCTTGTTTGGATGGATGGAGGAGAGTCCACATGGAAAATAGACTCATAAAACGATTTGGTACGTTGGCTCCATATGGAATTAACCAAATCCACAATTTTACCTGACTGCAAAATCATTTTCCCGTTGTGGTTTTCACTGTTACTTTAGATACTTCAACTTCCTCCTTTTTCTTATATTCTATGTGCGTGTTTATTTTTATTTTTGTCTTTCATTTCTTTTCATTCTATCACATATGCACTAATGTTTTAATTTTAATATATATATGTAAGTACATGTTATTGTTTTTGTACTGATGAAGGCATGAGCCGAAACGTCTACCATTAATTGTATTAGTTGTTAATAAAGCTTTAATTTATTGTTTCCTTACACAAATAGTCTGTGTAATTTGTTGTTTTTTTTAATAAAAAGCTTTATGCAGTCCTATTCTGTATAAGATTTTGTTTACTGTAGTAACGAAATGAAAAGCAGCAAATGCGAGTAAGCTTTGACTACAAAGAATTGTGGTTCGATTCTCGAGTAGAGCTAAATAATTTATGTATGTCAGTTTTTCGTGCTATTGTTTACGTCTACTATACAACACGACTAGTTCCATGATATAACTACTCATAAATATTTAATTATTCTCTTGTCATGGAAAAGCTTGATTAAAAACAAACAACGCAGATTGAAGAACAATAGAAGCGATGTCACAGAGATGAATCGCTTGTCCAGAAAGATTAGTGCTCTCATCCTTGATCAGGCTGACAAAAGGTTTTTTGTTGTTTTTTTTTATTGACGGATATTTGTGAGCGCGTGATCATGTGTGAGTGCGTGATTGTGTGTGCCGTGTCTGTGAATGAGCACGTGTCTGTGAGTGCGTGTATATGTGCGCATGTAGTTGTGTCTGCCTGTTTGCGTATCATGTAAGATAAGGTAAAGAAGGAAAAAACAACAAAAACATCAGATGCATCCGAAAATGTCACGAAGTAAAGGAATCCCAGAAAGAAATGACTAAGATATGGTGATACTAGTTTAGTGAGTACACTAACTAGAGTTTATATGGCGTGAATGTGTTAACGGGGCGTTGCATAAAAGGACGTTGTCCAAGATTACTCCAAAGATCTTGTCTCAAGTTACAGCCGAAAGCATCAAATCTTTCTCTTTATAATAATTGGAAATGATTTTTTTAACAGGATCTTTACAATAACTTAATGTATTTGAAATTCATACGCGCACAGATCAATATATATTTGGGGAAATGTGTTGAATATCCGATGTGTACATTTTTTATTATCTGTTTTCCTCTTAATTTTGGATCCATTAAATTATTACATGTTATTGTGAGATATTTGTCAAGGAAATGAGTTGTTTTTTTTTATCAACGTCATTATCAATTATCATCCCTGTCAATACAGCCAATGTAGGACCCTGGCCTGCTCACTAACTTTCCTCTATTCCTACCGATCCGAGGCTTTTCGCCTCCATCAGCTGTAGGTCTATGGAACTTTTTTTTTCGGTGATTTTTTTCCCTACGTTAGGTTTAATTATTCTTAAGATATTGTCTGCATTGTATGTTGTTCACCCGGCGACTACACGTTTACTGATGCTAAATATACTGTCTGCCTTGTGTGTTGGTCACTCGAAGACCCCATGTTTTCTGATGCTAAGATACTGTCTGCCTTGTATGTTGGTCACCCGGCGACCACACGTTTACTGATGCTAAATATACTGTCTGCCTTGTATGTTAGTCACCAGGCAACCACACAATATAATGTCTGCCTGGTATGTTTTTCATCCAGCGACCACGAAATTTACTGATGTATCAAATACTTTCTGCCATGCATTTTCGTCATTCGGTGTCAGAAAAAAAGCGTGACGATATCTCCAACGTTATCCCGAAATGAACGAGCGCATGTATAAGTGTGGCCATTAGGGACAACACTAATGTATTCGATTGTGCAATGCTGCAACTGGTCCCGACTTTGTCAAAGTGCAAGGCGAATGTATCTTAATGTGTTCGGGTGACGCGCGGAAACGGAAGCGGGTAGAGGGGAATTAATGTGTAAACTTGACAAGTAAATGTTTGCTCTCATGACGTTTGATTGGCTAAAAAAATATATGTCTAAGAGAAAAGGCTGTGTGATAATATGATGTAAAAAGGCTACAATTATATGATCTCTCAGATAACGGTGTGAGGTTGAAGCATATGATTGTATTTGGAGTCGGAGTCTTTCATTATTCAAGTTTAAGGAAAGTCAATGAGTATGAAATCCAAGTACAATAATCAACTCGCCTTTGACAGCCTGTTTACTACCCAAGTAACCCTAACCCCAAACCACCCAGTAACTCCTCAACTAAGACTATCTGTTTACTATCTAGGTAACCCTAAACCTAA
Source organism: Radix auricularia (assembly GCA_002072015.1). Taxonomy (NCBI): domain Eukaryota; kingdom Metazoa; phylum Mollusca; class Gastropoda; family Lymnaeidae; genus Radix; species Radix auricularia. The sequence goes on along the minus strand of MUZC01000841.1, from coordinate 29,514 downwards.
ACCACCCAGTAACTCATCAACTAAGACCATCTGTTTACTACCCAAGTAACCCTAACCCCAAACAACCAATTAACTCATCAACTAAGACCATCTGTTTACTATCTAGCTAGCCTTAACCCTAAACCACCCAGTAACTCATCAACTAACACCATCTGTTTACTACCCAAGTAACCCTAACCCTAAACCACCCAGTAACTCATCAACTCACCGATGGCCGCTTTGCCCCAGATCTCCACGACCCTCTCGCTGCTGTCGTTCACGGTGACTTCCCTCCGCTCCAGAGGACTGCGTTTTCCAAGGGGCAGCAAGGGTCGGGGGTCCGTGTCCAAGGGGTGCTGTACAACCTGCCAAAGGGCGGGAGGTTCGTGGTGGAGGCGCGGCTGCTGCTCAGACTCAAATTCCTCGCCCCATGGGTTCCAGTCCGGGTCGTCAGCGATCTCTGTTAATGCATGGCACGAATTATGTTTGAGAATTATTTAGTTACCAAGATATTGAGGAATGGGTATGGTGAAAACACTTGGGAATCAGCTAGTATTAAAAGTTAAGATTTGTGTTTATTCAAACAGGGTATGTATAGGCCCAACAAGACGCCGAATAACATATTTATTTATCTATAAGTCTGATTGCAGTCTCACCCATATTTTTTTTTTTTAAATAACACTTTTTGGATTGAGTCTAACTGTTCCAAAAAAGAAATCTGATATGAGATCAAGCCTTTCTAAAAAAAATAGAAGCTATAATTAAGTACTAACAAAGAAGCAACCTGCAGACCAAGGAATTAAATATTGACCACCTCTTGAAATATCCTTGATACTAAGTACTGTGCAAGGCTTCAAGTTACGACAAGACATTCGGTTATGTACCAGACATTGCGCATTGACCAAAAACATTGAGTATTAACCTAGGTAATAAGCACTGACGAAAACTTTGAGTAATGAACAATGCATCAAATACTAAACAAGACATTTAAGTACTGACATATGCATTGATTACCAACCAGTAAATTGAATATTAGCCATGACATTAAGTAGTGACCAAGACATCAAATACAGAAGAAGTCGTCTCAGTACTGACATATGCATTGATTACCAACCAGTTAATTGAGAGCTAGCCATGACATCAAGTAGTGACCAAGACATCAAAAAGTGACCAAGACATTTCAGTACTCATAAATGCATTGATTTATGATTACCAAACAGTTAATTGAGTACTAACCAGGACATCAAGTAGTGACCATGACATCAAATAGTGACCAAGACATCAAATACTGAACAAGATATTCAGTAAGAACCAAGTCATTAAGTACTTAACACAACAAATAAAATAAAGATATCAAGACCTCACCAAGGTATTAAGTAAGGACTAATGAACATGACGTGAAGTACCGAGTATGGCTAAGGAACGTAATAATAAAATTTCTGTAAAATGATCTATTGGCCATATGATTATAATAACCAGAGTGTCGTAATAGCAGATTCATGCTATTTTTATCAAAATTAATTGGATAGGCTAAGTATTTTTTGAAAATTATTTTACAGACATTTTTACATGAAAAATAAATAAAAATCCTTTTTTAAGAAAAAAAAAAGCTTTAAAAAGAATAATCATTTTAATAAAAAATTACAGAAACATAATACAATATTTCAAAAGCCCCCCCCCCTCTAAAAAAAACACAAAAAAAAAAAACACAAAACACCCGTTACATGATTGTTAATCTTGCTTTTTGAGACTAGCGTCTTATTTATAGCGCAACCTTTCTGCAAGATGGTATCAAAATAAGGATAGGAAAGGCAAGAGTAGCCTTCCAACAACTCCAGAAGCCTAAACAGCAAGTTAAAAGTAAAGATTTTTAACCGCTATGTTGAAATCTCTGGTGCTATAATGGAGTCGAGACGTGGAGAACAACGGCCGTAAACCTGACCAGAATCCAGTCTTTTATTAATAATTGTTTAAGAAGGATTCTCAGAATTCACTGGCCGAACTAAATCAGCATCCGTAAAATGTTGCAGTGGACAAAACAGAATCCAATTGAGGAAGAGATTTTCCATAAGCGGTGGAGGTGGATTGGTCATACACTAAGAAAACCTGCTTCCAATACAACAAGGCAAGCCCTAAAATGGAACCCTAAGGTTAGGCGAAAAAGAGGCCGTCCAAGAAACAGTTGGCGCCGAGAATCGAAGAAAACATCAAGAGAATTAGCCATGAATGGAAGATCCTGGAGGAGCTAGCCGAGAATAGGAATGTCTGGAGGTCTTTGGAAGGTGGCCTATGCCCTTGCAGGAATCGCAGACGCCGACGATGATCGGAGGATGCCCCTCACAGACGAGAAGACTCAACAACAACAACAATATTTGTTGAAGAAAAACTATCATTTTCAAAATTTTAAAACTAAATATATATTTTAAAAAGTTCAGAAATGGGGAGAAGGGGACCTGACGCTTTTGTTAACTAAAACACATTAAAACTTGTTTTTACTCTCATTACAAAAAAAAAATGTAGTGGGTGTCGTCCATGGAGATTTAGTCCACGCTACTTATAAACGTTTTCAATTAAATGTCTCTTTACTAGAATTTCAAATTTGTGTAAATGAGGAACGTAAACATTTTTGATTTTTTTCCCCCGTTCGGATCTCCCCATGCTGTGTCCACCAGGATCATTTTATATTCGTTCACAGTGTTTACTTCGATGAGAAAAACAGTGGGTAGAAGGAGCTCAGATATACTTCATTGTTGGACTCAGATATACTTTATTGTTGGAATCAGATATACTTCATTGTTGGACTCAGTACAGAGTTTAAGTCACTTAACAATAATATTATTAAAGCGTTTATCTGTACTTTATTTAGTAATGATGTGTAATTTTGTTGATGATTTAAAAAAGCATTTTATACAAAACAAAGAAGGTTATACACGATTTTAAAAAATACTTTCAACCACAGACACATTAAAGAATTTGAAGATAAATATCTCTTAAATTTAAAATGCAATTGGAAATTACTAAACTATTAAAATTCGAGTTTATCCTATTTTGTTTATTACCTAACAGGACTTTCGATGCGAAATCACCAGTATATACAAGCACACAAGGGTACCTTTGCTTACAATCAAGACCATGATATTGATATCCCCCCCAACACATTTTTTCCCACAACTAAAAAGCACATAACTTAGGCCAGCTAAGCTGATCTGATTAGTTAATGACTAATTAAACACCAGGTCTTTAAGTTTGTGTCTTTGCATGTGTGCGTCTGTACGTGTGTATGTGTGTGTGCTTGATGCCGTGACTTTGGTATGAGAATATATGAATAAATGGATGGAAACTGAGTTTTAAAAAAATGATGAGGGTCGTTTGAATTAATTTCAATGAAAATGTCTTGCTTTCAAACGACGCGAGTGAAGCTGTCAGTTTCGAGTGAATATCTTACATGTTCTCATGGCAGCCCATTGAAAAGTATGGAATGATTTTTTTTAATTTAAGATGAATTATTGGAAAACATCTAAAAGAAAATAGTCCTGTAATATGTGTAAATTAGAACAGGCCTGTGACAGGTTTAACTTAAAATAGTCCTGTAATATGTGTAAACTAGAACAGGCCTGTGACAGGTTAACTTTTCATACCTCAGATCGTAGAATCAACTTCCACCGCACTTGTGAACGGCTGCTCCCATTACCAATTTGAGAACCACCGCTTTAATACATCAATGTCTTGTACTGAATGTTGATGCAGTGACGTCACCGGACTCAATTTCGTGGTGAACGGAAGCTGACATGTTTTCACAGTGTCTCGGTGTGTACAAACGAGGCGTCTCATAGTCAGGGACGGCGCCCCAAAGAGTTAGAGTACAACTGACATCTCAATATAAAGGTCAATGTAGAAGGTGAGCATGGTGGTGGTGCCGCAGGTGGGTCATCTTACCGAGAAAGAAGTATGTGTGCGTTGGGGAAGGGCAGTGAAACGGGTAAACAAATTCTTGAGTTATGAAGACAATTTATTGGTCTTTGTTGCCAAGCCAAAGTATCAGGATATTTATGGGTTTTTTGGTGTGTTTTTCTTTCAACAGATTGAAACTAATAAATGTTTAACAAATTTCATTGTGTACGACCGACTGAAATAAATACATCTAATGACTTCAAAGAAAACAAAGTTTAAAACAAATAAGAACATAAAAACACATGTAGATTGATCAAAAGGAAAAAGATGTAACGTTCTTTTAAATATAAACATAATGTAACCATGATCAACCGTACACAGACACATAAATAAAATGTAACCGGGAGCTCCGTCTTCACTCAAATGAACACAATGTAACAGGAAGCTACCAATCTCAATCAAAGAAACACAATGTAACAGGAAGCTACCATTCTCAATCAAAGAAACACAATGTAACTGGGAGCTACCATTCTCACACACATAAACACAATGTAAATGGGAGTCACCGTACTCGTACACACAAACACGATGTAACTGAGAGTTACCGTTATCACACAATCATAAACACAATGCAACTGGGAGCTAAACCATATTCACACACATAATCAGAGCTGACTCGTGTAAAATTCTCTCGTGTTATCCACAAAGCTTCTATAAAATTTAAATTATCTAAATGTGTGGATATCACGCCAATATCTTAAGCCCCTCACGCAACGAATGACAGCGTACCAGTGGCGTAACTAGGGATTTTGGGGCCTATTTGGGGGGGCCTGCATTTTGACATACGATATCATAACATGCAATAATCCACACTGCTTTGGGTCCCCCTATAGTGGTGGCCCGGAGGGGGACTTTCGAATTTGGACCCACTCGCCTTTCCTAGCTACTCAACAGCATCATTCACATCTGTGACTATATCTTACACTCACTTCATCTCACCAGCACGTGAAAAGGGTTTGATTTCAAATAACAAACCACGGATCCCACTACAAGGGGCGGCCAGGGTAAAGTAAACTCAAGCGTAATGCTATGACATGTTTTTTTCCGATAGATTACTCAACCCCTCCATAAAACTGAGGATGGCTTTAGATCACTTAGTTTCGATTGAGAGATAGAGATAATGGGTATACAAATACTTTGGATACATCAGTGATTCTCAAAAGGCTGTTCGCGGATCATTGCGTAAAAAAAACATGAAAAGTTCGTATTATTATTTTAAAAAAAAACACAAAAAAAAAACAAAAAAACACACAAAAAACAACCAATGTAGGAAGACATTGGTAGACCCTGCGCCCTCAATCAGTGTATAACAGGCACATGTCTTAGCAATCTGTGCGCCCTAATAATGAAACCTACTTACGCCATCAAACTTTACGCCTTAATAATGAAACTACTTATGTCTATCTTAGCAATCGGTCCGTTAATAATGAAACATACTTGTCAGTCTTAGCAGCCCGTGCGCCCAAACAAATAAAACATACTTATTACTTAGTAGTATGTGCGTCCTAATAATACTAATACTTATGTCATGGCAATCTGTGCGCCCTAATAATGAACCATACTTGTGTCCTATTAGTCTATGCGCCTTAATCAATAAAGCATGTGTTTTAGCAGTCTGTGCGCTCTCATCAAGGTAACAGGAATATGACAAAGCAGACCTTGGCCACATGTCGTAATGGTTCGTGGACACATGCGACTGTAGTCTATGCGCCCTCCTGGTTGGCAAAGAGCTAATAAAGAACACGATCGGCTGTCTTCACTGGCTGAGTAGCGCTCTAATAATCACGAGAAGAAAATAGACTTTATTTCTTTCTATCAGTTATTGATCGACTCAGCCAAGGTCTAACTGCTGTGACATTCTATCCCCTGTCACACATGGCTTTTCTCGGCGGACTTAAGAATGAGAAGATGAGCTTAACGAGACGTGACTTAATATATTATTTTAAAAAATCGCTGTCTCAACACTTTTTTTGTTGTATCAGGGGGTAACAAAGCATGATGGTGCAGCGTAGCTCTGAATACCTTTCTTGCATTCCATCCATCTATACCATTAAGATCATCACTTCCACCAAGGACTATCATGAAGATGGTCTTTTTCATCCAGGACTACCAAAAAAGTTTATCATCTTCATCAAGAACTATCGTGTTTCTTTATTCAAAAAATTAACACCTTCATTTCTCTGATCTGGCTTTATATCCTTGCCCATCCAGCACAATAAACTGGCCCACCAAGAACTGAATGAGAGCCCTCTCGGGTTTAATCAGAATACATATGCAAATGTATTCTATGACCACCCCTCCCCAGAGTAACTGGGCTTATTTTCCTCAAGGGCGCTGATGTGATGTCATCACAGTTTGATGTCTATACAAGCTGTCAGAGTCTAATCAGTATTGGTGAAACTTTCAATCAATTTATGATTGAAATATCAAACGTTTCAGAACAATTTCATCACATTTTCCTCGGGTTACCTGAAATTTTCCCAAAACTCGAGTGCAAAGTTGCACTGAATCGATTTAGATTTTGTTAAAAAATTTACCAAATTTGATGCGCGGTAATGTTAAACATCTGCGCGGCGACTGCTGGATTTTGCGAGGCCGCGCAGTATAAAGGGAACATTGGTTACTTGTAGTTAGAGGGTTGACGTCTGTTGTTGCGTGTTGAATTAAATCAAGGAAAAACAAAAACAAAAAGACAGCCGTGTTAATTTCCAAAACATCTAAGCGTCGTGGGGGTGGTTGTAGAAGGTATAAACTATTTGAACCACTTTCAACAGTAAAAATAATTAAACCTTTAGAAGGAGATTGGGACGAGGCAATATTTCGATTGGGTGCTCAATTAACATTTGATCGAATAGCTGGCACTTGCTGGTATCAATGTCATGGCCTCCCTGGGGACATCGTTGAATATAAATAGAATGATAATTATTTATTTCTTGTTTTATTTCTAATGGTAAATATCTTTATGATGATACAAGCCAGTCACGCCCTTGCCTCATTTAACCCTCATTTCCTTCTCGTCCATAGATCATGCCCACAAGTACCTGGCCCCGTACTCAAGGTCGGTAGGTCCGGCAACACCCTCTGACTCGAAACGTCCAGAAGATTGATGTCTTTCCACCGGCAGACACGGTGTGGGTGGGGCGCTGGGCCCAAAACGGCCAGTGCACATCTGCCACTGTTATGTCACACTAATGTCCCGCTCATAAACAGAGATCCCTGGAGATTCGGGTTGACACGGTGTAATGAACACCCTACATTAAAACCAGAACCGCTGTTCCTTGTACACATTATTACACGCACACTCTGGGTCGGTACAAAGTTATGAATTAACGCCTTAATTTTATTATTCGCTTTATTTCCAACGAGAAAATTCCTCGCACAAAACTGTTAATGAATCTTTGAACTGACTCCGGTCTCAGAACTCTCTTTGGTTGGGGGTATGACGCTGCGCGGGTTGATTGGTTAAACTTAGTGACGCGATGATTAAAAGCAAAAATTCATTGTTTGAGACGGTCCTCGGGTATGATGTATTGCTCAGTACATGGGAGCAACATCTGACTGTCCCCCTGGGTGCCCAGCAATCTTCTCTCTAAGGTTCGTTGATCCGTGTGCAATGTAAATAATAATAATAATCGTGCGCAAAGTAGCACAGTGTCCATTTTTTGTGGGGTATTTGCTCCGCGGGTAATTCTAAACTGCTGCGCGAATGTAATGCTGAAATGCTGCGTGGAGTCGGTCAGATATCTTCGCGACCGCGTAGTTCAAAGCGAACCTTGGTGCTAAGGCTGCCCACGCCCTGATGATGCCCCTTAGTTAACTATTGGCTATTACCATATATACTCGATTTATAGCCCGTTCGTTTATAAGCCGACCCCACCCCTATTTTTGGAAGATAAAAGTATGAAAAGTGTGTAACCCGCTCGTAAGCCGACCCCAAGAAATACCACTACCGGTATATTTTTTTGTTTCTTTGGTAAACAGTGGCGAAAGCGCGTAAGTTAATTTTTTTTACTATAAATCCTTTATATATGAGACATAACTGAAAGTATTGATTATATTCAAAATAAAATGCACGGCGAGACAAATATTTACAGGGGACCGGTGGGTGTGGTCACTCCAGCAAACACGTGAAGGTCAACAACGGAAGGCTACCATATATTTATATAGAGATAGACTAAATGAACATTTATTTAATTACAGTACATTCGATCGATCTGAAATTTTGAAAAAATGCATTTTTAGGTGACACGAGTCTACATGCAAAATTTCAGCTGGACAGCACCGCGGAAAGTTGGCCATTTTTTTACTTTTGTTTTTTTTCCGACGAGCGGACTAACCAAGAGACGACGGTGAAGTTAATATAAGGGATTTAAAAAAAAACAAAACAAATATTGTTTGAAGTGAACTAGTAGTGTTCTTGTCATATATGTTTTCACTTACCCTGCAAAATCCTCACATTTGATGAAATTATTTAATACGGTCATTTATTTTTTCTACTTTAGTTGCATGGCCAGCGTGTGTCTTTAACATAGGTGTCATTAATAGCGTACAGCTCTTAACATTCCTGCTGGTAACTCAGATTACCTGTCACAAACTTTTCTTTTAAATTTATACAATTATTCGATCATTTAATTTTAAGATCCCCCCCTTTTTTTACGAAAGAAACTTTAAAGCAATTTTACACAAACAATTTAAAAAAGAAATATAGATTACAAAATATTTCGCTTTCCTGGCACTTGATTTCTACTCTAAAGACGATGGATGACTATGGTCATTGCCAGCAGATGGCTGGCATATGCGTTTGTTCAGTACGACTAGAGAAAGCCAAATTTGGTGCTATATTCAGGGTTAATAGTGTAGAGCTCCCTAGACTACTGCTGCTCACAGTTGTTATGCTATAGATAAGGATGTTATTTAGATGTTCTTTTAGTAGCGACACACAAACGAGTGGAATGAAGGTGGTGAGTTTCGATAACCCCTGGGGGAGGGGGTTGTGGTGGTAAGCCAGGATTAAATTATATTAGCTAACAAGAATATAATGAACAATGAGATGCCGAGTAAGACACGAGGCGGCGGCGAGCAAAGCTGGATCACTGGTTGGACAAGTAGAGAAGACTAATTGTTCTTAGACGGATCAGGTCAGTTTATATCCGACTTAAGTTAATATTTAATTGGTGGGGGAAATTGTCGGGCCAGTGATCCGGGTGTAGCTACTGGCAAGGGAAAAAATTGTGTTGGGGGTTGGCGAAGTCAGGGAGGATCAAGTTGAGTAACTACAGTATTTAGCCGCTAGATGGTATCTAAGGTATTGGGTTAGCTGGGGTACTTAATCGAATAGAATACTGAGTCAGCTGGATACATGAGTAGATATAGTGATAAGTATGAGTAAAAAAATGGTTTACTGAATTAAGGAGGAGGAGAAGACAGCAGTAGTAACAGGCACTGGGGGCGAGATTTATAGCCTTGTTACAAGGGGTTCAAGGGATTAAAGCCTTCATAATTAGTACAGAGATTTATAGCCTTGTTACAAGGGATACAAGGGATTAAAGCCTTGATGCCTAGTACAGAGATTTATAGCCTTGTTACAAGGGGTACACGGATTAAAGCCTTGTTGCCTAGTACACAGATTTATAGCCTTGTTACAAGGGGTACACGGGATTAAAGCATTGTTGCCTAGTACAGAGATTTATAGCCTTGTTACAAGTGGTACACGGAGTTAAAGCCTTAATACCCGGTACAGAGATTTATAGCATTGGTACCAGGTAGAGGGATTTTAAGCAAAGTTACCTATTTAAGGGAGTTATTGCAAGGGTACCGGGTACAAGGATTTATAGCTTGGGTTGGAAAATATCTAGGGTTCTGACTAAGAGTTTAGTGAGTATGGGGTGTAGACAGTGTGGCTTATCAAAGATGTACACAAGAAACATATTTTTTTTCAAAACTCTGGTATGTACAAAAAGAACAATAGCTTTCTATCACAACGCTTAGGTAAGGCTATATTGCGGAGAGGGGAGGATAACGTCTTTATTCTACTCATTGCGAAGTTGGCGAAAGTATCTAATTCTGCCAATAATACAGATGGGGCTTGAGAGACGTGGCTTTTTCTGGGAGGTTATCGGTCACCATATTTGGGTATTTGTAAGATTAGTGACGAATTTTATTCGTTTCATGTGTGAGGGGACGCGTGGCACTCGAGTTACGCCTCTGTGTGTTTGACTCGTTATTATCCATTACTTAAATGTATTACAATCTCTTATATGGTTTATGTTTGGTCCATGGCCGACAATCGTGATTAATATTGAGTTTCGCTTATTTGAACCTGAAAAAAAAAAAGAAGAAGAAAAACTCTATGCCCGCTAATCCATCTTTGAAAAAGATGGATATTTTTGTGAAAATAAAGGTGGCTGAAAGCAACAACCTCCATTACTTTTCTCTTGACATTCTACACTAGAATCACTTGACACATGTCAAAGAAAGCCCACGTTTAGGGGCATGGCGTACTAAGGTGAGCACACCTTCTAAAGCCGACCGCTTGAGGCCGACCTAGCGTGTGATGTGATTAAAGGTGCGGGTTAGGTGACATGCATTCACTCACACCGGCTGGGCATAAGAACAGCTCAGTGCACGAGATCCAAAGATACAAGGCTTCATGCTTATATTGGTTGGCTCCATGCTTCGATTGGTTGGCTCCATGCTTCGATTGGTTTCCAGTGGCCGTCTTTTCGAGAGTGTTCAATTGACGAGACCATCCCAACTGACCCAGGCACAGACTTCAGACAGATGCCATCAAAGTGAACAAGCTCAAGACAGAGAGTCCTTACCATGTCTGCACTCTAACTTGCCAGTAAAACCCTTCTCAACTAAGAATAGCTCACCAATGACATCACAGGATTACAGAGATC
>MUZC01000840.1:147146-162106 GCA_002072015.1 Radix auricularia | reverse complement strand
ACATGACACAAACCTTCTTTTATAGTAACAGTACCACACACACTACATGACACAAATCTTTTATAGTAACAGTACCACACACATGAAACAAACCCTTTATTGCAACAGTACCACACTACATGACACAAATTTTCTTTTATAGTAACAGTACCACACACATGACACAAATCTTTTATAGTAACAGTACCACACACATGACACAAATCTTTTATAGTAACAGTACCACACCCTACATGACACAAACCTTCTTTTATAGTAACAGTACCACACACTACATGACACAAATTTTCTTTTATAGTAACAGTACCACACACATGACACAAATCTTTTATAGTAACAGTACCACACACATAACACAATTCTTTTATAGTAACAGTACCACACACATGACACAAATCTTTTATAGTAACAGTACCACACACACTACATGACACAAATCTTTTATAGTAACAGTACCACACACATGAAACAAACCTTCTTTTATAGTAACAGTACCACACACACTACATGACACAAATCTTTTATAGTAACAGTACCACACACATGACACAAACCCTTTATTGCAACAGTACCACACACATGACACAAACCTTCTTTTATTGTAACAGTACCACACACATGACACAAACCTTCTTTTATAGTAACAGTGCCACACACATGACTTAAACCTTCTTTTATAGTAACAGTATCACACACATGACACAAATCTTTTATAGTAACAGTACCACACCCTACATGACACAAACCTTCTTTTATAGTAACAGTACTACACACTACATGACACAAATCTTCTTTTATAGTAACAGTACCACACACATGACACAAATCTTTTATTGTAACAGTACCACACACATGACACAAACCTTCTTTTATAGTAACAGTACCACACCCTACATGACACAAATCTTCTTTTATAGTAACAGTACCACACACTTCATGACACAAATCTTTTATAGCAACAGTACCACACACTAAATGACACAAATCTTTATAGTAACAGTACCCCACACTACATGACACAAATATTTTATAGTAACAGTACCACACACTACATGACACAAATCTTCTTTTATAGTAACAGTACCACATACATGACACAAATCTTTTATAGTAACAGTACCACACACATGACACAAATCTTTTATAGTAACAGTACGACACCCTACATGACACAAATCTTTTAAAGTAACAGTATCACACCCAACATGACACAAATCTTCTCTTATAGTAACAGTACCACACACGACACAAACCTTTTATAGTAACAGTACCACACAATACATGACACAAACCTTATTTTATAGTAACAGTACTACACCCTACATGACACAAATCTTAATAGTAACAGTACAACACCCTACATGACACAAACCTTCTTTTATAGTAACATTATCACACTACATGACACAAAACTTCTTTTATAGTAACAGTACCACACACTACATGACACAAATCTTAATAGTAACATTACAACACCCTACATGACACAAACCTTCTTTTATAGTAACAGTATCACACTACATGACACAAAACTTCTTTTATAGTAACAGTACCACACCCTACATGACACAAATCTTCTTTAATAGTAACAGTACCACACACATGACACAAACCTTCTTTTATAGTAACAGTACCACATACATGACACAAACCTTCTTTTATAGTAACAGTACCACACACTAAATGATCCAAATCTTTTATTTTAACAGTACCACACAAATAACACAAATCTTCTTTTATAGTAACAGTACCATATACTACATGCCACTAATCTATTATACTAACAGTACCACACCCTACATGACACTTATCTTAACAGTACCACACAAATAACACACATCTTATTTTATAGTAACAGTACCATACACTACATGCCACTAATCTATTATACTAACAGTGCCACATGACACAAATCTTTTATTTTAACAATGCCACACACTATATGATACAAATGCTAGCATCTTGCCTCTCTACATCCCACTTAATTTTATTCAAAATCTTTTGATATAATTCAGTTTTGGTGCTTTCTTGGAGTCGGGAATATTATTAGAAATTGACTGTAGCTCCTTTGAAAGGAGAATAGCTCAGTTCTATACATGATATCCTTTTAACTGCATTGCCTTTAACCGTGCACTTCCCAATAGGATGACATCTTTGGTAATCACACCTCATCATCACCATTTGAGGATACATTGAAATAACATTAACACTGTACTTGAGCTACTTTCATAGTAACCTATAACACACTATTGCACAGATGCTTGTAAATTGTCCCAGTAAGATCTTGCCATACGCAACACATTAAGTACCAACCAAAACATGTACAGTATCAAATGTACACCATAGAAGAAAATGGAGCAATGCATGGTTAGACCTGTACCAATATCATTTGTTTTATTTCATGAGGCAGACATACACATTCAATAAGAGCAGAGTCCATGTAAAAAAAGTCAATGAGAACATACATGATGTACACTATGAGGATTGCTTGCTTGCACAACTTGTCCCAAAAATTGTTCAATGTACACAAGTCAATGATGAAAGTAGTCATGTACCACAGAGTCAATGATGAATAGAATCATGTACACAACATCACTGTGATGGGTCATCAATGTACACATCTAGTAAGAATATGGTTAAAAAATGTACACAGTGGTAAATTGTACGGATTTAGTCAGAAACTAGGTCATAGCTCAAGGAAGAAAACTAAGGGTCATGAAATGAAATTTGAAAAATAAAACAAAACAAAAAATGCTAATAGACAATGACAATGTACGTGATGTGTTATCAGATGTGTAGTGTGTAAGATGTGTTGTTTTAAATTAGTCATGGGATTTGTTGTTTTTTAATCAGCTACAGAGCATAGCAAATGTTTAAGATTTATTATCATAATTCATCCATTTGACATTTAATAGAGTTGGGATTACAACTTGTTTTGATCAACATTTACAATCCAGCAATGGTGTGTGTTATTCAATGGCCAATTTTTTTTACTAAAAACTACAAAAACAGCACACAACAAAATTGTAATAAAAGTAGGGTAACATATTTTTGTCTACAAGCTGTCAACTACATCTCTAAATCTAAGCCAAAAGCTGGAAAAAATAAAAAATTCACCTTGTTAGGTGTTGGTACAAATCAGATCACCTGATTTGACCAGTTAGGCAGTCACTAATGCTGAGCAATATCAACAAACAAAAGATTGAATTCTTTCATTACCAAGGACAAAACATGGGTATTTTAACAAAAAATATGTGTTTTCTAGTTTCTAGCTTAAACTTCAGAACAGAAAAGTAGAAAAAAAGAGCATCCCTTGGTCCTAACTTTCCCCCTACTTAAATAATTTGATTCCTCACAAAAGTGAACAACAATAATCTTGCAGCAAGTCCCTCAATGTTGTTCCGATGCCACCTTTTTTTTACAGAAATATTTTATTATTTCGAAAAAAAATCTTTAAAAAAAAGGGGAAGCACCAGTGCAGGAAGAGTTATCTTTATTTAGTTACGAAATGTCAGGGAAAGTAAGGACTAAAGATCTATCAACTAAAAAGCAAGTAAAAGTCAATAATATTTGAAAAACAGAGGTCGAAAGTTAATTATTTACTGGTTATATTTTGTTAGCATGCCATTAGTAAAAAAGCAATAAATGTCTGTGATTAATTATAAATATATTTGATAAAACATGACTTTTTTTTTCTTTCTTTTCTTTTTTTTTTCCAAATTATGTTATTTCTAAAATTTCAATTAAATATGAACTAAATGTAGTTTGAAGATTGGTTAAAAAAATTAAAATCTTGAATTTTGATTTTTTTAAAGTTATTGACTAGAAACAAAAAATCTTTTAAAAATGTAAAGAAACAAAGTTCCAGTTGTCTCCCATGAAGCATGGTTGTCTGTCCTGGCCAAAGCTTAAAGCGAAGACAAAACAAAAAAAAGTGGTGGTGTGTTTTCATTAAATGCTGTGATTAAAAAGTTGGAGAAAGTTTTTCCAGGTTATATAGCTTGTAAAAGTGTTGAAGAAAATCATCCAACAAGGTAATAAAGAAATTGACAAAGTCTGTGATATTATTTCATTACACAATACAAACTTTGAGAGACCAGCATTACTTTGAGAATCTGATAGAAGCCCAACACTAAATCATTTGTCCAACCTAATCACATGTACTAGGCAAAACAACCAAGAAAGTTAAATTAAGCTTTGACTTCTGGGAGGTAGCCTCATATCAAGGGCAGTAACTCATTCATTACTGCTTGGGCTGATTTGATATGAGACTCATAAAACTCTTAAAAATCAATAAAATAATGAGTTCAAAATATCTATAAATACCTCATTAAAAACACAAAAAATAAACAAACATGACATCATACATACAAATAAAAATTATAAAAATAATTATATGAATGAAAAAAAAAACCTCACTCATTTTGTAACTATGTATAATTATAATTAAGTAATTTTTTTTCTTATATCTACTATGAAAGATACTTTTTAATTTTTTTTTCATAAAACATTGTTATAGATTTATATATTTCATACCCAACTGCCATGATTTCAAATAAGTGAGAGTTAAATATTTGGTCGATTTTTAAAATATTTTGCTTGGTTTAAGTTGAAATTGTTAATGTTTCAATAAATATTACTTCTACCCTAATGAGCGGCTTTGTTCCATCGATAGAATGTAAACTCTTTGTTGAGAAGATCGACCCAAGGTCTAACAATCCACTGGTCAATCTTTTAAAGATTAAATGTTGTTAGATAGATAAGGAAGTAACAGAAACCAATTGGTAAGATAAATGTTTCCCCACATTGTCTTCAAATAATATATATAATGGTACAGACCAATCTAAAGCACAAGTTGCAATTTTTAAAAAAAAGTTATATTTCACTGTAGAAGCACTGAATGCCAGGCAGACTCCATGATTCTCATTCAAACACAATTATTTACAAGCCATGCGCTCAATTTAGCTGTAGCGTAGTCACCAGCAGTCTTTGACCAACATCCAATGCACCCTAAGCAAATAATTTGACTTTAAAAATTTACAAATGAAAACGGACATTGCACACATCAATTGAAATAAAAATACATTTGGTCTTTTGTAAATGCAAAATATACATGTACAAATAAAAGTCTGCATGCAACACAATTAAAAAATAAAAAAAAAAGGAATAATGAAGTTTAAAAAATAATGGTTTTAAAAAAAAAAAAGCATCTTTGATACCAGTTGTTTGTACCTGGCAGCCTTGCCAATCTGATGTGTTTATGTAAGGATTTAGAAGAAAGTTGGGGCTGCGGTGGTCGAGTGGCAAGCGTGCTCGACTGTCGTTTCGATGGTCACGATTTCGAATACATGGGAAGCCAGGGACTTGTTCCAGGGGCCTAGGGCGTCCCCGAGTCCCACCCAGCTCCAAATGGGTGAAAAGCGGCGGGGTAATGCGTGGAACCCTTAGCCGTGGCATGTGAACGCTGCATCACTTGCCAAAAAACAACTGCTGCCTTTGCAGATGGTCTTGGCTGACCAAAGGCTATGGACGCAAATCCAGAAAATACAGCAGGCTGAAGTCGGAGACCACGGGCCAATTGGCGCAAAACTCGTGGCACGCAAAACTCAATATTCAATATTGAGAACTAAGAAGAAGAAAGTTAATATTCATATATATGTACCCACTGTTCCACCGGGGGGCCCAATCACTCAGGTCCTGTACTCATCTTTGCAGGAGCTTATGGAATATTTAGAGGTGTCCGAGAGCCAACTATATGACAGTCTCTTCTGTTGTCAGTCCAAACAATCTGATATTCAGATCAACCTTCAACTTCAACTAAATCCATCACACAACACCAAACACACAAAAAAAAAAAAAAAGAAATCAAAGGACAGGTACAGCCAGGTCTCTGAATTTCAAGGGAGACCATCCACATTTGATGATGTATATTGAGTTATGATCTGGTCATAGATAACAAATCTGATGCTTGATGAAAGATTTCTCCCCCTTTCCCCATTTCTAACAATAGCAAGGATCTAACTCCCACACAAAAGACATTTAACGCCAATGGTCTCAGAGAGTCATGTACCGACAACACATTCTGCTGCTGAAACAAGCTGTGATGTGATGGACTGCTTTAGACAATGTGTTGAAATCAACTCTGAATGGAATGGATTTAACTCTGCGGACTACACACAAGTACTCATGTAATATGGTGAATATCTAAATTTTAGGATTGATTTTTAAAGGAACAAAAAAAGAAACAACAAAGCAGACAGCTCATAAGATGGTACAGTGGAGAGTGGTTGGATATAGTTTTGAATTAAAACACATGCCAGGTCTCAAAAATATGGGATCCTGTGCAGTTCAAACGATCACCTAATTTTTCTGGCACATTATTAGTTATAAAAACTACAACCAATTGCAAATATTTTTTACTTAACTTTACACAAAACCTGCCCCAAATCTTGCTGTAAGAGTTTTTCACCAACTTTTAAATATACTTTCAAACCTGCAGCCAGAACCTATTCTGTGACTGCAGTTTAAAGGTAAAGTAGAACTTTGGAAGGGACACTCTTGACAGTGAAATGAAGAAAATTACATGTAAGATCAAAGGTCTACACATCCCAAGGCACCAAATGAATGAGAGAATCCTGTCATATATACAAGCAATGAAATCATATGGATTGTATGTTCATATAAACATAAGCCCAATAAATAAACACACTGGCCCATGTGGCAAGTCAGTTTTTTTTTATACATGCCTGATAGATCAAAATGACTATAAAATGTGTAATTCAAAATATAATGAAATTTTTTTTTACAAGAAATGATATTTTTAATGAATCCCCACAATCTCATGTCTTATGTACTCCATGACTTCACATACGTGTTAGATAGCCCAGGTGTAAGCTTGACATACAACAGGGATAACCCAGGTTTAATAAGGGGGAGGTTAGCAAGAAATACTTGTTCCACACGGATGAGACAAGAATCAGGTTACAAGGTAACAGACGACAGTTAACAGATGCTGACATCAAGATAAAAACTACACAAACATCAATGAAACTTACATGACTGATGGTAAACATTTACTTGTTAACTTCATGAAATATATGATGAAGATGTATGAACTACAATAATTGTCAATAGTTCATTTTATGTAATAAATAGTAATTCTTACTAAATGACGTAGAATAAACATTTATAAATACAAATGTTAAATATTTACGGATGATTGTTCTGGTATATCAAGAATAAACCCCCCCCACCCTTAAAAATATATACCCCCACCCCCCAGCCAAAAAACCCCCCAACAATCAATATCAAGCTGATTAGATGATGTTTTCCAATTGAGGTCCTCAATGATTGTTGCCAAGAAAAGATAACCATCACTGGAGAAACTGATAACTTTATCAAAAAACAATATATTAAAGAAAAGTCAAATTAAATTTGCAATGTTTACATAATGCCAGCACCAAATGGTTGGATGAACCCAAAGCACTTATTGGAAAGCAGACAATGAAGAAACAATCACGGGTCAGTCAAATTGTTTTTTTCTTTTTGGGATCTCTTATCAGGGTTTTTATCTCAACAAAACTAGTTCACAATTTGATCAAATACAAGTTAGCTTGTATCATTTACTGCTATTTATATCATTATTCGAACATTACTTTTCAAATAATGAAATCATAAAATAAGCAAACCCTGTCTTAAATCCTTACAAAAGTGTGAAAATAAAAGCTATGACTATGAGGATGAGCTGTGTCCAACCAGTGCATTAGAATTACATGGTATGTGATTCAATATTACATATTTCACAACAGGATACTATTTATTACATGTTAGGTAAACATTACATTAACAAATGATGACAGCAAAGTCCCACAAAGTTAATATAAAAGAAGATATGTTTACATGTTTAGTTTACATTATCTTCTTTAAGTGTTTACTGTTAATTATCATTAAATAAATATTTAGTTTATGTTATGAAAATTTAGACAAAACATTTGAACATCTTTCAAAACATTTTACATATTCTCCGTCATTTCTAAATATTTTATTCCCATCTGCATCAATATATCATAAAGAATATATATATCATATTGTACTGAAGGCATTAGCCAAAGCGTATACTATTGTGTTAGTTTAAAAATAGAGCTCAAAATTGTTGTTCTCAATACACAATTTGTTTATGTATTTTGTATTTTATCTAACTGCATGTAAAGCCATTTCAACTTTGTTTTTAAAATTAAAAAAGGATTTTTTTAAAGTTCTACAAAATATAAGTCAGGCAACCCTAATTCCTATCATGCTTGCTCAAATGCTAAAATAAAAATTTTATCAAGTTTGTAAAGCAAAATAATTTTGTTTTGTTTTTTTATTATGTAAACAGATGATAAAATAATAATGTACTATCCAGAACATCTTTTAAAAATGCTTGATCTAAAAAATTTAGTTATTAAGTATATTTAAAAATCTGTCCAATATATTAATTGTTAAGTAATAAAATACAGACTAATGTTTTAAAATTCACAATAAAAAGAAATCGTTCTATAATAAAAATCAATAATAGACTGTATAGAAATAATTTTATAAAAAGTGTATGCCGGTTTGAAACTCCTTGGTTAAAAGTAAACAGATAAACCACAATTATAAAAATGTAAAGAGATAAGGTCAAATGCTGGGTCTGCCCATGCGACCAGAATCTGGCCAACTGTGGCAGACTCAGCCACAGTAAACACCTATGCAGTGCCAGTTAGGCTCACTTAGTTGAAGAGCCGACCTGTCTTACAGACAAGAACCCTAACTCTGGCTTGTCGCTCTGGCGTGATAAGGCACAAGACACCGTTGGGGAGTGGTCTCCCCTGGCCTATCATTTCTTGACAGGCTCCGGTAAGAATATCTCCACTTCCCCGCCCTTGCCGCTGTTGGTGGCGGTGGTAGTCGTAGTGGCTTGCTTCATGGCTGCTCTCCTTTCAGCAAGCAGCTTCTTTCTGGCATCATCTCTGGCCTTGGCTGCCAGGCGGGCCTTTTGATTCCTCTCTGGTGATGAGTCTGGCGTGTCTTTGCCACTGTTGACTTTTAAATTCTTTCTTCTGGATCCTAGATTTTGTAAAACATAAAAACTGCTGTGAACATTATGGCAATGAAAACTACAATAATTGTTGTGGCAATGAAAACAACTGAATGTTATGGCAATGAAAACTACAATAATTGTTATGGCAATGAAAACTACAATAATTGTTATGGCAATGAAAACAACAGTGAATGTTATGGCAATGAAAACTACAATAATTGTTATGGCAATGAAAACTACAATAATTGTTATGACAATGAAAACAACAGTGAATGTTATGGCAATGAAAACTACAATAATTGTTATGGCAATGAAAACTAAAGTGAATGTTATGGCAATGAAAACTACAATAATTGTTATGGCAACGAAAACTAAAGTGATTGTTATGGCAATGAAAACTAAAGTGAATGTTATGGCAATGAAAACTACAATAATTGTTATGGCAATAAAAACTAAAGTGATTGTTATGGCAATGAAAACTAAAGTGAATGTTATGGCAATGAAAACTAAAGTGAGTGTAATGGAAATGATAACTAAAGTGATTGTTATGGCAATTAAAACTAAAGTGATTGTTATGGCAATAAAAACTACAGTGAATGTTGTGGCAATGAAACTACAGTGAATGGTGAATGTTATAGAAATGATAACGACCTGCTGTGAATTTTATAGAAATGATAACTGCTGTGAATGTACTCTCAAATGATTGAAGAAATAATGAAAAGAATTTAAAGCTATTGAAAAACTTAATACTTTTCTTAAATGGAAAATACATATAAGAATTTTTCCAGTAATATTATTTTTTAGATTGAAAAATAAGCAAGATAAACATAGGTTACTGGCATCATGTGATCTGCACACAGGTTAACAACAAATTACTATTTTAAGCACTTTAAATTTGTTTGGGAAATGCAGCATTTAAACTGACCTGGGGTGTGGGCAGGAGTGGCAGACGGTGTGCTGGCCTGGGACAGACTTCCAGACTTGGGGCTGGAACTCGCGGAGCTCCTTCTTGAGGCCTAAAATGAAAATAATATTTTAAAATTATCGCATTATGAATGGAATTAAAATATAGTTTTATATAGGGATGTATTATTCTATACTATAGGGATGTATTATTTTATACTATAGGGATGTATTATTCTATACTAGTGGTAGTGGACCCATGTGACGTGTGCCACAGACGGCCCACAGAGCCTCAACTGTCACGCGACTAAAATGTTTCTTCCTACAATCAAACCACTTGGCTGTCACTTTGCTATATTAAAGAGGTTTTAACTGAATATTGGGCACGTGGACCCAAAAAGGATCACCATTCTATTCAAATCAATGTTACCTGGCAAAAACTTAGATATATATTGTCGGGAATTTAGGGCGGGCGACCCGCGGAGTTTAGGCGCCAAGGGGTCTGGCGAGCGAGTCCCAAGTGCCAGGTTGCAAATGTGACGTTCGGATGTTATCTGACTTGATGTGGGAATCAAGGCTTTGATATACAGAACTGACCAGGTGTTATGGCAGACCGAGTGACTCGGGTAGGGGATTAGTGACCGTGATAGATTACGTCAACCAACCCACCCCGTCTTATTGAGGGGAGGTACAAGATTTGATTGACATTTTGACTTTCGGACAGAGGGAGTTGGGGCGGAGTCTGACAGGTATTAGAAGGACGCACGGACTCAGACACACACACACAGACAGACGGAGATAGAGATAGGGACAAGTGAGAGATGTAACAGTAGTTAGAATAAAGGTAGTTAACAAAATCAAGGAAATTAAACATACTTTAATTGTGCATTCTGTCTTGGAGTTTTAGTGTGTGAAGATTAGAGAAATGCATGAAAGAGTTAGAGATAGAAACCCAAGAACAACCCAGGATCTTTACAATATGCCACAGTTAATTGTATTTACTTTCTTCAAATAATTTTGAGCTTTTGCAACAAGTAGATATCTTCTCATATCATATTTATGTCCCTTGTTTAACATACTTATTTATTGTGATTACACTGGACATGGGACCTTCCACTTGACATGGGACCTTACACTTGACATGGGACCTGAGTTTGGAGCCTGCATGTTGTTTCTTGAGGTGAACTCTTAGTGGCTATATATGTACAGGCGAGCCAGTTAAAGTGAATTGTTAACAGATTACAGACTGACGTGCTGATTTGCTCAGTAGATTCACAGTCAGTCTATTTCACCTTATGCATCTGACTAATAATGTCATTTCAGTAGCACTATCTTGGCTACCCTGACTCATACCAGTTCTATATCTTAGCTACCCTGACTCATGCCAGTTCTATGTCTTGGCTACCCTGACTCATGCCAGTTCTATATCTTGGCTATCCTGACTCATGCCAATTCTGTCTTTGCTACCCTGACTCATGCCAGTTCTATGTCTTGGCTACCCTGACTCATGCCAGTTCTATGTCTTGGCTACCCTGACTCATGCCAGTTCTATATCTTGGCTATCCTGACTCATGCCAGTTCTGTCTTTGCTACCCTGACTCATGCCAGTTCTATGTCTTGGCTACCCTGACTCATGCCAGTTCTATATCTTGGCTACCCTGACTCAAGCCAGTTCTATATCTTGGCTACCATGACCCATGCCAGTTCTATGTCTCCAAACAGAAATCTCTGTTACCAGTCTGGGGACCTCCTGCCAGCCGTTGTCCTTCATCATTTCAATCTCAGCAAACATGTCGTCCACGTGGTCAATCTGGATCTTGACCATATCCCAGAATCCTTGCAGATCCTCCCACTTCGTCTCCCTCTCGTCTGGGTCAGGTTTCTGGAGGAGGAAAAAATGGAGTTATAAAATGTATGAGCGAACACAACAGAGCATGTATTGGTGTACATAACAGAACATGTATTGGTGTACTGATAGAACATCTGTTACTGAACACAGCAAAACATGTATTGGTGTACACAAAAGAACATGTATTACTGCACACAACAGAACATGTATTGGTGTACACAAAATAACATGTATTGGTGTACACAAAAGAACATGTATAGTGTACACAACAGAACATGTATTGGTGTACACAAAAGAACATGTATTACTGCACACAACAGAACATGTATTGGTGTACACAAAAGAACATGTATTACTGCACACAACAGAACATGTATTGGTGTACACAACAGAACATGTATTGGTGTACACAACAGAACATGTATTGGTGTACATAACAGAACATGTATTGATGTACACAACAGAGCATGTATTGGTGTACACAAAAGAACATGTATTACTGTGCACAACAGAACATATATTGGTGTACAAAGCAGAACATGTAACATACAAGAAAACTAAGCTTACATATCAGTAAACATGCAAATAAAACACAAAGCAGAACATATCAGTACAGTTCCTTGCATTTGTTTGTGACATGTGCCACCTTTGAATAACAAGGTTCTAAAACAAATTTGTGACAAAAATGAGTTATAGCCACAGAGTTATAGCCGATGCATAAATCTATTATGGTTAAAAATTTGAAAGCTCTATCTTAACTCTTAAAGCCCCATTAGGTTTTCAATAAACTTCCGCCTCATTCCCGTATTGAGATCAACTGGTAATAAAATTTAAAAAATTGAGTAAAATCTATTTATATTATTATTGTCATACTGACTTCATTTTTAGTCTGAGAATGTTTATTTTACGCATCCAAAACATTGTTTTTGAGTTAAATACTATATTTACCTGTAGCTTAGTAGTATTATTTTTATAGGAAAATCGCATCTTTAAAAAAAAAAAAAAAAAAAGTAAAAACTACCAAAAACTAACTTCGAAAATCGTGCGATAACACTAGCACAGGCAACGTCCGCCATTGCCAGAAGTCAAATACATCATTTTTCAAGCATCGAAGACCTTTTACTTTCTGTCATCTCATTTCTAACAAGAGTGCTATTTAGGGACGCTTTACGGCAGTACGAGTTAAGACAATTTTGTAGTAAGTGTAAAATAAGCTTGTAACTCTATGTAAGCCTACTCAAAATTTTCAAACCCAAATATCTGTGTTGGACCAAAAATTCACATAGAACCTTGTTTTTCTAAGGGGGTGATGTAAGAAGGGTCAAGCCTTATAGGCTTCAGTGAGTCCCAGTCCAATGTGAGACTCACCATGTGATTCTGGCACAGGTCCCTGAATTGGCCAAACTTCTGTGTGATCAAAAGGTTGGCCTTACCAGTGGCAGCGCGGATCCTGCCGCAAGCTGAAACAAACAAACAAATAAAAATTAGTGAAATTCTTACAGACGCTCCTTCTATACAGAAGATTTTTGCGTCTAACTCTAATCCAAGATTTATGTTTAGTCTTGCGTGTTTATTAGTTTCAAAAGTTGATATAGTGATGCTTTCCTGGATTCTTCAGGCACCCACTTTATGTCCATATTCCAAAGAGAAAAAACAAGAATTTTTATGTTGTTGCTCTTGCATAAGGCACAACAAAAGTGTTTTTGTCCCTATGTCTACCTGAGGGTTGTGTTAGATTATCTTTGTGTTGTATCTCCAAGTGAGACTATTGCCTTATGTATTATTAATACTTTGCTCTTTGTTATTCTATCCTCTTGTGTTTCAAGGTTTAATAAATTTAACTAGTGTTGTAAAAAATTTCATTTCAGAATATTCTCTTATAATGAATCTGGAATCTAAATTTGTTTTAGTTTATCAATATTTTATTTGGTAGTTGGGTCCCATACAGAAGATAGATTTCGGCAACAGTCACATTAGGCAGGAAGCAGTAAAGTACAAATTTATACATGTTAAGTGACCTCATGTGAGCCTCGGCCCTTTAACAAAGACCTTGTATACTCACCCTCTTCTGGGAGGTCATGTGACCTCATGTGAGCCTCTGCCCTCTGGCAAAGACCTTGTATCCTCTCCTCCTCAAACTTGGTGTGCTGGATAAAGTATTCACCATCCTGGCAAAGAGTGGGTCAAACATTGGTATGTCATCAAGTACATTTATGAAATTCAGTGGAATAATTTTTTAAAAAAATTTTATGTTATTTTTAGCCTGTCAATTTTAGTGGGTTGATTCCTAAAACTGAGGACTTAATGGTTTGAGATAACCATCTCTATGTAGCGTGTAAATGTTTGTGCTAGTCTGTTGCTGCGCATATTATATGGAACATACTTTTTCAATATTTTCCTATCGCGCTGTGCATATTATATTGAACATGCTTTTATAATATTTTCCAAATCTGTAAATGTTAATGCTAGTCTGTGGGGCGGTGGGTATTATATTGAACATAATCAATACATTTAAAAAATCAAACAAAACCTTAGGCTTTATAAAAAGAAACTTTTACAAATGTAACAAAGATATAAAACTAAAATGCTATCTCACCCTGGTGAGACCTATACTAGAATATGCATCTTCAGTATGGGACCCATCCACCAAAGAAAATATTGATAAGTTAGAACAAATACAAAAAAGAGCTGCCAGATTCATTACTGGAGAATATTAAAAACTGACAAGAGTAACACCATTAGTTAAATCATTAAACCTTGAAACACTAGAGGATAGAAGAACCAAGAGTAAATTAGTAATTATACATAAGGCAATTAATTCTAATTTAGAAATACAACACAAAGATAACCTAATACAACCCTCAAATAGACATAAAGATAAAAACACCTTTCTTATTCCATATGCAAGAACAAACACATACAAGTTTTCTTTCTTTCCGTCCGGTATTCGGGCGTGGAATGGGTTGCCTGAAGAAACCAGGAAAGCCACCACTTTATCATCTTTTAAAACTCTAGTAAGAATACAGGACTAAACACAAACCATAGAAATACGTAGGACGCAATAATCTTCTGTACAGAAGGAGCGTCTGTAACATATAAGATAAGATAAGATAAGATAAGATAAGATAAGATAAGATAAGATAAGAT
>MUZC01000840.1:128703-146479 GCA_002072015.1 Radix auricularia | reverse complement strand
AAAGACGAACCTAGACAGCATGGTGTGGGTTTCGCTGTTAAAAACACTCTTCTACCATCCATTGAACCCCCGTCATCAGGCACGGAGAGGATCCTCACTCTAAGACTCAGAACAACTGCGGGCCCAGCAAACATTCTTAGTGTGTATGCCCCAACACTCTATTCAACTCCGGAAGAGAAGGACCAGTTCTATGGAGCGTTAGACCAGGCAATAGCCAGCATCCACAAAGACGAGGCAATCTATCTCCTAGGAGATTTCAATGCTAGAGTGGGGAGCGACCACGAAGCCTGGCCCACCTGCCTTGGACTATTTGGAAGAGGAAAGTTAAATGAAAATGGACAAAGGCTTCTGGAATTGTGCTGCTCACGAGGCTTGTGTGTGACCAACACTTTCTTCAAGTGCAAGGATATACATCAAGTATCTTGGAGACACCCTCGATCCCACCAATGGCACCAGCTGGACCTCATTATCACCAGGCGTGCACAACTAGCTAGCGTCCTACTCACTCGCAGCTATCACAGTGCCGACTGTGACACGGATCATTCCCTTGTCGCCAGCAAAGTACGAATAATGAGGAAAAACTCGTACCACACAAAGAAAAAGGGAAGTCCACGCATCAATACCTCCTGCATGAAAGACCCTGCGATAGCGCAGCTGTTCAAAGACAAGGTGAAGGAAAGTCTCTCAAAGATGTCCCCATGCGTCACCATTGACTCCAAATGGACGCATCTGAGAGACACAATCTATACATCCGCAATACAAGCCTTTGGCAAAAAATCTCACAAAAACACGGACTGGTTTGATGAACATTGGGACGAGATGAAACCCGTCACTGAAGCAAAAAGGAAAGCTCTTATGGCTTACAAGGAAAAGCCTACACCCGACAATTTGCATGCCTTAAAAACAGCTAAGTCACTTGCCCAAAAGGTTGCACGTAAATGTGTCAATACCTACTGGCTTAAGCTCTGTTCCAGTATACAATCAGCTGCAGACATGGGCAATGCAAAAGTCATGTACGAAAACATCAAAAAGGCAACGGGCCCCTTGACGTCAAAAGCTGCTCCCCTAAAGTCCAAAAGTGGAGAAATTATTCAAGACCAGGCAGCACAGCTAAAACGGTGGGTTGAGCATTATCTGGAATTGTATTCAACAGTTACCACAGTCTCCAGCACCGCTCTAGATGACATCCCAGATATGCCACTCATGGAAGAACTTGATGTCGTGCCCACACAGGAAGAGCTGAGCAAAGCAATTGACAGTCTAGCTTGTGGAAAAGCGCCTGGGAATGATGGAATACCACCAGAGGTTCTAAAGAGTGGCAAGACAGCTTTACTCCAACCATTGCACGAGATTCTGTCCCTCTGCTGGGAACAGGGCTACATCCCCCAAGACCTAAAGGATGCAAATATAGTGACACTATATAAAAACAAAGGTGATAGGAGTGATTGCAATAATTATCGCGGCATTTCACTCCTTAGTATTGTAGGAAAGACCTTTGCCCGCGTTATACTAAAACGTTTACAAAGCCTAGCATCCCGCGTCTATCCAGAATCTCAGTGTGGTTTCCGGTCCGGTCGGTCTACCATAGACATGGTGTTCTCCATACGACAGCTCCAGGAAAAATGCAGAGAGCAGCAGATGCCACTATACATTGCATTTGTGGACCTTACAAAAGCCTTCGACTTAGTCAGTCGCAACGGGCTATTCCAAATACTGGCAAAAATTGGATGTCCCCCTCACCTACTTGCCATCATCAGACAGTTCCATGAAAATATGCTTGGCACAGTACAGTTCGATGGAGCTAAGTCAGAGGCCTTCCCTGTCAGCAGCGGAGTTAAACAAGGTTGTGTACTCGCACCAACACTCTTCGCAATATTCTTCTCTGTACTTCTTCGATACGCATTCAAGGATAGCAGTGAGGGAATCTGGTTACATACCAGAGCTGATGGAGGACTTTTCAACACTGCCCGCCTCCGAGCCAAGACCAAAACGACGGATGTCCTAATTCGAGAGCTACTATTTGCGGATGATGCGGCACTAACAGCACATACAGAATCTGGTTTGCAACAACTCGTGTCAAGCTTCTCCAATGCCTGCAAAGAATTTGGTCTGCAAATCAGCTTGAAAAAGACAAACATCATGGCCCAAGACACTCGACCTCCTCCTACCATAAATATCGATAATGAAAACTTGGAGGTTGTGGACAGCTTCACCTACTTGGGATCCAAGGTCTCCAATACACTGTCCATTGAAGAAGAAATAAACAGCAGAATTGGCAAGGCAGCCGCAACAATGGCTAAACTAAATAAGCGGGTCTGGCAAAACACCAAGCTAACGGAGAAAACCAAACTGTGCGTCTATCGAGCCTGTGTCATCAGTACACTACTATACGGGAGCGAGACATGGACCACTTATACATCACAAGAGCGTAAGCTTAACAGCTTCCATTTGAGATGCTTGCGCCGCATTCTTGGTATTAAATGGCAAGAAAAGGTGCCTAATAGTGAGGTCCTAACGCGTGCCAATACCCAAAGCATGTTCTCAATTCTTAGTGAAAGACGCCTGAGGTGGCTAGGACATGTCAAAAGAATGAGCCCCGGCCGCATCCCGAAGGACCTCCTATATGGTGAACTTGCTTCAGGAAAGAGGAAAACAGGTCGCCCACGCTTGCGATTTAAAGACGTCTGTCAAAGGGACATGAAAGCAGCCAAAATACATACAAGTGACTGGGAGTGTAAGGCAGAAGACCGATCTACGTGGCGCACAGTTGTCAAAGAGGGCGTCATAGTAGCCGAGGAGCGAAGAATGGAGGAGGCTGCAGACAGAAGAGCTAGGAGAAAGGCCAAAACATTTGGAAGCACAGAACTCGTGTGTAAAAACTGTGGCAAAGACTGTCACTCAAGGATAGGACTGCACAGCCACTCGAGAAAATGCAACCCAACCCAACAGTGATACACCATCGTCTCGCGAGACGGAAGGATGCCGGAATAAATGGTTTGAGAGCATAAAAAGTTGTCTTTATATCAACTGTGTGTCACTTTATCAACTGTATAATGTCTCTTTAACAAGTGAAAATATCTGCAAAACAATTTAAATTTATGGCATCAATAACAAATAATTTTTGGGGTTTATTTAGGACAGTTGACTATTTTAAAAGCCGTTGGAAAATTTATTTAGGATAAATTGGAATACGTTTTTTAACTGTGTCCCTGATATGACTTGGTTTTGACGGTTTCCCCTTCGTTGTGGACCCAATTTATGACTGACCTTGGTTTTTTCCCTAATTTATGACTGACCTATGTTGTGTCCCTAATTTATGACTGACCTTGGTTGCGTCCCTAATTTATGACTGACCTTTCCTAATTTATGACTGACCTTGGTTGTGTCCCCAAGGGGGTATTTGGGGATGTGTCCATTGACCGCTAGTGTGGCTGGTGACCTCAGCCTGTGCTCTGGTGTGGACTCGTCCCCCGACCTCTGTTCGGCCGGCATGGTGGGATCAGAAGAGCTGCCGTCAGATCTGGGGACAATTAAAATGTCATTTGTACTCATGAGGGCACAAGCCAACACTCATAATTTTGTATTAGTCAATTGATAAAGCTTTAGTTTATTGTTGTGATCACACAATTTGTTTGTGTATCTTGAATTATATTTAAAAGCTTTATCACAGTCCTATTCTATATGATATATCAAAAAGTGGAAAGAGTGGGTTTTTTAAAAAAATGGCACATTGTAGTGATGGCAAACCTATGACACATGTGCTATAGAGTAACACATAGAGCCTCTCATCAGAAGGCAAGTGACTAGAATATTACTACCTTAATCAAACCAGATAAGCCAAACCCCCATTTTAGGGTTTCATTGGAGTTTTGGCACTTTGCTGTAAATAAGTGGTTTTTGGTTTAATTTTGGAAACGAGGCCCCAAAAAAGGTTGGCTACCAATTAAGGTTGTTAAGACCGCTAGTTTTTGAAGACCGGCTAACCCTTCAAAAAAAGCCCCGGGTTAATCGGTTAACGGCCCGTCCTCATATCCCTTATGTTTTGAGAACTAACAAGAGAATGTTGTCTGATGGCATCAAAGCCCGCTTCCCCCGTTCAGCTCTTTCCGCATTGCCCTCAATTCAACACATTTTTTAAAAAAAAACTCCAAAGAATTAATGAAACAGTGATGGTTAATTGCCTTTTTTAATATTTTATTTTGAGGACTGGTAGTAGTTCACTGGTCTAAACAAGAGGACCGGTTCAATAGTTTGTTAAAGTTAGCGAGGTATTTTTCATTAGTTTAAAAAACCAACGCCTCGTCCCGTTCGTTGTGACGTCATGTGTGTGATGCCGATCAGCTCAGTCAAATCGCGTATTAAAATTAATAATAATAATAAAATTAAAAAGCTACAGAGTATAAATGATGATAAAATAGAATTTATTTTAAAAAAACATTATTTTTCAATCGTCAACTCACCAGAATAATTGAATTTTGAGGCGCACACGTTTCCCCTCCCCGTTTTTTCTGTTCAAATAGGGTTTGAGCCACACTCGCCGTACTATTAATGTGGTAATCAAATGCTTTGACTAGCAGGAAACTGTCACTAAAAGACCGAACTCGAATTTGTGGGCCGATTAATCGCCCAGTATCTTTGCTACATCTTTAAAATACCTCTCGTAATATAGGTACATGCACTTCACTAAGCTGCGTGCGCCCGATAAGTTTTTTTGAATGCGTGAAACAAACTATAAACCGGTGATCAGAAAATGCTGATAGGTCACGGGGTCATATGCTTTTATAGCTTTCTTATTTGTTATAACAAACTGTAATTAATATCAATAGAAACAGCCTCGGCCTTGACATCAAACTCGCACTGTGTTAGTTCTCGTACAGTGCCTCGACAACTAAGCAAATTAAAATTTTAAAAAATTCATTCCTTAGCAGTAGCTGGTACAATTAGTTGTGAACTTCAGTGAAGCAAATCTATAACGCTCATGTACGCACGCTTACAGCTAGGAGACTGAAGGCTTGATTGCCAACCTACTTGTCAGCTGGAACGTGGTATCGCTTTTACTCAATTACTCACTGTGACAAAGCGAGAGGGAGAGGCGCGTTACGGCTTGTGTTGTTTTTTTCACTACGTTTCCGCTAATTTTTTTCCTTCTTATTTTTATTACGCGGTTGTGAATAAAGATGACCGGTCCTAATCTGAGGAGCAGCTAACCGATTAACCTGTTAACCGCTAACAACCCTACTACCAATGACACATTATATTGTAAAAGGGACTCGTAAGCCTGTGGAACAAGTCCCTAAACTGGCAAACTGATAATGTGGCTTTCATCTCATGAAAAAACAGATTCATGGACTAGAACAGGTAATCCGTGAAATACTGACCTAAGTGAACTTTGACTTGAGTAGGTAATCCGTGAAATACTGACCTGAGTGAACTTTGACTAGAGTAGGTAATCCGTGAAATACTGACCTAAGTGAACTTTGACTAGACTAGAGTAGGTATCCGTGAAATACTGACCTAAGTGAACTTTGACTAGAGTAGGGTGATCTCTTGTTCACATCCTTGTAGGTGCTGTATCTGCTGTACTTGCCGTAACCACTGACTGCACAGCTCAGCTTGAGATACGAAGGTTTGTGATTCGGATCTACTGGTGACGGTGGGTCAGACCTTAGATACAAGAACATCACAGATGGTTGACAACATGAATAAAAAAAGAACGCTACAGATGGTTGACAACATGAATAAAAAAAAGAATGCTACAGATGGTTGACAACATGAATAAAAAAAGAACGCTAC
Source organism: Radix auricularia (assembly GCA_002072015.1). Lineage (NCBI taxonomy): Eukaryota > Metazoa > Mollusca > Gastropoda > Lymnaeidae > Radix > Radix auricularia. The sequence goes on along the minus strand of MUZC01000840.1, from coordinate 140,686 downwards.
AGATGGTTGACAACATGAATAAAAAAAGAACGCTACAGATGGTTGACAACTTAAATGTACCAAGAACATCACAGACGGCTGACAATTTAGTTACAACAAGAACATCACATAAGGTTAACAACTTAAATAGAATAAGAAACATTTGAGATGGTTGACAACATTTTGAATTTAAACAAATGCATGGATTTTCTTTGACTCAACACAACCTGACCTAGTTAATGGAAAACATGTAAACAGGGTATGAGTTAGCCTGACTGAACTGAATGGATATAACAAAACAGCAAATGTTCGGCAAAGAGCCTTCCTCAACGAATAAACAATACACAAAATAAAACGATTATAAATAAATAAATAATAAAAACTTAGCTGCGGTAAAATCCAAAGAGTCAATGCAAGCAATAGTAAGAAGAGAGTAGTGTTAGCTTACATAGGAAATGAGAGTGGGGGTGGCGAAACGATTAGGTGGTCAGCTCAAACACAACACTCATCCCATTTGGTGCAAGAGTCCCATACTCTTGGATTAGTCTATTCTCCACTGACCCTCCTGCTGGTTGTTTGTGCAAGAGACCATGGCGGTGATAGCCAGGTCATCGATGTCCATTGAAGTGTCAGGAGACACCTACATGCTATGTGATATGGCAAGAGAGTAATCTCCCCATCTCACCTATGTATTTCAAGCAGCAGAACTTACAAAAAATGGTGTAGACAACATTGTGGCTGGTGCAAAACAAAAGACATCCCTAATCTTAGATATCCCATTAGGTTAGACTCTGGTTAGCCTGGGTGACCAAAGGACAAGTCTTACAACGACTACGACTACGGCGGCGCCACATTTTTTAGTTCCTTGATTGTTGGGTGAAGGAGGAAGGCGGCTATGAACCAGTAGGTCACGCATGTTTTTGTCCCTCCTAAATACAATGAGGGATGGGGCGGAGAATAATGTAGTTAGTCTCGGGGTCAGCGAGGAGGACGGTGCGGTTTTTCAAAAAGATTTCTTTGGCTTTAATGTTGTGGGGATGGTATGTGAGAAGCAGTTTGCTGCTCTTATTACTGTCACTGATGTGTTTACCTTGGTTTGTTCCCAGTGTCTGGGACGTTGTTCTCTTTGTTGCTCTGTTCCTGCCTGTTGTTGGGTCTCCTCAGTTTTACCACCTCAGACTCACTGGCCAACTGACCCTCGGTTGAGTTGACCAGTGATGACGGGATGACGATTTGCTTGGAGACTCCTGATTGGCTGATCCCACTAAGCAGGGACGGCTCACTGGCTGTAGACGGGTCAACGGAGATATGTAGAAATTTGTTATTGAAGTTATATTTACAAATGAAAAGAAGTAAGATTTCCTGTGTGTTCAGTCAAAACATTAAGCAATATACAAACAACAATCATATATACAGACTACTGATGTAGTAGTACTTTACTATGTATTGGCTCGTGATGTAGTATTAGTTTACTAGTTAATGGAAAACATGTAAACAGGGTATGAGTTAGCCTGACTGAACTGAATGGATATAACAAAACAGCAAATGTTCGGCAAAGAGCCTTCCTCAACGAATAAACAATACACAAAATAAAACGATTATAAATAAATAAATAATAAAAACTTATTGGCTAGTAATGTAGTATTAGTTTACTATGTATTGGCTAGTAATGTAGTATTAGTTTACTATGTATTGGCTAGTAATGTAGCAGTAGTTATTATGTATTGGCTAGTGATGTAGTAGTAGTTATTATGTATTGGCTAGTGATGTAGTAGTAGTTATGTATTGGCTAGTGATGTAGTAGTAGTTATTATGTATTGGCTAGTGATGTAGTAGTAGTTATGTATTGGCTAGTAATGTAGTAGTAGTTATGTATTGGCTAGTGATGTAGTAGTAGTTATGTATTGGCTAGTGATGTAGTAGTAGTAGTTATGTATTGGCTAGTGATGTAGTAGTAGTTACTATGTATTGGCTAGTGATGTAGTAGTAGTTATGTATTGCTTAGTGATGTAGTAGTAGTTATGTATTGGCTAGTGATGTAGTAGTAGTTATGTATTGGTTAGTGATGTAGTAGTAGTTATGTATTGGCTAGTGATATAGTAGTAGTTATGTATTGGCTAGTGATGTAGTAGTAGTTATGTATTGGCTAGTGATGTAGTAGTAGTTATGTATTGGTTAGTGATGTAGTAGTAGTTATTATGTATTGGCTAGTGATGTAGTAGTAGTTATTATGTATTGGCTAGTGATGTAGTAGTAGTTATGTATTGGCTAGTGATGTAGTAGTAGTAGTAGTTACTATGTATTGGCTAGTGATGTAGTAGTAATTACTATGTATTGGCTAGTGATGTCTTAGAGTAGTAAGGCTGAGGTCAAATCAATAAGAAAAGAAAGAAAGAAAAGAAAGAAAAAAAAAAGATACAATAAAGGAGATTTAAAAAATATCGCCATAACTCGGGGTGAGATGGTGTGTGTGTGGGGGGGGGGGGGAATCCGTTTCTACTCAATGGTGAGATAGTGAAGGTGAGACATTGTGAGATAAGGGTCAGGTGTGAGGCATGGCTTACAGGTAGACAGAGCAGACGACTGGCGGAGATTGGGCCAGGGTTAAACTACTGATGATGGAAACACATTGGAGATAGTAACCTTTTTTTTTCAGACCACGATGGTCTATATGGGAAGTAGCGTTCGCAACTTTTCGTAAGCCACGGCTTATCCCCGGGGACCTTGGCAGCACCGAGGCTCAAACCCATGACTCTCTATAGCCTCGGTGCAAGAACCCAGCGCGGTAAATGGTAGGTAAAGAAAAAGAAGATGGAGTGCTGGCTAAAAACTGGGGCATGCTGGTGACTTGTGTCAACTAAAATCTATGCCCAGTGGACAGAACTATTTTTTGATCACATGAAGAACGTAAGGAAAGAAAGAATGGAGTAGAAAAGAGGAGGAAAATGGTTTAGTTGTGGAAAAAAGGTCAGCGCTAGAAAGTAAAAAAAAAATTGTTGAGGAAATCAAGGAAACGAAAAGGAGAATAAGAAATACTGACAGCAGGGGAAGTGGAAGGGGAAAAAACTGGGTGCATGAAGGAAAAATCTGGGAGTAAGAAATAAGAGTTCGGGAAGAAAAGCTGGGGAGGGAGGGAGGAAGTACAAATTGCTTGAAGATGTACCATAGCAGAGTAAACACATGTTTTTTTATAGGAGAATACGATATATTCATCATTCTGAGGTCAGCTTTCTATTTGGGATCAGGTGCAGAGGTCTAACCAACTCATCTTTATAACGTCGTGCAGGGGCGGGGCCCAAGGAGGATGGGGTTAAGTCGAAGAGGAAGTCGGTAGATGAAAGTCATGGTCATCAGGTGTAGAAGGGTTGCTGTTGTTGTGTCCTGTACCGAGACCGTGACCTTGCAGTGGCACAATCATTCACAACGGTTATACATTAATTTAAGTTATTCACACCAAACACAACAACGGCGTATAGGCCGTTTGAACCAAGATCTACACCAGTTATTATTTACACAGTATATAAATGACGGCCTGGTGCCTGGTGACAAACTAAGATATATTTACCACACAAGATTAGCCTTGACATTTGGGAGATACCCTAGAGAGAATAGCCTGGGAACTTTGCACTGGGTGATATTTCAACGAACCCCCACCCGCCCTCACACACACACTGTGGTGTGAATGAACAGAATTTCTTGTAGAACTCTCAAGAGCAAAAGAAAAGAAAAAAAACAACTTGTGGGAAGGTTCCAAAAAGTCAAAAAGTAAATATTTTTTAAAATGACGTTTCAACTTTGAACACTACCAAAGCAAGATGTCCCTTCTTTCAGCCAACACAGGGCAGGGATACATCCGTGGGAACTGTATGCTTAACCCTTCTGAATAGTTCGCGTACTACCGGTATTTAAATATGATACCAACACAAGTGTGGCCCACCCACTATGGCTATCTGGTCCTCGTCCAGCTAGAGTGACTTTCAGAGCCACCAAGTATGTCTCCCTGGCCCACCAAATATGTCTCCCGAGTTCCTGGCCCACTAAATACGGCTCCCTGGTCAACCCAGTACGGCTCATCGGGTGTTAAACAAGCCGGAAGTTGAATGTGGGGAGCAACAAGTAAATTTATCAACCCTTAAGTTGCCATCAGTGAAGTTCTGATCATTGTATTTGTATCGAGTTCCTCGCTTTCACAAATCAGTTGGATAAATATAAAGCTCATTGTAGCTGGGGGATAAGGGCCGTCCATAAATGACGTCACGCGATTTTAGCCGATTTTTTACCCCCTCCCCCCACGTCATGCGTCGTCACAAAATCGTAGACCCCCCCTCCAAAAGTACGTCACAAAAATTTGACCCCCCCCCCCCTAAAAAAAAAAACACACACACAAAACCCATGTTATTTTCTATTTGAAAATAATTATGTTTCTAATCACTTTTTTGTCACTTAAATTTATATTTAGTGTAATATTGTAACATGCGTGAAGCTATGTAAAAGACATTAAATAAATTGTAAGCCAGTGATTCTCAAACTTTTTCGTATCAGACGACCGGCAAGAATTTTTTCATTTCACCAGGTACCATTGCATTCTTTTCCCGTTTTGGCATGATTTTCTCTGTACTGCTTTGATAGCAAAATGAGCCCCTACATAGCTTAAAGACCTATACGATTAATTATGAATTCGGCTTGTTTTATATATTACATTTAAAAAAAATGTTTAGTTGCCAAGAAATAGCAAGACAGCTAACAAACAATGCAGCGGTAATGTAAAAAACCATTTGATGTGATTAACATTCGCGATTAAGCTCGCGAATGTGACTATTGATATTACAAGGATCATTCATTGTTGATAGACCTAGAATATATAAATACAAGACAATTCCTCAAATTGATTTCGATCTTCTAATGACAGTTTTCCTGCTAATTATATGCACATCAAAGGCATTTGATCTAAAATTATCACATCGATATCACATCTCATGTTTTCTAAAAATTATTAGCTATGCGCTGGAAGAGGAAAATGACCAACACTGTATAAACTCCGCATTTGTGCAGGAAAGTAAGGTGTCATCTTGTGCGTCGCAAAATACAGTAATTCTTCCAATTTGAGGACTGAAATACTATGACATTATTAAAATATCCAATATTATCATAACTTTTTACTCCGAAGCTCACAAGTTTTTTTAATGTTGTTTTTTTAAATTATTTTTCTTCAGCATTTCACGTACGTCACACAACAGTTGTAAATATAATGTCACCAATGGATGAGGCGTGTTTAAATTGTTGCATTTCCTTGTGGATTTATAAACTAATGAAAACTACATGGCAACCGCTATCGGTCGGTTAGCAGCGATAGTTTATCTCATTTGGGGTAAAAGGGAACTCATGGGGGTAATGCTGAATCATTGTGGGCATATGAAATTTGCTAGAAACCGTTAATAGTAATGTTACCCTAAAGTTTTATAATTTTAATATTTAGGTATCCTATTGAACCAATCCGTTTTTTAAACCATTTAACCGGCCTTCAAAAAACGAAATATGTTAACATCCCTAGATTAAATATTATTTTAATGCATACAAATTAAATATTGACTATAAATCAGTACTGTTAACTTCTTTGTTTATAAAAAAAAATTATTGAAAAATAATATCTTTAAAATGTATTTTTTAAAAATCCCTCAATTGACTGACGGGCATCCCGTAGGAAAGAGGTCGGTGAACTGGGGTAAATACCTATCTGGGGTCAAAAGGGAATTCTTGGGGGTAATGCAGACTCATTTGGGACATATAACACCCACTCCACTAGATATATTTAAATACGTCATGTGCACGTGTACGCTTGGAATATATGCCCACTATTTAAACTGTTCCTTCCAGAAAATGCATTTGTTAAATTTGTCACCTATGTAGATTTCTTATTTACGTACTTTAAGAAGACACCTAAATCCAACCTTTCATTTATGTTGACACAAGTGATAGTAATCCTAATCTGACTGTATCAAGTATCCTTTCTGTCACATTTAAAATTAATGCCTTAAAAACTGAACTCAAAAGGAAAGATTTTTAGTGCTCCTGTCGAATTTCGATGTCGAGAATTAGATGCATTCAATAAGGTTAATGAATATTTTTGACTGATTTTAAATGGACACATTTATCATTATATTTAGAACTGAATAAAAAAATCAGTCGTTAATAAATTTTAAGTGACCAAATATTTCAGTGGAAGTTTTATTTAAAGTTACCCTTTCGATGTGAAGTCACATTTCTTCAACCCCCCTCCCCCACAAAAGTGAGACCCCATCCCCCCTAGGTGCGTGACGTCATTTATGGACGGCCCCATAGGGAAAATGGGGGAAAGGGGGTGTAGGAAGAATCGATTCCATGCCACATCTACATGAGTCACAGGCGATTCTAGACAAACTTGAGTTGCGGGCCCTTCAGGGACGTCATAAGATGGCTCAAGGTCAAGAACTAGCCCCCTCCCTGTAGCAGCGGGTGTTTTCAATACTAACACGAGAGGGCACACTGCTTATTTTAGAAGTACACTGTCATATGTTTGGACACTTGGGGAACCACTGAGCGCTGTCTGTGTGTGTGTGTCTGTGTTTGTGTGTGTCATAACTACTCATAACCTCGTGGTTGTAGGGGATTCTGTTTCCAATAAAACTTTCTCAGGGCTTGGTAGATCTGGTGGAGCCCATCTCCTCTCCAGGTCAGTTGAGGACTTTAGCAATAGTCACGGAGATTCATTGTTCCAAGTTAAATGTAGATATATATTATTATGTCAGCGGAAGTTAATGATTAATTAATCGATGAATCATTAACAATTCGAATAGATTAAAATCAATTGGATCCATTAAATTAAGAAAATATTTTAAATATTTTTCTTCTCCATTTATTAATAATTTATCTTTTTTGTTACTTACATAATTTTCCCTCGTATTATTATTATTTATTTAGACATGAAAACGTGAACAAAAAGGTTTTTCGTCCTTATTTCTAGCATAGCTGAAAGACTTTCATCTCAAAATTTGTGGGCCAAGGAATTTCCGAGACTGAACCGATTTCTCTCGAGAAATCACGACTTAACGGGATATATATAAATATCGTAAAAATACGCTTGATTAATTAAGCTAAATATTTTTAATTAGTACCAACCATATATAAATATTGTCGGGAATTTAGGCGGGTAGGGCTCTAGTGAATGTTTGGTCCTTTGAGGTGCGGCGGGACCAACGGGCGAGTCCAGATGGCCACTGGTGCGAAATGTGACGTTCAGATGTTACCTCGCTTGAATTGGGAATCAGAGAGAATGGAAACCGCGAACGATTCTTTGAAGACGAAAACTGAGCAGGCTGACCATAAATCTAGCTCTGGTGTAAGATACGGCAGTCCGAGCGACTCGGCCCTAACTGGTAGATGAAAGGAGCCGACAACTGAGAACGGGTCGAAGCAGCGTACGAGGGAATGGCGATTACATCAAGTGACCATTGCGGGTTACGTTAAACAAGATGATTGACAGTTGACCTTCGGACAATGGCAATTAAGGGCCGGGGACTGACGGGTAATAGAGGGGACGCACTGACGGACAGAGGCACACACATAGTCACACAGATAGAGATAGGAAGACAGACAGATAGGAACATGCACTAAAAAAGGGACGAGTGTTAGAGTAACCATAGTTAGAGAAAAGAAGTTAGGAAATTAACATAAATTAAGTTGTACCTTTGTCTTTAAGTTGGTGTTTGAACAATAAGTAACCCAGAGTGTGTACTGTATGAAGAAATAATGAAAGAACCAGAGATAGTAAATACAAGAACAACCAAGGTTCTTTACAATATATATATGTGTGTGTGTATATATTATTTATATATATATATATATATTAGGGCTGCGAAAATTACCGATTAATTTCTCGATTAATCGGTAATTTTAATTATCGATTAAAATTATTTTAATCGATAAAATAGCTATTAAAATTAAAGAAAATGGTTTAATTTTATTATTTTTTTCTCATTTTATTTTAATAATCATTAATTAATGATAATTAAAAATAGTTTTTTTTTACGTACAAATGTCTCCATTTAAAAAGGAGTCTTCGAAAGTGTAAACTTTAAAATAACATGTTTTATAGGACAATGGTATTAAAAAACACATTGTTTTTAATTAATTAGGCCTAACAATAACAAACTAAAAATTCATTGACATTATATTGAGCTACTTATATTTAAATATATCTCCGAACAATATATTTTTTAATTTGAATCAAATTAAATACTTAAGTAATAGGCATTTTAAAAAATGCCATAAAAGGGCACACAATGTGAAAGAAAACAATGAAAAAAGTGATCATGAGGTCTTAGAAATATAATCATAACTTGGGATAAAAATATTATCTTTATGTTTTTGTCAATCATCAAACAAATTCTACACAGCTATATTATTTCTATATTTTTAAAATTAATTTGAAATTTTCATCCGAGTGCTTAAACTTTAATACGTTATTTAACTTTTTTAAAGAATGTTTTAAAAATAACTCAATAAACAAACGAAGTGGTTATCCGCAGAATTCTGGGGATAACGCTATACGTTATCAGCAATATTCTAATTGAATCTCCTGCGTCGTGAGATAGAAATCTCGGTCACATGATCGCTATTCGGACCCCCAAAACGATAATTTTAAAAAGTTTACTTTATAAATTTTAAAAGACTGATGTCTTTCGAGTCTTCCTGGTCTCATCGTTAGTGCAATGGATAGTTGGTAATTAAAAATTATGTCTGATGTTCGGTTTTCGTTTGAGGCATCTATTTTTTTTTTTGTTTGTTTGTTTGTTAAATGAATTAATTTTTAATATATTTTTTTCATGATTTAGGTTTAGGGATAGGTTTTAGGGTGTGGGTTAGGTTTAGTGATAGGTTTTAGTTTTAGGGTGTGGGTTAGGTTTAGTGATAGGATTTAAGGTGTGGGTTAGGTTTAGTGACAGGTTTTAGGGTGTGGGTTAGGTTTAGTGATAGGTTTTAGGGTGTGGGTTAGGTTTAGTGATGAAATTAACAACATTTTAACAAAATGGCAGCAGTCGACATGAAAAACAATAAGGCTGGCACTGAGACTTGAGAATATTTCACTGAATTCTCCCTTCCACCTCCATGAGCGTTATCCGCAGAATTCTGGGGATAACGCCTCCCATAAACAAAAATCAATTGCCTGTTTTTAATACTTCCCTTGAAATTTTCAGTTTAATGACGTCATACATCTTTATTTTTAGCTTTAACAAAATTATCAATTAATTAATCGGTAATTTTTCAAAAGTTAACGATTAAATTTAATTTAATCGATATAAATTTAATCGATAACAGCCCTAATATATATATATATATNCCAATATGGCGGCAAAATATTAACATGCGCTTGAAATTTCTTTATGTACGTGTTGTGCGTTAATTAGTGATGGGACGATTAATCAGAATCGTATCGGAATATCGGGACCCTATTTCTTCACTCTTTCTTAAGGTTGTTAAGACCGTTCGTTTTTAAAGACCGTTTAAGTTTAAATATAACGCCGTTTTGCGGTGATTCCCAGATTGAGCGATACTGATACTGTGCTTCGAAGCCACTTGCTTGATTTTCAAGCTACACAAATAAGTAACCTACACATCCCCTCATTGTCCCCGAACCATTCTCTTCCTAATCATCTTCTTTGGGTCTTACAATGGACTCAGAATGGTCTATCGTGACCTATATATGACTCATGACAAAGCGAAGTCTTCTCTATATAAACGTACACAAATAAATTAGGTACTCCTTTTGAACTTTCAACTTTGACATATTTTAATTAATTCTAACCAATAGTTAAATGGCTTTTGCACACGGCAAATTCTTATGAATGAAACAATGAGAACAAAGCAGTAGTACAGTACATGTAATGGTCAAAATGAGGTTGAAGGATGAATGGTTGCCAATGACAACAAGTTTGCACACGGTACATTTTATTATTCCATACGATCCCCTCAGCTTACAATTCCTTCGGTAACTTGATGCTAATAGGACTAACCAACAACAACGGTGTGGGAGATTGAGAGTGGGGGTGGGTAAACTGTCTGTAGTCTGTTATATATTTTAAAATCTGGGGAGCCTTGTTTACAGTAAGCAGCCTATGATTTTGGCATCGTCCCATCACTAGCGTTAATAAATGATAATGTTCATGCACGTGTTTTTGGAGTTTTTTTGTAAACACAACAGCATTGCCGTTATTTGTTTGATGAAGCTATCGGCATGCTAAAAAATTGTACATACATGTTTGCTAACAACAAAAGGTATATGTGCACCAACTGACAGCAGAAATTGACAAATTTAAAATAAAAACCAACGTCGATAATCGATAAAAACATTTATTATTCTCCAACACATCTCTGAAACTGGCGATTTAAGTTAGCAACACAGGTCTCAACGCAAGTGGTCTGTGACGTCACCAGCACACATCGCAAGCGCGTGGCCTTGATGGCCATTGCCATAGTACCAGAAGCAACACAGCGCTGAGAGCAAAACGCAAGTGGGCTGTGACGTCACCAGCAGACCCTGGTGAGACAGAAGTCATAGCTAACATTTTCAAAAGCTGGCGATTGGTCATGGGGATCGAGATAACCGATGTTAAGTGGCAAATTTGACCCTTTTTTGTGCTCGTGTTATGAGGTTTCGGCGACTTTAAAAAATCGAATTAAACGACGAGAAAATGCTAAGACAAAGAGAGAATATGGCGGTTCCAATAAAAACCGTCGACATAATAGGGTGGTCGAGCTAAGCGAGCCCGAGGTAAGTGGGTTCCACTGTATATATATATATATATATGTAGATAGATATATGGGGAAATCACATTAAGGGGCCTCGGGCACACTCCGTGCAAGATTTCAGTTTCAAAAACATGTTCATTTTAATTCATTTTCAACATAGATATATTTCTCAAGATCGTTAAAAATTTAATGGGAAAAATATCTAAAACATTTACAAAAAAGAAATTTGGAGCATCCTGCCCCAAAGAAATTGACATTTGAAGTTCAGTGCCCTTAAGTATTTTAATATGGGCTACCAAGATTTTGTAGACAAAGTTTTTTAAAGATCCATTCATCTATTCAGTAGGTAACACATAAACTTATTTTTATATAGCTTTTTAAAGCAAAATATGACATTAAAGGCCCCAGGGCCCATTCAGGGCAAAATATAAAGTTGAAAACACCTGTTTATTTCAATTTGGATAATAATGGATATTATTATTATCATTTGTCAAGATCTTTAATAATTGAATTGGGGATTACAATCTTAAATGTATTATTGGCCCCCAGCCCCAAAAGAGCGCCCATTAGGAGTTGACCTCCCTATAGTATTTTAATATTGGCTATTAAGTATTTAAATACAAACTTTGGTTAAGATCCATCAATTTATCCTAGATAGTGCTTAAACTAATTTTTATATAGCTAATATAAGCAAAAATTGACATTAAGGGCCCCCGGCGCCCCTTTAGTGTTAAATGGAGAAAAAAAGTAGCCAGTTACCATTCCGGAAAGGGTACTCAACAGTCTCAAAAATGTTAATTTCTAGATTAATCTGTAAAAACTTTTATCGATTAAAATTATTTTAATCAATAAAATAGCGATTAAAATTATAGTAAATATAATTTTAAACAATTTTTTAGATTTATAAATAAATTTAATTAAATAATAGTTTCTTTTAAGAACAAACTTCTCCATTTAAAAATTAAACTATTGACTTAAAAATAAGCAGTTTTTATGAGGAAAATGATATTAAAAAATAAACATTATATTTACTTAAATAACAACAAAATTTAAATTCATTGACATTAAATTGAACTACTTACATGATATATTTTTAAATTTAAAACTTAAGTTATGGGCATTTTAAAAAAATTCAGTTTAATGACATCATTCATCTTATTTCAGCTTTAATCAAAATTATCCATTAATTATTCAGTAATTTTTCAAAAGTTAACGATTA
>MUZC01000840.1:92837-115427 GCA_002072015.1 Radix auricularia | reverse complement strand
TTTTTTTTAAAATGTAAAGAAATGACTTTTAAATAAAAAAAATGTCAGGTATATTCATTACACAAGAAAATTCATAAAAATATGTCTAAAATCTAAACACAATTACTGATAACTACATAATTCTGATATCTAACATAAGTACTGATACATAATACGAAAATGCGCTAACACGTCCTGAATTCCAATAGGGACCAGGCTTAACATGATTTTTTTTTAAAGACAAGGTCGAGCTTCTTTTATGACACGGTCAAGATTCTTCCAAGAATTCTGTCCACACCCTCCAAAGGAACTGGTCAAAATTGTCCAAACAACTTTCAAATAGATTATACTTTGAAACTGCTAATGAATCGGTTTTAAATTGTCCTGCTGACCAACAAAAATATTTTTTTTAAAAAATGTTTGGGGCGGACATTGGGAGGGGGAACCTGAGTGAACGAAACACCCAGTGTCCTCCTCCCTCACCCATTGCCACCATCAGACAGTTCCAAACTTAACTCTCTGCTCCCTACCCTCACCCCCACAGACGTAAAATGGCCCCGTGACTCACACGACCTGGTCAGTTACACGAGTTCACTACCAGGTCAGCGCGAGTAACCTTCCAGAATGTCACAGTGACCTCCGGTGTCAGCGACATCCCCCCACACCCCGTGTAAAGTTTGTTATTATAGAGTAAGATTTCATAAGATAATCCAACAAATGGCAACGAATTATTATAATAATATAGATTTAGTATTTAGCATCAGCAGTTGGTAAGTAATGACAATGGTGGAGGTGTTTTAATGAACTTAATAAAGATGGGCACAAGTTACTTTCATTTAATTGTCGGCTACTGGATATTCCAATCTAATTATCACGGAAAATGAGAAGGAGGTATTTTGGAAGTGTGGGGCGTTGCGAAATAACATATTTAGAACCGCTGAGCTTCCTATATTTGTAGATGCAGGATGAGTCAAAACACTTCAGAGTAACCAATAAGCCTTCTTTTTATGTTTATGACCATATTTTTTAAAATTTATTTTATTCAATACTTTTTAGTAACACTTATTTATACGTTGTATCTAGTCGCTCAGCATATTAGACTCCAGTACGGGGTTTTATAATTATCAAATTAACACGCTTATAATTAGTTTATATATATATGTATAATGGAACCTCTTATAACGAGCATAATTTGTTCCTGAATCTTTCTCGAGCGAAAAATTTTTTTTCAATATAAATCAATGTACAATACGATAATGCATTCCATGCTTGAAAAAAAACCTCATTTAACAAAAATGTATTGTGTGTGGGGCTTACGAACGGCCAAATGTGATTTCAGTATGTACATTGAAAATCGGTGTTGTTATTGTAGATCATTCATGTATTTGTCTACGTCTACATGCTACAAGATTTGACTGCTCTATCAGAAAGAAGCTATAAAATATTAAACATTAACATATGCATTTACAAAATTGAACAAATAACGCTCACTCCTTGTTCTCGCTTTTAACGATTCATTTCAACAGTTATTTTTTCTCTCGTATGATTGTCTCTTTAGAACAGGTTATTACACTTTCCACATAAAAAAATAAGAATACTGTCTGGATTAAAAAATTTGTAAAAACGAGTGATCACACACAAAACATTACGCGAACAGACCGAGTGCTAAACAGACTACTGCAATGTCGCGTGTAAGTCCCGGCTCATTCAATGAATGTAGATGTAGCTCGATATGTGAAATAAGGGAACACTTTCTTCACATTTTTTCTTATTATGCGAATTACTTAAGTACTCGTTAAGATAGGCTCCAGTGTAGTTTGTTAGGTGTGCTTCAGGCAAGGTCTATCTAGGTTAGACAGACAGTAGCATGTGCACACATTCTGTTTCTATCCTTGCACTTTTAAATAACTAGGTATGTGTTCGTGTGACCGATCAGATGTTTTTTTTATTAGCGATAAATATTTTCTAGCTATACTTGACAATAAAAATTATTAATAGAGTATAGAAAATAAATTAATAGAGTATAGATTATAGAGTATTGAAAATAAATTAATAGAGTATTCACAATAAAATTTATTGGCCTGTCCTCCTTCAAATATTTTTCTTTAAAATTATTTTTTTGAAATTAATTTTTTAAAACTTTGTATCACAATTTTTGTAAATAAAATGAGATAATATTGGAAGGTCTACACATTCATTTATTGCCGAATACTGTTAAAGATGGTTATTTCAGATTACACTTACACTGATTAAAAGATGCAAGTATTTATGAATATGAATTGTATGCATACAAATACAAACGTTCTTTGGACGTATTATTAGTTTGACATAGGTACAATTGTTGTGACAAATGATGTATTATCACTGATAACATTTACATCCATAAATCGAAACTTTAACATGGTGTGGGCGTGGGTATTTGGTGTTTATTTCCTCTATACTATAACCTATAAATAAATCACTAAACTATACTAATACGATACTAACTCTAGCTTTCAGTTACTTTTTAAAAATTTGTTTTCGAAACTCTTAGTCTTAGGCTATAATTTATAATAATTTTAATTAAGAGTAACCCTCAACACTTACACTCACATAACAATAATTAATAACATCGCTACTGTGCACACAATAAGGGAAGTCATTCATGAACAACTTAAACTTAAATTGAATTGGTAGAATGTTAAGTCAAGTCACTAGGTCAGTTTTGAGATGCTGATACTACTGATGACACTGATGTGATTGCTCACTTTTTAAAGATTTGTTTACCAACCTGGTGACGATGTGTCAACTTTCAACATGGCACGAGCTGTGTACTGCGAACACTGTGTACTACAACCAGTAACAGTATGTCCTGCAAACACTGTAAATGCGTACTGCGAGCACTGTAATACCTGGGTATAAAGACAGCAATAATCCAACGATCGTGTCCCACAGCACACTTGGCTAATGTCACATTAATTGTGTCGCGTCAATCTCCGTGCGTTGAATGGAGAGACCGGCTATCGACACGACCGAGTCGGTGATTTGCTCAGCACAAGACGGACTGCGACAAAGGACAACGTTAGCTGCCCCTGTGTCACACGAGTAGCCAGCAAGTCAGTTTAACACAAGAGTGCCTGCCCCTGCCCCAGGCGGTCAGCTGTGTCCACAGGGAATGAAATGTCAGTGTTTGTCTTTAACAGAGGTCATTACACAATCAGGGGAGACCCAGCGTTGAGACAGTGGCCCGGGTTTTAACACGGCGGCTGTAGACTGAAGGCTCTCCGTACGTTAATTTGAAAGAAACTGAGTTGAAGGTTAACAGACTTAACGGAACCGTGGGGGTCGGCGTGAAATTTTAAGGTTGAAAACCGTTGCATGGTCGCCGGACACATTTTAGACTGAAAATTGTTTCATCGGATGTGTCCCGAAAACATCCCCCATTACGAAAGAATAAATTATACGGATCAGCAAGTTTGACCAAAATAATGAGTAAAATTACAAATGAATGCAACATAGACACAAAAACATGGATAAGCGAAGGACGCAAGCATCTTCTCAGTAAAGTGTAAGATAAAGTATATATTTCAAATCTGAAAGTTTTACTCAGTGTTAAACTGCACTTGTTGGCAATTTTAATCTGGCATATATCAATAATACAATATATCATAATCATATGTTATACCGGATTTCCAAATGTCAATCTGTCTTCTATTCAAAGACCCATTACGTCAATATGTTTACAACGTGTGATCCGCGTCAATCAGTTCCATTGTTATGACAGACAGCAAAGCTTTAGGCTTTAATTTAGATTCACGTTCAGTTTAAAGCCCAGCCCCACCACCCACCCTTTAATCCCCACTAGAGTATGGCCTATGATCCTGCCACGACAATCTCAAACATCCTCAGGTCATGTCAAGAGACTCAAACATCGTCAACTCATGTCAATTGATTCAAACATCGTCAACTCATGTCAATAGACTCACACATCGTAAGGTCATGTCAATAGACTCAGACATCCTAAAGTCATGTCAATATACTCAAACATCGTCAGGGTATGTCAATAGACTCAAACATTGTCAGGTCATGTCAATAGACTAAAACATCGTCAGCTCATGTCAATAGACTCAAACATCGTCAGATATGTCAATAGACTCAAACATCGTCAGATCATGTCAATAGACTCAAACATCGTCAGATCTGTCAATAGACTCAGTCATCCTAAAATCATGTCAATAGACTCAGACATCCTAAAACCATGTCAATAGACTCAAACATCGTCAGATGTGTCAATAGACTCACACATCGTAAGGTCATGTCAATAGACTCAGACATCCTAAAGTCATGTCAATAGACTCAAACATTGTCAGGTCATGTCAATAGACTAAAACATCGTCAGCTCATGTCAATAGACTCAAAGATCGTCAGATCTTGTCAATAGACTCGAACATCGTCAGATCATGTCAATAGACTCAAACATCGTCAGCTCATGTCAATAGACTAAAACATCGTCAGCTCATGTCAATAGACTCAAAGATCGTCAGATCTTGTCAATAGACTCGAACATCGTCACATCATGTCAATAGACTCAAAGATCGTTAGATCATGTCAATGGACTCAAACTTCGTCAGATCATGTCAATAGACTCAATTCCTTATTTATTTCGACTAAGTATATTTTGTAAATTTAATTTTATGCACTTATTATTATTATTTTTTTAAATATTATGTTTAGTCATCTGTTCGTCTGCCTGTCTCGTGTTAACCTAAACATTAAACGGTCGAATCTATTTGCATGAACATATGTGGTTGGGCTAATGTGACAAGACTACAAGTATTGCCCACGCAAAAAGCCAACTGAGTATTAAAATGCAATTTCCAGAAAAGAATTTCCGATTTTTTTAAAAAGGGAAATCATTTTGGATTAAATTTTAAGTCATTCAAATAAGTAATTATAGTACTTAGATAAATATCACGTCATATCCCTCACGCTACTTAACACCAAGAATGTGTCAATATAAATATAATGAGAAGGTCGTAATGTGTCAACGGTTTCCAGCGCCAACAATGTACTGGACCATTCCGTATTACCGAGACACTACTTCGATTAAAACAGCTGAATAAGCAAAGGTCATGCATCATTGCGTCTGGTTGTGTTAATAGTAGTAATAGTCAAAGTCAAATGCCCAGATAAATGCTCTGTACATTTTAAAGTTTAAGTTAAGTAGTTTTTTTCTCACCGTCCTATTTCTACTCAGACTAAAAAAGTGACTTTAAATTATTATCAGCAATCTAGTTGTGAGCATAGACACAGACTACGGCAATACGGTGTGTCAAACTTGACGAGCCACGCCTAGTCCTAGTTTAAGTGGTTGCTGGCTAACGTTGCTTTCAATGGAGAGGCCTTGCACGTGCTGTGTGCCTAGACTTCTGCCTGGGAGAGGCCTTGCACGTGCTGTGTGCCTAGACTTCTGCCTGGGAAAGACCTTGCACGTGCTGTGTGCCTAGACTTCTGCCGTGTGCCTAGACTTCTGCCTGGGAAAGACCTTGCACGTGCTGTGTGCCTAGACTTCTGCCTGGGAAAGACCTTGCACGTGCTGTGTGTCTAGACTTCTGCCTAACCAATAGGCGGTCGTTACAGCTAGAAGTAGAGGCATTTCAAAGCAGAGTTTTACACAATAATTTTTTTACATTAAGATTTTTACATCAACTATCCATACACTATCCTGAGTTTTAACCCAAATATTATTGATTGAAAGGCTATTTCAATTTCAAATCTGAATAATAACCGCAAATTTGTCCGCAATAGCCTATAATAACGCAATAATCTGTGTATTGAAGGGGCGCCCGCAATAGTTAAGATTACAAGACATGTAATAATGTAAACAAAGAGATTATTAACTAAAATTTAGGAATTGTCCAATCAAGTTTCGGGTGAGCCCGGGAGGGGGGGGAGATAACTAATTCACTCACCACAACGAAATTAGATAACTCCTATAGTTGGACACAGGAGCAAGGGGTCAGGCATCACCATTTGCAAAAAATAAACTCTGGTAGCACACTTCTGGTCTGGAAATTACAAAAAACAGCTCAGATAGGCTACGCCTAAGCCTACAGCCTAAATTAAGTAGAAAGCACTAGCGTTTCAACACGCTTCACAAATTTGTTCCGCGACGACTTAAGGCCAATTGAAACAGCCAGCACAACAACACGGCTGTCTGCACACAAGGCTACATCAACACGGCTACCAGTCAGCACACAAGGCTACATGAACGCGGCTATCAGGCAGCACACAAGGCTACAACTACATCAACGCAGCTACCCTTCAGCACATAAGGCTACATCAACACGGCTACCAGTCAGCACATAAGGCTACACCAATCACAGATACCAGTCAGCACAAAGCTACATCAACACAGCTACCCGTCAGCACACAATGCTACAACTACACATCAACGCAGCTACCAGTCAGCACATAAGGCTACATCAATCACAGCTACCAGTCAGCACAAAGCTACATCAACACAGCTACCCGTCAGCACACAAGGCTACAATTTCATCAATGTAGATACTAGTCAGCACATAAGGCTACATCAATCACAGCTTAGAGTCAGCACATAAAGATAAGGCTACATTAACACGGCTACCCGTCAGCACACAAGGCTACATCAACATGGCTACTCTACCAGTCAGCACACAAGGCTACATCAACACGATTACCAGTCAGCACATAAAGATAAGGCTACATTAACACGGCTACCCGTCAGCACACAAGGCTACATCAACATGGCTACTCAACCAGTCAGCACACAAGGCTACATCAACACGGCTACCCGTCAGCACAGAAGACTACATCAACACGGCTACCCGTCAGCACACAATGCTACATCAAAACGATTACCAGTCAGCACATAAAGATAAGGCTACATTAACACGGCTACCCGTCAGCACACAAGGCTACATCAACACGGCTACACAACGAACACTATACGTCAGCACACAAGGCTACATCAAAACGATTACCAGTCAGCACATAAAGATAAGGCTACATTAACACGGCTACCCGTCAGCACACAAGGCTACATCAACATGGCTACACAACGGACACTATACGTCAGCACACAAGGCTACATCAACACAGCTATCAGCTTACGATGACTTAGGCTTGTGTTAAAACAAGGGAGGCCACTCCACCAGACGGCGATGCCGAGTGTGTGAAATATCAGCGGGAAGCAGTAGTGGTGAGTGTGTGGTGGGAGGGGGTCAAATGCTAACATACAAGTATGCAAGGCCAAACCTTAACAAGTGGAGTGTTTTGTTGTTTTTTTTCCGGGGGGGGGGGGGGGAAGGGGTCGCCAATGATGAGGGCCTAACAATGAGTGAGGGAGAATTAGGCATAACTCAAGAATCTTTCTAAAGGGAGGCAATCCAGATATCCACTTCCTTTTCTTGCACGCAAGTGAACCAATCAATAATTTTAAAAAACATGTAAAAAAAAGTTTTTGACTATAAATCCTTTATATAAGAGACATAATAAATTATAAGAATGTTCATTATAATACGCAGGACAAAACAATCCGAAAATACAAAATTCTAGATATGTCTTGTAAAAAAATGTTTAAGATAATGCCACCGATCGTGAATATATTTTTAAAAAGTAATGTCAATGTAATGCGCACCTTATGCGCGACATGAAAGGTTGTTGCACATAATATGCACCACAACACTCTAAAGAATTAATACGATACATAGAGATAAATGAAATGATTTTAAAATGCAATAATTCAATCACTGTCCATTCGCTCCATCTGAGACTTTGACACATCATTTTTATCATCGGCATGAGTCTGCCTGCAAAATTTCAGCTCGATAGCTTACGAAAAAGTGGGTTAAAAGTCGATTCAAAGTTTTTTCGGCAAGCAAGCACGCATGGTCGCACGGGCTCAGATACCACAAGTTAATATAAAGGATTTTTAACAAGACGGGAATATTGTCACTAACTAAAACTACAAAAATCTCTCGCTTGATCAGACATTGTATGTAAAATCGTCATTGGCTGGACTATTCTTTGGACAGGCCGGACAGGTCTAACACTCGCTGGCTATCCTCTCATTGGACAGGCCGGACAGTTCTAACACTCGCGGGCTATCCTGTCATTGGACAGGCCGGACACTTCTAACACTAGCGGGCTATCCTGTCATTGGACAGGCCGAAGAGCTCTAACACTCGCTGGCTATCCTGTCATTGGACAGGCCGGACAGTTCTAACACTCGCGGGCTATCCTGTCTTTGGACCAAACTGTACCTACCAAACAAGTTCTGGTGACTAGTTTGAGTAACGCCATTCAAAGCCAGCTGCAACACGTGAGACGTTCAATGAAGAGATCCACAACCTGGAACTTGTCCATCAACACGGTCTTATTAGCATTACAACTACAGACAGGTCTGACCTAAATGGAGATGAGTGCTCTGTCCACAGTGGCATGGACTGATACATCTACAGACGACAGAAAGTCCAAGACTGTGAAATGAAGTGCTTTTTAAAAGGGTGGGTCAAACCCACGACCATCCCTACCCCACCAGCCGTACCCACGTGTTGTTTCCATCTATCAAGCCCCTGTTCCCCTAACTCTCACTATGACCTGAAACACAAAGATATAAATATAAATATAAAGAAAAGTCATCACCATTAGACGGTGATCTACGCCTTTCAAGTGTGCATCACTTACACTTACAGTAACCTGCATTTTCTTCAAGACAACAATTGTGACCATTAGGTCAGCTGAAGCTATGACTTCCACAGACCTATGAGTGGGTCAGCTGTGACGTCCATGACCCCCAGACGCCAATGACGACTGAATGGGTAAGCTATGACCTCCACCGACCTGTTTTGCACTGTGGTTAAATTCATGCTTCTCTATATTCTATCGCATGCCCTATACATCATCTCTCACCCACCCCAACACATTTGTTTTCAACAATACAACAATCGTAGAGGGAAACACAATAGTTTTAATCAAGATCGGTAAGTAATTCAGATTAAGTAAAAATTAAATCTAGGGTAATGCCCCCTTGACCATCCCCTACCCGACCAACAAAGTAAAGTGTTTATGAATGGCGAGCTTCTAATTATAGTCACCGATACGAAATGGTTTAGGATGGGAGGCCTCAAAAAGGTAAACAAATTTTGAAAAGTTTGACACTAGGAAATTAGATATTAAATGAGATTAAAATCGGCGAAAAACTTTTTAAAAAATAAGATTTTAAAAGAATAGCAGCCCTCCATGCCCATTATTGAAAAAAAACAATTTATAAAAAAAAAAAAAAAAAAAAAAAAAAAAAACCCCAAAAAAAACAAAAAAAAACCAAAACACGATTCTGATGTAGAGATACTGGTGGTGTCCTTGATGGTGTTAAAGAATAATTGGAAGCTTAAACACTTGATGAAATAAATGATCAAATAGAAATTAAAATAGTTGTTCCATTATATGTTAAATGAATAGCTCAGTATTAGCTGATATGCTGCACTAGATGTTAATTGTGTCTCTCAAACTGTGTGTCGCGACACATAAGTGAGTCGTGAGAGATTTCCAGGTGTGTCGCGAGATTTAGTAAAAATATTTCAAATTGCTAGGGTTCTAAGCTCTGAAGTTATTATGGCATTATAAAATAAAGCAAAACAAAATGTATGTTAAACAAATTAACAACGTAATCAGTAGTCACGTGTGTTTCGCTTGGGGGAGGACGTTAGACTTAGGTTGGCGTCTGGGTACGCCTTTTTTTTCATTCTTTCTAGCTGTGTAGTTAGCTTTATAATTTGATATTTTTAATTGGGTAAGAGATTGAACTTTAAAGTATTGTTTTAAAGTAGGTTAAGCCGGCATTTTAAGCAAGTTAATATAATTAGGGTTGTTAATGATTAATTAAAATTTAATCGTTAACTTTTGAAAAATTACCGATTTGAATAATTAATCGATAATTTTGATGAAAGCTAAAAATAAGACGTATGACGTCATTAAATTGGAGATTTCAAGGAAAGAATCAAAAACGGACAATTCACATTTTTAAAATTTAAATATAAGTAGTTCAATATAATATCAATGAATTTAAATTGTGTTATTGTTAAATTAAGTAAAAACGATGTTTATTTTTGTTTCATTTTCCTAATAAAAACAGCTTGTTTTAAAGTTTACAATTTAAAAATCTTTCTTTTTAAATGGAGTAGTTTGATGTTTAAAAAATGATGTGACCGTCCAATGTTACTGATGTGATCGTCCAATGTTACTGATATGACCGTCCAATGTTACTGATGTGACCGTTTAATGTTACTGATCTGACCGTCCAATGTTACTGATGTGATCGTCCAATGTTACTGATGTGACCGTCCAATGTTACTGATGTGACCGTTTAATGTTACTGATGTGACCGTCCAATGTTATTAATGTGACCGTCCAATGTTACTGTTGTCATCGTCCAATGTTACTGATGTGAACGTCCAATGTTACTGATGTGACCGTTTAATGTTACTGATGTGACCGTCCAATGTTACTAATGTGACCGTCCAATGTTACTGATATGACCGTCCAATGTTACTGATGTGACCGTCCAATGTTACTGTTGTCATCGTCCCATGTTACTGATGTGACCGTCCAATGTTACTGATGTGATCGTCCAATGTTACTGATGTGACCGTCCAATGTTACTGATGTGACCGTCCAATGTTACTGATGTGAGCGTCCAATGTTACTGATGTGACCGTCCAATGTTACTGATGTGACCGTCCAATGTTACTGATGTGACCGTTTAATGTTACTGATGTGACCGTCCAATGTTACTGATGTGACCGTCCAATGTTACTGATGTGACCGTCCAATGTTACTGATGTGACCGTCCAATGTTACTGTTGTAATCGTCCAATGCCCAAGTTTGCGCCGAATGACTCACCACAACTTAACATCACTCATTTATTTCGTACAACACTTAAGACTATTTGGGGGGAGGGGTGTTTGGACGACATGTCGATGTTTATAAGGGCCTACGTGATGCGATGACGTCAGTGGTCTTCAAACTAGCCGTCGGACTGTTTGGCTGAACTACAACGAGTTAGAGCACGACAAATCTTTCTTTAAGGAATTTGGGTCAAGCTGCTATGGCCCCTAACCCCAGGGCTGTCGTGCCACCCCACCCCCACTCCACCCCCACTCCACCCCCACTCCACACACACACACACACACACACACACACACGGAGCATGTTTAAAATAAAGCTGCTGTGAATCGGTACGCGTCTAAAATTTCTTGTCCTTGATTCTATCGTGGGCCATCTGTCAAAAAAAATTTGGTTAGACTGTCAAAACGTTTTAGAATCGAGGCTAGATGTTTGCCATTGTTAAGTAAACCCCTTTCAGTACATTACTTATTGTTTTACATTAAATAATTCAGTTTACGTGAAAACGATAACCGGTTTTAAATTTCCAAAACCGCTATTCGAATTTTAATCGGCCGGATTCATGAACTAAAATCCCACTGGATTCGAATTTGTAAAAAAAAATGCCGGAATCCGGTACACCCTGAATTTCTATGAAGTTAATTGGTTTAAATCGTATTTCCATAAACTTAAATCTGTGTTCTGTCAGCTGCTGTCAACAGTGTTGTGTTACTTACTGTCACCTGTGTTGTGTTACCTACCGTCAACTGTGTTATGTCACAAGATGAACGCACTCCCCTGGCCTGGCGTACTGGAATGTTTTCGTAACACATTTCTGACATTCCTCGACGCCCGCCTCGTTATTTGTCTAATCTCCACTGTTTGGTTCTCATCAACAGTCTCTCGTTGTATCATGTGTGTTTGTGCGCGCGTGCGTGTGTGTGTATGTGTGTGTGTGTGGGGGGGTTATTGGAACTATCAGTTTCTCATTCTTGGGGGGACATGTGAAGTAACCGTGTATGAAAAGGTCCAACAATTTTATCCACATTTCATTAGCAGTGAATATAATTCACACAAAACTAAATAATTCGAGTTTCTTAAATCATTTAGTTTTAACATCCGCGTATCTATATTCCTATAGTTTCTTCAACCCTGTCGATTTGCCCACATCATTTCTAAATTTCAAAAAAATTATTAACAACCCCTTTCAGACCACAAAGACATACGGGGCAAGTGAAGTAGCGTTCAGAAGTTTCATTGAGCCATCACCAACGAGCAAGGGATTGCGTGGCTAGCGCAATGCCCCCGGGGGGGGGGGGGCTTTTGCCAGCGCCAAGGCTAAAGCCCGTGACTCTCATTTTGCCTCGATTCGACAGTCCGGCGTGCTACCGCTAGACCACCGCGCCCCGTGTATATTTCATTAGTTTCCTGTTATTGTTTATAGTTTATACGACTATTTGTCACAGATAGGTATTTGCCATCGTATCTTAGCAACAAGTTCGTTTCTTGTTGGATTGAAGAATTTCTTTCCACGCTTTAGTAAGCTTTTTACAGCTGGTGCTCAACTAAAGACCTATGCAACTTACGTCTATTCTACTTTACGTTATAAGTTATATTTATTTTCGAAAAGTTAATGCTTAAATTTAAATTAATTGTTCACAGCTCTAATATATTATCAATAAATTGGGAACAAAAATGGAAATATTTTCTTAAATTTTAATCGATCAAATTAAATTTAATAGATTAAATTTTATAACGATAAAGCTATTGATTGATTGTTAACTTCCGCAGGCCTAATTATTATACATAATTTATTATACATAATGTTTTGCGACTGTTGAATGTAGTAAAAAAGTATGTCATGGGATGTTGCATTTGTTCCTAACACATCAAGTGGGCGTGTCATAATCAAATAAACATTGTAGTTTCTAACACATCAAGTGGGCGTGTCATAATCAAATAAACATTGCAGATTCTAACACATCAATGGGCGTGTCATAATCAAATAAACATTGCAGATTCTAACACATCAAGTGGGCGTGTCATAATCAAATAAACATTGTAGTTTCTAACATCAAGTGGGCGTGTCATAATCAAATAAACATTGAAGATTCTAACACATCAAGTGGGCGTGTCATAATCAAATAAACATTGCAGATTCTAACACATCAAGTGGGCGTGTTGTCATAATCAAATAAACATTTCATGTGTCCAACTTTGATGTCGGCGGGAATCGATTTTAAATCAAGTCCGGGGCCCCGCACACCTGTGCCGTGGATATGGTTGAAACTAAAACAATGACCAGCTGTTGGCTGCACGCCACTGGTCATTAACCGACCTTGAAAAAACTGCATACACAAATCAACATTAACCTAATAATTAGGTCCTGATTGATCCGATGGTGCTGGTTTTGTGAGTGAGTAAAACGCGACAAGTTGATGGGGGTTGGGGAGGGGCAGGTTGTGTGTGGCGAAGAAGACAAAATCTTACATAATGAAGCTGCATACATGTTAAGACCTCAAGGGAAGAAACGCCCAAGTGAAATTTTTGTGTGTGTTTAGTTATCTCTTCTGATAGAGGCTCAAAATAAAATGTTCTCATTAATGTTTTATGTAGGAAAAAAATACCTTCTCTGACCTTGTGAAAAATTCATATGTTTTTGGTTAATGAATGATAACTCTGTAGAGTTTTGAACTTTAAAACTTGAATATCTTTACAATTTAAAATAACCCACAGCAGTTTCTTCACTTGAGGTCCATGTGTTTTGCATGTGATAGCATATACTATTGATACGGGAATAATAGAGATAATTCTCCTCATGGTCCAACCATGCCGGACACCAAGCAAGCTTTCTAGCCCCACCGACCAATCAGCTGCCAAGAAAAGATTATAATCTATCATTGATACTGAGATCATACGATAACATATATGGTTGTGTCTGGAGTTATTAATGTCATTATTGTTGTGAGTGGGTTGGGAGGAGGGGGTGACAAGGAAGGGGGGATTGGCGCGCAGTCCACGCGTGATCTGAATCGGTCAAAAATAACTCCACAATAACCATGGCAACGTTGTGTGACGTCAGCAGAGATGTGACAAATGTGACAATCACAGTGACGTGACTTGAGTGACAGTTGGGCCATGACATGGACATAAATACCTTGTACACTGTAGCAGTGTTGTTCAGCCCACATACTTTATATCCTACTAGCAATTTACCCGCGCTTTGCTGCGGTAAATTAGGATTTCAGTTAGCGTTGAGAACACCCATTCAAAACACCTATTTATTTTAATCTGAATCATGATGGATATTCTAAATATATTAACTTAAACCGTAATGTCTGTCTGCCGTGGCCCACGGAAAAACAAAAAGTTAAAAATTACATACTTCCCATGATCCTATCGGGCTGATAATTTAAATATTTGTTTCGTGTTTTACCTTTTCCGGGGGTTACTTAACAACTTCCTAAAGTTTCATGCTCCTTTTTACACGGGAAATTGGAGAATTAGTGATGAGTGATTGAGTGAGAAAAAGCTACATTCGGGCCTCCGGCCCCCAGTAAGGAATATTTTAAATATTATTTCACCTGCTACCATCGTGAAAGTGTATTTAACAACCCATAAACGTTTCATGAGTTTATCACTCAGGATATAGGATAATTAGTTATTTTCAATTTTTTATATAGCACATATAAATGAAAATAACACGTCTTTGAGGCCCGGGCCCCCATCAGTGTTAATTTCAAAGTTCCTTCAAGCCAATTTTATTTGTGAGAGGGTACCCAACAATAAAAAAAAAGTTTCATGTTTTTATCTACACGGTAAATTAGAGCATTGGTAATGAGACGGTATTTTTATATAACTCATATAAGAAAAAAACGTTTTAGGGTATACAGTATACATTTCAAAATTCTTCAACGCTAACTTTCACCATGACAGCGTACTTAATAACTTTCCAAAGTTTCATGCTCCTTCCTACCTACACGGAAAATTAGAGAATTAGAGATGAGTCTGTGTTCAATATAAGAAAAACTTTATTTGGCCCCCGGACCCAATGAGTGGGAATTTAACATTCCATTTCGCTAATTATTGTCGAGAGATTGTACTCAACAACTTCCCAAATTTTCATGCTTCTACCTACATGGAGAATGGGAGAAAAACTACGTGCCCCCCCCCTCCCCCCAGTAAGGGATATTTTAAATATTTTTTCACCTGCTACCATCGTGAAAGTGAATTTATCAACTCCCCAAAGTTTGATAAGTCTACCTAAACCGTTTTTGAGGCCCCGGCCCCCATGAGTGTGAATTTCAAAAATCTTTTGCACCAATTTTCGTCGTGAGAGGGTACTTGACAATTTTCCAAAGTTTCATGCTCCTGACTTCACGAAAAAAATTGGAGAATTAGTGATGAGTCGGTTTTTAATATACGAAAAACTAAATTATGGCCCCGAGCCCCCATGAGAGGGAGTTTCAACATTATTTTTTGCCAATTTTCGTCAGGAGCGTGTACTCAAAATATTTCCAAAGTTTAATGCTTCTACCTATAAGGGAAATAGGAGAATTAGTGATTTTCAATTTTTATATAGCGCATATAAGGAAAAATAAGATTTTGGGGCCCCGGCCCCCATGAGTGGAAAATTAAATTATTTTTTTCAAATTATCGTCGGGAGCATGTACTCAAAAAATTGCCAAAGTTTCATGCTTCTACTTACACGAGAAATAGGAGAATTGGTGATTTTCAATTTTCATAGAGCCCATATTAGGAAAAAGTTTTTGGGCCCCGGCCCCACATGAGCGAGATTTTTTAAAATTCTCTTTCGCCAATTTTTGTAGTAAAAGAGTACCCGACAACTTCCCAAAGTTTCATGCTTCTACCTACACGGGAAGTATTAGAATTTGTGACAGCCATTCAGTCAGTGAGGGCTTCCGCTTTTATTAGTATAGATAATGACTTATATCGATACCTTTTTTTTAAACACTTCAGCTCATACACATTAGTAAATATTTTTTATGTGTCCCATAACCTTGAGGTCATAAGGGGTTCTAATGTTTCCATTAGAACTTTCTCTGGGCTTGGTAGAGCTTGGCGGCGCTATAACTTTAAATGGCGGCTGGGTAGTGAAGTCAATAGTGCGCTCGCCTCACAAGCTGAGGGGTGTGGGTCCATCCAACGAAAACCCCCTATAAAAATGTTGAGAAATGACTAATGCTAAGAAAGTCCTCCGCTGATCTGGAGGGGGATGGGCGCCGACAGTGTCTATGTAGGCCGAGAATGTTCTAATGGGAACATTAGAATCCTCTAAGACAGGTTATGGGGCTAAAAAAAAACCTTTAAAGTTAAAATACAAATCTGCTTTACACTAGGCGATGGTGTGACCTAAACAAATTACTGTACAAATTACTCGAGCATTTATTTAAAAACTTTTAAAACGTAGCTTTGACCATTATCTTTGAAATAACAAATAGGTATTTGGAAAATATCAAGAATTGTTTTTTTTAAAAAATAAAACTTTTATGATAATTTTTACTGGTGTGGTGTGTCGCCTAGTTAGCCTGTGTGTCGCCCAGTTAGCCTGTGTGTCGCCCTGTTAGCCTGTGTGTCGCCCTGTTAGCCTGTGTGTCGCCCTGTTAGCCTGTGTGTCGCCCTGTTAGCCTGTGTGTCACTAAGGTTGGTTGTATTAAGATATAAAAATTTAAATAGCCTTTGACCCCCCACCACTCACACACACACACAAAAAGTCAGAATCTGGCAACAAAAGGCCCGCGGACCATATGCCGCCATTGTCATTGTCACACACACACACACTCATGAGCACATACACACGCATGCACACACACATAAAATTTCACAATACTCGTGACACAATCACTTTTACTTAATTAATTAAATAGGTTTCTCGCTAAGACAATGGCGGCGGGTACATTTTAATATTAAATGCCGTGTCCTTGACCTCTCTTCATTGGTTCCGGCGTTTATTTTTACATTTGATAAAAAGGTTAGGTGCAGTGCTGCCAGCGCTAGGTTTTTCAACCTAGATCTAGGTTTTTTTAACCCTGTCTAGGTTTCTAGGTTTTTTTATTTAAAAAAATAGTCACAATCTAGGTTTTTTTATAAAAAAAAATTTTAAGTAATTATTTGATGTGAAAGAAACAAAATAATTAATTTCATGCAATTAACATTCTAAATAATTCGATTTTTCAAAAAATAAAAATAAGCAGTATGTAGCAACAGTATTATTAGCCGCTCTATGGTGTTCCATTATTATACCTATGCCCATGACCATGGCTCTACGCTACTAAATTCGAAAGGTGGCGCCATCCGTCTGAAAAATTCTGGTACAAGATAAAACAACTTGAATGAGCAGAAATATTCAATTTTATTAGACTATTAGTGGCTCTAATATTTTCTTCTGTCGGCGATAAGAGAATATACTCTTACGTATATGCGGTATTGAGTATATGCTTAAGATAATCTTATACAAGACTGAGATAGTCATAGTGAATTATTCCAAGAATGCAGATAAGATTGCCAAAGAATTTATAAATATGATGACATAAGTGATAATAAAAATCAAATGTAAGTATATTTTACAAATAGTTATGTAGAATATATTAATAAATGCCAATGCCAAAACGATTTTGGGGAAGGCGGGAATGTAGTCACTTTTGTGAGATGTGTGACAAGGGGGAGGGCTGTTTAAGAATTGTGACGTCACTTCAAAAAACGCGCAACTTTAAATGAAAGCTCCACTTTAATATTTGATTCCTAACTTTTAGTGAAGTTTAAAATGGCTTCACACACTTTACGCTATTTTCTTGCATCTTCCATTTACACTAAATACATACTTGACAATAAAAATTATTTGAGACATGCTCTATTTAAAATTAGGTGGTGGGTGGGGAGCTTTGTGACGTCATTTTTGTTTATTTTTAGCATGTCTAGGTTTTTTTTCTCTTTTTTTCCTTCTGATCTAGGTTTATTTTGACGTGTTGGCTAGGTTTTTCCTAAAATTGTCGCTGGCAGCACTGGTTAGGTGACGTAGAGAGATTGAACATAACGCTATCTTTAGGACAAGACTTGAATCTCGTCAAACTGGATAGGATTGTACCAAACTGATCGAACCAGGGCCCCGCAAGCCTGTAGTTAATCAATGTAGAGTTAATGAACCTGCTAATTACATACAAGACGGGGCAAGTCTTAAACTTAAATATTCTTTTTAATTAAAAGGTTGTGGTAGTGAAGAAGTTAGTTGTACGCCAGACATGATTGTCTACAAACTTTCGAGGCGCTACAACATGTCGAGCCACTCAAACAAAACACCAGCACAACCACAGTAACCTCTGGTGTATTTGGAGAAATGTCAAAACTGACAAGAGTAACACCATTAGTTAAATCATTGAATCTTCAAAACTAGATGATAGTGGAACAAAGAGTAAAGTAGTAATAAGACTTATGATAAGAAACACTAATTCGGAGATATAGCACAATAAGAATGCACGTACCTGTTCAGAGATGCAACAGAAAATAATCCCAAGGTAAATTCCAGTCAAGACGGAATTGTTACATAATTGATCCTGTACTAGTAACACAACTTGCACTAATCACACACTAATCATGTAGGTCCTGGTACAAGTTACTGTAGGTCCTGGCACAAGTTACTGTAGGTCCTGTTACAAGTTACTGTAGGTCTTGGTACAAGTTACTGTAGGTCCTGGTACAAGTTACTGTAGGTCCTGTTACAAGTTATACTGTAGGTCCTGGCACAAGTTACTGTAGGTCCTGGTACAAGTTACTGTAAGTTCTTGTACAAGTTACTAAGGTCCTGGTACAAGTTAGTGTAGGTTCTGGCACCAGCCAAGCAAGCTCCCTGTACGATTGACACAAGTTTGTTGTGTGTCAACGTACTAGTTCTGTGACACCACAAGCACACACAGAGGCGCTCTGGTCCAAATTAGTCTGGTTAATCAGACACCGGAACTGTTGAGGCGTGAACGGGACCAGTGATATGTGTCCACCAAGGCCCATACAGGTAAACATAGATACAGAGATAGCGACAGATAAGTACATAAATATAATAGCGGTTCAAAAGGCTCATATCCTAAAGAAATATTTAATAGCAAGTATTAAGCATTTTTTTAAAAATGTCGTTCTCAGAATTGATAAACTTAAAACTGCTATCGCCCATCAACAAATTCAACAACAACGACAATCCTGTAGTTAGTTTTGGTCATTTGCGACAAGTTGATCCAGTTTATCTTAGATATACAGACGCTCCTTCTATGCAGAAGATAATTGCGTCCACAGACCATGAGAGATGATCTGTTGGCAAGTGATGCAGCGGTCACAGGCCACGGCTATAGGGGTTATACGCATTACCCCAGCCGCCTAACTATTGTCTAGTTAGGTACCCATTCGGGGTTGGGTGACTCGGGGACTCCTCAGGCCCCGAGAACAAATCCTCACCTTCGTGTGGATTCGAACTCGTGACCATCGGTATGACAGTCGAGAGCGCTACCTCTCGACCATCATCCCAACCAATAGACAACTAGAGTTAAAGCTGCTGATGGGAATGTCAAACTCAAATTGGATAAAAACCACCTAAAGAAAAATACTTGAACTATATTTAATATTTATGAGCCGACCTTTTAAGAGCTGGTCGAATCCTTTTGGTTAATTTTAATATTTTCTTAAATATTTTTTGCAACAACATGTCAACATTAAGGTTGTATATATTTTAAAAGACAAGAAAGAAAGTAATCATACTGTACTCATAGGATGATATGCCTCTTTATATGTCTGACTTTTCTGATTTCTACTTATATGTCTGTTTATAAAATTTTTAAGGTTAAAACAGAACTGTACTTGAACTAAAATGTTTTACTCTCTTAGAACTGAAACAATTTGACAAATGTAAGGAATGTAAGCGGAAAAGACCCAGGGTCGACCCGTGGCTAATGGTGAGACTGTAAGTGGGGTAGTCCAAGGGGCGACCCTTGACAAATGTAAGGAATGCACGAGTGACAGTTCCACATGCGTGTCTTGTAATATACACACAAACAACACACAACAAATGGCTAACTATACACACAAACAACACACAACTAATGGCTAACTATACACACAAACACATAACTAATGGCTAACTATACACACAAAACGCACAACTATTGGCTAACTATACACACAAACAACACACAACAAATGACTAACTATACAAACAAAACAAACAACTAATGGCTAACTATACACACAAACAACACACAACTAATGGCTAACTATACACACAAAAAACACACAACTAATGACTAACTATACACACAAACAACACACAGCTAATGGCTAACTATACACACAAACAACACATAACTAATGGCTAACTATACATACAAAACACACAACTAATGGCTAACTATACACACAAACAACACAAAACAAATGGCTAACTATACACACAAAACACACAACTAATGGCTAACTATACACACAAACAACGCACAACTAATGGCTAACTATACACACAAAACACACAACTTATGGCTAACTATACACACAAACAACACAACTAATGGCTAACTATACACACAATCAACAAACAACTAATGGCTAACACACAAGTAATGGCTAACTATACACACAAGACACACAACAAATGGCTAACTATACACACAAAACACACAATTAATGGCTAACAATACACACAATCAAACAACTAATGGCTAACTATACACACAAACAACACACAACAAATGACTAACTATACAAACAAAACAAACAACTAATGGCTAACTATACACACAAACAACACACAACTAATGGCTAACTATACACACAAAAAACACACAACTAATGACTAACTATACACACAAACAACACACAGCTAATGGCTAACTATACACACAAACAACACATAACTAATGGCTAACTATACATACAAAACACACAACTAATGGCTAACTATACACACAAACAACACACAACTAATGGCTAACTATACACACAAAACACACAACTAATGGCTAACTATACACACAAACAACGCAAAACTAATGGCTAACTATACAAACAAAACACACAACTAATGGCTAACTATACACACAAACAACACACAACTAATGGCTAACTATACACACAAACAACACACAACTAATGACTAACTATACACACAAACAACACACAACTAATGGCTAACTATACACACTAAACCCAACAACAAATGGCTAACCATACACACAAAACACACAACTAATGGCTAACTATACACACAATCAACTAATGGCTAACTATACACACAATCAACTAATGGCTAACTATACACACAAACAACACAACCAATGGCTAACTATACACACAAACAATGCACAACTAATGGCCAACTATACACACAAACAACACACAACAAATGGCTAACTATACACACAAACAATACACAACTAATGGCTAACTATACACACAAAACACACAACTAAAGGCTAACTATACACACAAACAACAAATGGCTAACCATACACACAAACAACGCACAACTATTCGCTAACTATACACACAAAACACACAACTAATGGCTAACTATACACACTAAACCCAACAACAAATGGCTAACCATACACACAAAACACACAACTAATGGCTAACTATACACACAATCAACTAATGGCTAACTATACACACAATCAACTAATGGCTAACTATACACACAAACAACACAACCAATGGCTAACTATACACACAAACAATGCACAACTAATGGCCAACTATACACACAAACAACGCATAGCTAATGGCTAACTATACACACAAACAACACACAACAAATGGCTAACTATACACACAAACAATACACAACTAATGGCTAACTATACACACAAAACACACAACTAAAGGCTAACTATACACACAAACAACAAATGGCTAACTATACACACAAACAACGCACAACTATTCGCTAACTATACACACAAAACACACAACTAATGGCTAACTATACACACAAACAACACACAACTAATGGCTAACTATACACACAAACAACACACAACTAATGGCTAACTATACACACAAACAATACACAACTAATGGCTAACTATACACACAAAACACACAACTAAAGGCTAACTATACACACAAACAACAAATGGCTAACTATACACAAAACAACGCACAACTATTCGCTAACTATACACACAAACAACACACAACTAATGGCTAACTATACACACAAACAACACACAACTAATGGCTAACTATACACACAAACAACACACAACTAATGGCTAACAATACACACAAACAACACAACAAATGGCTAACTATACACAAACAACACACAACAAATGGGTAACTACACACAACCAAAACTAATTGCTAACTATACACAAAAACAACACATCAAAACTCATTTCGCCTCGCGTGTGTACAACTAAGTAGCAGATGACATATCTGCCCTAGGAGCCCCAGAAATCCCCAGCCCTTCGCCGGAGAGAAAACTTGACACACGTGATAAAAACATAAGAGAAGATAAGGGCAAAAAAAAGCACCTCTTACTTGAAGGCGGTGATGTCAGTCAGCCTCCTCCTCTATCGGGCTCACGTTTTGAGCTATGAGGTAGCCCCTACCGTGTCTTCGGTCAACCCTCACAGTCAAACTAACACAACCTGCCAGCCAGCGTCAGCCTAACACAACCCTGATCTCGGAGGGAAAAAAAACGCCCCCCC
>MUZC01000840.1:65232-92832 GCA_002072015.1 Radix auricularia | reverse complement strand
AAAAAAAACCCCCCCCCCCCCCCCCCCACCATCATCACAAAAAAACGAACTTTGCCACCACATGAAGCCGGCCAACAAATCTGACGAACAAGCCCAGGACGAGGGCGAACAGCCTCCCCCTCCCTCCAACCGACTGCAGAGCCTCAAAACATAACCAAATTAAATAACAGATTCTTATCAGTGTTAAATTACAACGATGTAATCGTAAATTAAAATTAGACATCACACTAATGAACCGACATGCAGCTAAAAATACACGTTTAAAAACGAATG
The DNA here is from genome assembly GCA_002072015.1 of Radix auricularia. Taxonomy (NCBI): domain Eukaryota; kingdom Metazoa; phylum Mollusca; class Gastropoda; family Lymnaeidae; genus Radix; species Radix auricularia. The sequence goes on along the minus strand of MUZC01000840.1, from coordinate 92,559 downwards.
GTGTGATGAAAACAACCAATTAAAATCTATTCTAATCCTTTACATAAGTACATTTAGCGGTCATTTAAATACGGTGACCCATCAAAACAGCCCCGGACAAAACGGCCCCTGTCAAACGATCCCGGTCAAAACGGCCCCGACCTAATAGGCCCCAGACAAATTGTTCACATTTTTTACAAAAACTGTAAGTATTTTTTGCATTTTAAGTTAATTTAACCTTTGTTCAGCTTATTCATCTTTTAAGAAAGTTGTCAAATTTTAAAATTATTTTTTTTGACGTTATGATATTATTTCTTCTCAGCACACAATTGCGCTTGCTACCATATAGTTTAAATTTTAAATATTATTTAATTGTTTCTTGTGATATTATTATTATTGTTTTTTGTGCACAAAACTGACACTGAATCGGTGAGTAAAAATAATAATATAAAATCTTATTTCATTGATATATATAGTAATAGTAGCCCAGGTCCGATTTGTCTGAGGCCGTTTTGTCAGGGGCCATTTTGACCGGGGCCATTTTATCAGAGGCCGTTTTGTCAGGGGCCATTTTATCAGAGGCCGTTTTGTCAGGGGCCGTTTTGTAGGTGGACCTTTAAATATTTGTGCTCACGAAGGATTTGTCCGAAACGTTTACTTGTGTAATAGTCAATGAATAAAGTTTAAAATTATGGATTAAATCAGACAAATATCACAATGTCCAACCTAATGAGTCCATGTTCTTGTAAGTAACTTTTTTTTAGCAAAATAACCTCACACAACGATCATGAATTGAATAAAGGCGCTCAAGGCTTCAATTGGAGGACCACTATCGCGTTATACAACATAGAATAATTAAACATTATCGGAACAGCACAAGATAAACAAAGTGGTAATCCAGTTTGGAGACAGACTACAACATTAAGGAAAGGTGAACATGTCCGCTGTTGTTAAACAAAATATAGTTGAAAACTGTCAGTGGTCTGTGGTCAGTAGGAAGCGATACCTGTGTGTGTGATTGGGCCATCATTAACAGTTGATAATACCACAAAAACACGACCAAACCACTATCAAAGTGTGTTTTTTTATTTGCATTTGTTTAAGTGTTTGTTTCTTTGCTTAGACGCTCCTGGCCATTAACACACCAACGTGATATTGGTGATGAGAGTACTGACTACTACTACTAACTTCCGGGCAGACTGGCGGGGAGTGACTTCCCTTGAGTTTGCCACGGCCGCAGATCTGCTTCCTAGACTAATCCACTTCCAAAACGTATCCACTACCTAAACTAATCCACTTCCAAAACGTATCCACTACCTAAACCTAATCCACTTCCAAAACGTATCCACTACCTAAACTAATCCACTTCCAAAACGTATCCACTACCTAAACTAATCCACTTCCAAAACTTATCCACTATCTAAACTAATCCACTTCTTAAACTTATCCACATCCTTCCCATACCAGCCTCCTCCACAAGTCAACAATCTAAGTTTAGACATAAATTGTTTTAAAAATTTTAACTTCTATTTTAAGATTTGATAAATATTTGATCAATCTGGCATCCTCTCGTTTATCATGCCCCCCTCCCACCCAAAACAGAAGCAACTTTTAAAAAGTAGGTTAAACTGGTCGAGTATCTGGTTTGGAGCGTGTGTGTGTGTGGAGTGGGGGGGGGGGGGGGGGGGGCTGAACAGTATGCTCTGAGACACCGACCGCGATCGGAGGTGGGCGAGGATGGCTTACATAAGACCAATCTATAAGAATTAGTCTATAATCTGAAAAAAAAATCTATATATAACACGAGATCTACTCGATAAGAAAGCTCGGATGCCTGGCAACGTGTATCTATTTTGCCTGGAAGGTTTAGCTTTATTTTTATTTAATGTTTATTTATTTTACTAAACATCTTTTTAAAGGGCCGTCAGAGTGGGGAAGGGGACGGTTGTGGTGTTTCCATTCCATAGGTTCGTGCAAAACGATTGAACAAATTTATTTTAAGTTTAGGTGTCCAATAAACCGGAGTTTGCATTATTTGCCGTTGTTCATGTGGCTAAAAATCACCCCCCCCCCAACCCACTTCTAATAAAATGTCAAACTAAACAACCCGTAAAAACAAATCTTTTTAAACGCAATTTCCCTTGGGAATAGCGTTAATACATTGGAAGTATATGTACACATGTGAGCTTGCACATGCAACTCTTCCTGAACCATACCAGATAGAGGGGTCGGGTCTTTTGCAAATATGCTAAGGAGGTCCCAAGGATGTGCAACGGCAAAAAAAAAAAAAATACAGAAAAGGTTTACTGGATTTCACGGGAAAAAAAACCTTAAAAATGTTCAATATTTCATCAATTTCTCACCAACCATAACATGGCATGGTACAGGGTTGAAACAAACGCCAAACAATAGCTACTAAAATTTAGAACAACATGGAGAAAGGAATTTTTGAAAAATATCTATTCGTTCGACTCCTGTAATTTGAGCAGCAATTTGTAGATATCAATTGTTTTCTTTAGTTTTAAAAATGATTTGAAATGACTTTTAATGTAATTTAGCATGATAGCAAATGGAGGTTTCCCTCATTGTGAATGCTAATGTTATATTGTGACGTGGTGCGAATTATATTGGCACATACTTGGTGTATTGTAGCGTGAGGGGATATGACGTCATACTTTGTTAAGTTTCTGAATTACTGATTTGAAATGACTTTTAATGTAATCTAGAATCATTTTTTCTTGGAAAAAAAAAGAAATTCCTTGCTGGAAATTGCGTTTAGTTTAAATACTTATTCGAGTTTTTAAATCCTTTATATTAACTTGTGGTGTCTGAGCCGTGCGTTCTTGCCGAAAAAACTTTGGATCGGTTTTTAACCCATTTCCTCGTAAGCTAGAGAAATGAAATTTTGCAGGCAGACTCATGCCGACGATAAAAATGATGCATCGAAATTTCAGATCAATCGAATGGCGAGAAATTGAATTATTGAATTTTAAAATTATTTTATTTATCTCTATGTATGATGTCAATGAAGTTATTAAAAAATCAAACAAAACCTTAGGCTTTATAAAAAGAAACTTTTACAAATGTAACAAATATATGAAACTAAAATGCTACCTCACCCTGGTGAGACCTATACTAGAATATGCATCTTCTGTATGGGACCCATCCACCAAAGAAAATATTGATAAGTTAGAACAAATCCAAAAAAGAGCTGCCAGATTCATTACTGGAGTATAAACAAAACTGACAAGAGTAACACCATTATTTAAATCATTAAACCTTGAAACACTAGAGGATAGAAGAACCAAGAGTAAATTAGTAATTTTACATAAGGCAATTAATGCTAATTTAGAAATACAACACAAATAAACTTAATACAACCCTCGAATAGACATAAAGATAAAAACACCTTTCTTATTCCATATGCAAGAACAAACACATACAAGTTTTCTTTCTTTCCGTCCGATATTCGGGCGTGGAATGGGTTGCCTGAAGAAACCAGGAAAGCCAACACTTTATCATCACTTAAAACTCTAATAAGAATACAGGACTAAACACAAACCATAGAAATACGTAGGAGGCAATAATCTTCTGTACAGAAGGAGCGTCTGTAACATATAAGATAAGATAAGATAAGATAAGATTTTAGATAGAGTGTTGTGGTGCCTATTATGTTCAACAACCTTTCATGTCGCGCAATAAGGTACGCATTAAATTTACAATACTTTTTAAAAATATATTTACAATCGGTGCGCATTAAATTAAACACGTTTTACGAGACATAACTAGAATTTTGTATTTTCGGATTGTTTTGCCCTGCGTATTATATGAGCATCCTTATAGTTATGTCTCGGGTATAAAGGATTTATAGTGGAAAAACTTGTTTTTTTACGGGTTAAAAAAAAATTATTACTTGTTTACTATAAATCCATTATGTTTATGACATATAACTAAAAGTATTGATAATGTTCACTATAATAAGCACCTCGCAACAGACTAGCATAAACTTTTACGGATCGAGAAAATATAAAAGTATGTTCAATATTATACAGAACTATGTGACATCGAGGGCTGGAGTGAACATTCAGTGACCCGTGGAGGTCAACTATAGCAGACGGCTATACATTATACAGAGAGATACATAGAGATGAATACTTGTTAGGTGACACAAATCTATAAGCAAAATTTCAGCTTGATAGGATCACTGGAGGTGGGTCATTGTTTTACTTTTGTTTTTCCGCAGGCTGGACCACGACAGACAGAGAGACAAGATGGTAAAGTTAATATAAGGGATTTAAAAAGCAGATTTGTGAGATTTGAGGACGCTAGATGGCTGTGTGTGGGGGTGGGGGAGTGAAAATACTGAATTCCCAATTATTATTATATCATGTAGTTCGCTTATCATTATATCCTTAAGATACTCCGACTGAATCCTGCACTATGAAATGCATCAAATGTTCATGCACAATTGTATAAGATTATTTTAATTTTAGAACAACTAAAAGAAAACTTTTTGTGCCCGCCGCGCGACCGAATTGACTTAATTTTGTTGTCATGTTGTCGTCAAGTTGAGTCCGATATCATAGAAAGACAAGAGTGGAACAACTTTAGTTTTTGTTTTCTTCTGGTTTGATTTATGGTTGGGAGGGGGTGGTGTGGGGCTAAAAATATAGACATTATTATGCAAGGGGTGGAGGGCGTGGAACAATGACTCCGTTAAAACTAGAATCAATTAACAATTGTCACTCCATCTAAACTAAAAAGTTTCAAACAGCCTTTAAATTCTCTACTCACGTGCAAGAGGGCGATAGACTTGACCATCGGTCAGTGTTGTGACAGTCGACCTGACCAAAGGTTGTTTGAATCTGAAAAACTTCCGTCCTCCTTGTGTTACCGAACCGACTAGCACGTCATGTCCAAGGGAGGCAAAGATGTTAGCGGAAGATGTTAGGGGGAGACCACCCCACTCTCACCTTCGACATTTGAACTGTACTCGTAAAAAGTAAAAATTGACAGGAAAAATCTGAGACGGGCGAAGCGCGAGAGCGAATAAGAAAAAAAAGCACGAGCTGAGTCATAAGTTTTACGTACGAGAGTATCTCACCTGGAGCTTTCTCACCTGTACTATTTCCCCACTAAAGTTCAATTCTCACCTACCACCCCACGTCTTTCTCTCTCCGCCCTTAAAGATAAGTTTTCCCCACTACTACACCTTAACCTTTGACCCCCGCTGTGAGCTCCACTATTGCTCACGCAACGAAACAAGAGGGTGGGGATTCGGTGGAGATGGGGGGGAAATACTTCGAACAAGGACTCCCTAGCAAGTCAAACAACGGTCCTCATTTCACGGAGAGGTAGGCACACTTCATGAATGGTTGTGGTATGACCATAATTTGTAGCGGTCTGACAGCAATCCAACCTTCTACTTAAGATAGCGGTACATAGTAAGACTACAGTAAACATTGATGTGTTCACCCCATTAAATATTAATAGTTAGTTGTGACGAGAAATCATTCATAAAACGTCAAAACGAATGCAATGTGTTAATTAGAGCCCCCACCATCCCAAATCCCAACAGTGAATGGTCCGTGCAAAAAATATTAGTTAAAAACGGCATGGAGGTTGTGGTGTGTGATTTAATTGAAGAAATATATTATTAGAACATTCTGGCGTTTAGCTGGGTAATTCTGATTTAATATTGCTAATGGTTTCTTCCAACACCCAATATACACAGTTGATACTTTGACTTACGTTTGGGTCAGGATCCAGCGTGCTCGTTAAAAGAGTTTATCTTAAGAAATGTTGAGCGCAAAGAAAAAATTCGACCATATAAATTCTTACTACTGTATTTTAAGGTTTTTATACTTTTTATTTTTATGTTTTTTAAAAACCAAACACTGTTTATTAATAGAAAAATGCGCAGTAAGTTGTGCCGTTTCCAAGTCAGAGAAATGACATTCGTATCACAAAACAGAGGTTAAGATGTGAGGTTACCAATACAATTCTAAGACGATATCATTACGAGTCAATTCGATTCTAATAAGATCAAGTTAGTGACAACGAGGTGGGGTGACCTCTACGGGGTTCGACAGACGAGTAGGGTCGTTGAGTACAACGCGACCTGAAACTGACAAACCCCAGGCTTGGACAGCCGAAGGCCGTTGTTAGGAGTTAGGTGCTGGTCATATATGATTACAGTCGCTGTACGGATCTTAGGCAAAGCATTTAGATGCAATGCCGATGATGAAAACCAAAATACCCGTTGAGGGTCGGGTTACTCCGAAGCGACCGTTTCGTCCCCCCTCAATTAACTAGCAACGCTGTTGAGCGGTGCAGTTTAGGGCCAGGAGCGCCAGTACGGAGTAGCTAAAGGTACCGCTAGGAAACGCTTTTGGTCGTCAGCTCTGAGGAAACCTTCCGGTGGGGGTTAAACCCTGGGTAGGTCAGTGATGATCCCACGCTTTGCGGCGATCTAATCTATAGAGACTCGTAAGCTTTGCCGTGGTGGCGCCAAAGTGATACTATGTTGATAGCGAGTCACAGTAGGAAATTCCACACCTCCCTCGGGAGGCACACTTTAGTGGGAGGCGTTTTCGACCTAGTGTCCTGGACGCCCAGGCGGCCGCTTGTAGCAGCGACCGCTCCGGGGGGCTTCTCAGTCTTTACGTCCCTTAGGGGGCCAGAGGGCTGAGGGGGTTTTCCGGGAAGCCCCATGAAGAGCGCAGGCTCGGGACTGCTGATTTTCTTCCACATGTAGGATTTTCAGTGACAACGAGGAAAAGCTCCAAAATATCAGTATCGATCCAAATATCATCGAAATGAACCCCATCAAACACGGCGACTACATCTTATCGGCGAAAGAACATAACCGCGTCACAGCACCAGTAGGGGTAGGCATGGTCAACCTTCACCAATTTAGGCGGTGCGAACATTCACCAATTAAAGTGGTGCGAACATTCACCAATTAAAGTGGTGCAAACATTCACCAATTAAAGTGGTACGAACAGTGTTGGCATGCACGTCCACTCGAAACGCCGCACCAGTGTCAACAAGAGGCCAAGTGGACAAACATGTTCCGAATTTCCGAATGCGCACGGTGGGGTGACGTAAAGCAAACAGGCCCAAACTGTCCCTTTCGCCTGTGACTAGGTCAAGATTTTTTAAGCATAGGCATGAGAGGAGAGTATTGCCCCCACCCCTTTTTTTGCAACCATCATAGCCTTTTACTGGTGTTATTGTGAAGCAGGTGATGTGGACTTGCTGCTTCCCTCATTCAGGCCCACTGCGGTGACTACTACGCCCTTGGAAAATCAATGTGGATGTTGACAACCCCCAACAAAATTTGTTTAGTCAGACTGCTCACCGCCCGTCACCCCCTCCTCCCCTTACCCCCACCCAACTGAACACAAAGCAGAAAGAACCTTTGATCACCATGTAGACAAATCAGCGGCGACCCCCTTCACCCCTCTCCCGAAATAGGATCAGCACACACCTCGAAAACCAGGTGAAAAAAATAAGAACAGATGAAGTAATATGACGTGTTAACCGTGAGGACGAACCGAATAGTAGCCCTGTGTGTGGGCCCAATGGCTGACAAAAGCATCAACCTTAAGTGTCTCTTAACAAGAAATGAATGACCATTGGTCAACGTAATGGCCAGCCGAAAGTCTTAGTCAAACATGAGTCCCGATGGACCAGTCCAGAGAAGGGGTTTGAGTTGTGTGCCTGTTGGTTAACTTAGTATCAGGTGCTTGTGTTTCTTGGTTAACGTATGTCATGTGTTTGTGTTTATTTGTTAACTTAGTGTCAGGTGTTTGTTGGTTAAATTGGTGACAGGTGTTTGTTGGTTAACTTGGTGTCAGATGTTTGTGTTTGTTGGTTAACTTGGTGGCAGGTGTTTGTTTGTTAACTTGGTGTCAGATGTTTGTGTTTGTTGGTTAACTTAGTGTCAGGTGTTTGTGTTTGTTGGTTAACTTGGTGGCAGGTGTTTGTTGGTTAACTTGGTGGCAGGTGTTTGTTGGTTAACTTGGTGGCAGGTGTTTGTTGGTTAACGTGGTGGCATGTGTTTGTTGGTTAACTTGGTGGCAGGTGTTTGTGTTATGTGTTTGTTGTTGAAACATTTTAACTGAGAATTTTAAGCTTTAAAATTTTTTTAAAATACATTAAAGAAAGACTAATTACTTATTCTTGGGTTAATGTTAGGTTTAAGGCTGGGGGTTGAAGTTAGGGTTAGGGCTGGGGTTCATGTTAGGGTTAGGGCTGGGGTTGATGTTAGGGTTAGGGCTGGGGTTGATGTTAGGGTTAGGGCTTGGGTTGATGTTAGGGTTAGGGCTGGGGTTGATGTTAGGGTTAGGGCTGGGGTTGATGTTAGGGTTTGCGCTGGGGGTTGATGTTAGGGTTAGGGCTGGGGGTTGATGTTGGGATTAGAGCTGGGGGTTGATGTTAGGGTTAGGGCTGGGGGTTGATGTTGGGATTAGGGCTGGGGGTTGATGTTAGGGTTAGGGCTGGGGTTGATGTTAGGGTTTGCGCTGAGGGTCGATGTTAGGGTTAGGGCTGGGGGTTGATGTTAAGGTTAGGGATGGGGTTCATGTTAGGGTTAGGGCTGGGGGTTGACTTTAGGGTTATGTCTTAGATTTGAGTTATGGCAGTAAATCTGTAAATAAAAACACAGTGTTTAGAATGATATCATTGATGTACTTTCTTAATGACCGAGTATTTTGATATTTACAAACAGTTTGTGTATTGTCTGTGAGTGAGGTAGTTTTTGAGGTATATGGTTTGGGTGGTGGGAAAGGGTCAGGGCTTCACAGTGACATTTTTTCCTGAGTGACCACTGGTTCTGACCTTCCTTTAAAACTAGTCAATAAGAACTGAATAAATCTATGTGCTACATTAATGAACTATTCCAAAGTTTTTACATCCGTAGGGGCAATAATGATAGGCGCTTTGATCATGGGCCTTTAAGAAGAACAAGTTCCAATAACTGATGTTTCTCAGTGGATGCATTACGTTTGTGGAAGACAATGGAAGTGTTGAGCTAGGAGAAAAGTGTATGTAAATATAGTAACTTGACTAGCATTTTGAATAAAGCCAACAATCTCTGTAGTTTTCTTTAGTCTTCATTTAATCAATTTAGCAGCAAATTTAGAAAATAGCGCTATTTAATTATAAAATAATCCTGCTGGACTAGTACATCTTTAACTAAATGGGTTGCACCTATAACCAGTGGTGTAACTCCTGTAGTTGGGGTGTCCCACCTAAAACTAGTGGAGTCACCTCATAACTGGTGGGGGTCACACTTATAACCATATGGGTCGCATGAACGACATGGAGCACAACTGGAAAGGGGAGTTTATCTAGAAATATACAATGTTTGGAACATAGGCGTAAATATATCGGTTATGTCCCATTAATTGTCAATTGTCAAAAGTTCAATTACCGGTAAATCCGTGGTTGTGTTGTGATTGATTAATGAAGAATGACCAAGAAAGACTTTTTGAATAGCAAATAGTTGAATTATATCAGGATCAAAAATGGAAGAGTTGATAGATAAAAAGATATTTAACAGAAAATTGAAGCACACTGATTATTAAATACAGTTCTTCAGGAGTATGTGTGTAATTTACTGTATATAATGTCATGTGTTGTGAATATCAATTTACATCATGACACGTGTGTCATGACTGAAGACTGTGCTTCATCCCCCCACCCATCCAAGGTCAAGGTGTTTGACTCACCTGTCATGTTGGCATCGAGGGAGCAGTCGCCAATGCTCTCATCCCCAGATATGCTGCTCATCACGGAAGTCTGCATGAGTCGGTTTGTCCTAGGTGGCACAACGTCCAGGGTGCTGGGGGGCTCGGCACGCGACGGGCTGAGCTCCTGCTGTTTCTCTGGCGTGTGGAAATAAGCCGCCCTAAGGTGGGAACGGTCGAGGTCGGGGCGGAGTATGGCAACAATGTCGGACTCTGTGAAAAAATCCATTGGACTGTCGGACAGTTCCGATGTGGTTGTGTCGTTAAGCACTGATGTGGTTTCAGATGTGGTTGGCCGAATGGGCTCGGGTTTGGCCAGAGATGTGGATTTCAGTGTGGAATTTGCATCGACATCCGTTAAAGGATAATCCAATGGATCCCGTGCGGAGTTGCGCTCTTTGAATCTGCGGTAAATATCCTGCTCCGATACCCTATTTTGCTCGATGGATTTCATCATACGATGTGTGGATGGATCAAATCCAGATGATCCGTTTCCTAGGTTGTCATGAGAGTTTAAGATAAAACCATTTGATATCTCATCCACTTCATCAGAGGAAGTGTTTCTCTCTGGATCTTGTAGCTCTATTGTGTAGTGACTGGGTGTGGGGATAATGGCATCACCTTCCGGCTGCTTCTTGCTTTTCTTCTTTGATCTGTTGGCAATGAAGATACAGACATGTTAACCCTAGAAGACTGAACAGAAATTCTGCAGTTATTTCACAGCTTGCTTTGGTTTGGTTATAATGGTCTAACCATCAGTTTTAAGAGCCTGTACATAAGAAGCATGAAATTAAACAACCTGTAAAAAAGTTTTTGACTATAAATCCTTTAAATATGAGACAGAACTAAAAGTATTGATTATGTTCAATTATTTACAGACTGAACGTGACTGAACTCCCCTTGCTTTAAAACACGGAGCTTGGTTATCACTGGCTGGGTTCACCGACAAAACGGCCCCGGACAAAACGGCCCAGGTCAAAATGGCCCTATTTTTATTAGGATTTTAAGCTTTTTTAAAAAAAAATTCCATTTTTGTTCAACCCATTTCATAAACAATTTCTAGAAGAGAAGAAAGGGCACTTAAATTGCGTTTCTTTTAAATTGGCAAAATGATTTTAAATGTCTATGACTGGCCGGCCAGTCTTGGCCATAAAAGTACCACACCACCTTTATATTTACCTTGTTTGATCTCCGTTATTGGACAGGCCCATACCATAGCGCCTGGGACAAAGGAAGAGATCAGACGGAGCGAGTGCAATCTGGCGGGGCTCGTGAGACTTTCAATTTTAAACCCATTGTTTTCCCAACCGTCTTTATTTGTCCGACCACAACCGGCAGGCTATAAGTGCTTATTGTACATACATCGTGGTTTCTTAAAAATTTCCAATCTTAGTTTGTAGTATATATACATACCAATAGGTTAGAAAATATAAAAATTTTTAAAATATGCCCCAAAATGCTCAGAAATCGCACATAAAAAATCTCCTTAATTAAAAGTCATGTCAGGGGCGTTTTGACCGGGGCAATTTTGTCCGGGGCTGTTTTGTCAGGGGCCGTTTTGACGGGTCACCCAATGACTGGAGTGAATGAAATCCAGTGACATAGAGATACATAGAGATAAACTAAAAGTGCATTAATCTAATTATGGTTCATTTGATCTATCTAAAATTTTGGTACAATGCATTGTTAGTCGACACAAGTCTATGTGCAAAATTTCAGTTCGATAGCATTACTAGAAGTGGGTAGTTTTTATATATGTTTTTCTGACCGACCCCAAACCCACTACAGAACAGACAAGACGGCGTAGTTAATATAAGGGATTTAAAATCTGTGGTGAACCTTTATCTGAAATGTTATAATTATAGCTGCATCAGCATTGAACTCTCCACTAAATCTGCACCGCCTGTTAAAAATTTAGAGGTTCCTAAAACATGTTTTGTTTGGCATCATCTCCAATATAAATCCATTTTTATGCCTGAAGTGTCGCCATGAAGACGGTATGTGGTTAATGTAAAGTACTACAAAAAATCAAATTTGAAAAAAGTTTTTAACTTTAAGATATTATATTCTTGACATTTCTTTTATTTTTGTCCACTTAAAACATTAATAGAAATAATTATTCAGACTAAAATTGTGACACAGTTTAAAAAAAAACATATGGCACATGAAATGTTTGACTCTGTCACCAAGTTTTCTAGTACTTGAATTGCTATGTAAGATCTTTTGACAAGTGAGGCCTCATGAAATTTGACCTAGGTGTGAGGCCTCACGATCAATGACCTATGTGTGAGGCTTCATGATCAATGACCTAGGTGTGAGGCCTCATGATCAAGGACCTATGTGTGAGGCCTCATGATCAATGACCTAGGTGTGAGGCCTCATGATCAATGACCTATGTGTGAGGCTTCTTGACAAACTTAACTCTTAAAGCCCCAGAAGGATTTCAAAAAACTTCCGCATCAGTCCCGTAAGGATTTCGCGTACTACGATCAATCGGTTATGAAATTTTAAAATTTGCGTAAAATCCATTTATAATATTATTGTCATACTGACTTCATTTTTTAGGCTAAAAATGGTTATTTTACGCATCCAAAAGACCGTACTGAGTTTGAAAAAATATTTACCTGTAGTTCAGTACTATTATTTTAGTAATAAAGTATAACGAAAACGTATCTTCGAAAAAAAAAAAGTTAAAACTACCAAAAAACATCGCAAATCGTGCGATAACACTAGCGCCGGCAACGGCCGTTATTGCCGGAAGTCGAATACATCGTTTTTCAAGCATTGAAGAGTTTTTACTTTCCGAGATCTCATTTCTAACAAGATTTGTATCTAGAGACGCATTACGACGCTTTAGGGATAGCGGGAAGAGACGCATCATGACGCTTTGCGACTTTAAGAGTTAAGACTGAATACACTAAATTTTCCATGTACGTTTGCATCATCAAAAAAACATCACCGATATTTTAGGAAACAAAAATATCCCTACTTTGAACTTGATCGTCCAACAAGTTTCATGAATGACTGCCGAACTTGACTGCGTGAGAACTTCCCAGGCCGCTTTGGCTTGTCCGTCAGAGCATTGGTCGGACTGTCCCGGTCAGTGTCTGGGTCAGATGTCGTGTTAGCCAGGCTCTGGGCGGAGCCATCAGCTGACCTGGATTTGTTGGAGCGCTCTTTGGACCGCTTACGCCTGAAGTGCGGGGAGACGCGCTTCAGGAAGTTTGTGATGCTCAGGCTAACCGAGCGTTTGGAAGGGGTCAGCCGTCCACTTTCTACTGGGCTCCCCCTGCCTGGTGGAGAGATGAAAAAATAATATATATTAACTATGTCAGTTATAACAAGAACTTGTGTTCATTGCCAAGCTTGTGTTTTTGTTAGGATTCTTAGCTGTAAAATTGATAAAAACTGTATCTAAGCCTTCATCATTGAGGCATAAGTTAAAACAAAACTCTCTGGTTTATACTTTATGAATAAAATATCAGAGATTAACAATTGACTTTCAGGGATTTAATAACAACCCCTGGCATTAATTCAGTGCTCTTTGAAATTACTCAGCACCAGATGCCATCTCAATTTGAAAAGACTTCCCACACCCCTATGGTAAACAAAAGATAATTAAAAAAATGCCAATAAATTCTGATTTGCTGGGTCTAACTGCACTCTTGGCTAAGACATAATCAGTTTAACATACAACAATTCTCATACAAACACAAGGTAATGAAACCATTCAAAACGACACAGTAATGCAACTTAAGGAACAAATTTAGCTGCACTGTGAACCAAAGCGTGAAACTAATTGTGGCACACACATGTATTTTGCGATTTTTTTCACTTTGTTTTTTTTATTCATTTGACTTTTAAAATGAAATACTGACAACAGATGTAGAAAAAAATAAAACTTGAGCAGGTTCAAATATTAAATTTATAAGAAGCACATAATAATCTAAAGTAAATCTTTGATAGTGTATGCAGTGGTCCTCAAATTATTGTACTGAGTCTGCTTCCCTCACCCCACCGAGCCCTTCTTTCCCTAAATACTTTAAGATTCCCAATACAAGATATTAAGAGTTATAATTCTTTTTCAATACTTTGTTGGTAGTATCACTAGATACATTTTATTAATTTATAAAGGGAATACTTGAATGTTAATTTGTAATCATTAATAGTAAAGATTAGTACAGTGGTTCTTAACCTTCTTGATGGTACTGAACCCCAGCAGTTTCATATGCGCATTCACCGAACCTTTCTTAATAGGAAATTTTTAAAATGTCAAAATTTTTACTTGACCCCCCCCCCCCCTGAACACATGAGACTGACTCACCAAACCCCTGGGTCTTCTGTCAAACCCAGGTTAGGAACCACTGGATTAGTATGTAAAGTAGTTAACTGTTTGATTATATTCATTCAATTGTTATTTTTAGATTATACCCTTCAAAGGAGTTGTTAATCGTTAGATTAAAATCATTCATAATATTTGTTAATCGTTAGAATGAAATCATACATAAAATTTGTTAATCATTAAGACTGAAATCATTCATAGAATTTATTAATTGTTTGATTGTATATCATTGACAGAAGTAAATGATGGTAAGTAAAGCTGTGCCTATTTTTGTCAAGAGACTACAAATTGAAAGAACTAAGTTATTTTCACTACTGATACATTGTGAGTAAGTTCAGATAGAAATAAGAAATGCTACACGGATTAAACAGTAAAAAAAATCTAAAGGAATACAAGATTACTACAGCTGATAGACAAGGTACAAATTCTCTTACTGAAGAGATTGTGGAGTTAAAGTGTCAAACATAATCCTAACCCTGATCCCACACAAGAAAATTGCACCTGTCAAGCGTTATGCACTCTTCTATTCCCTTCCTCCTAGGACTTCCTTGAATTAATCTACTTATAAATCTATTTCTAGTGATATTTTTAAAGCAATAATAAACAGTTTTCACAATAAAAAAATAATGTAACTAGGCTTGGACAAAATTTAAAATGTGATTTTTAAATGTCTATTTGGAAAACCTTTGATGCCAACACTAGGAATGTTATGTCTTGATTCAGATACATTATAAACCATGTTACGTCGTCGTGTCATGTCCTAATTTAGACTGAAATAAACTATGTTCTGGCCTGTCAAAATGTTGAATTCAGGCTTAAATTAAACATGTTAAGGCATGCTGAAATTGAAAGTTTACATTTATATTATGTAAGGGCCGGTAAAAAATTTAATGTTTAGACTTAACTGAAACATATTAGGGGCTGTCAAAATTTATATTTAAGACCTTTATTAACCATGCTAGGGATTTGAAATTCAGATGTATAAAAAATATTATCAATATGCATAATTTGCTATATATGTACCGTCTGTCAGTAACGGTACTAATTTTAGAAAGCTGCGTACCGTTTAAAAAAAAGCTTTGAAAGAAAAATTACTGCACCAAAAATAACTCTTTTCGAACGTCCGCATAAAATTATTCAATATTAAAACAAATAAATAAAATAATAAATAAATAAAATAAACGAAGTTCTGTATTACATTATTTTTTTATTCTGATGTGTATTTTTTCAAAATTAATCGATTTCACAATGAAATATATTTATTTTGAAAACTCAATTCATTTTTGACAAGTAATACACTAGTTTATCAAGATTTAATAACTCTGGATCCCAGTACACATGATAAACACAGTTAATTTTTTGATGAACCAACATTTTTCCAAGTCAAATTTGTGTTGAATGACAGACAAATAATCTGCTGTATAGAAGGAGTGCCTGTAAGAGATAAGATATCAAATTTTAGAATATGGCTCCTCTCATTTCATTGTAATCACTTGTGTTTAGTTATCTTTGCTGATGGAGGCATTTGCCGGAAAACGTCTACTTGTGTATCAGTCTATTAATGATGATTTGATTTATCATTTTAATCACACAATGCATTTGTGTGTCTTGTATTTTATTTAAAAGCTTTATCGTTGTTTTTTTCTAAAGATGTACAACCTTTCCCAGTGGGTAGGGTGTTTGAGGAAATATTTTCCCTAGTCACAGTCTACAGTCTTAATGAATCAGTCAGAAAATTTGAAAGATGACATATAAGGTCTAGCAATCTAATCACCATTCTCACTGACCACACTCCATCCCCCCCTCCCCTTTCCCCAGTACTTGCAGAAAGAACTATGAGAATTTTCATCATTGCTTAACCTGGACCTTGTTGGACACTTTAACTCTAAAAGATGTTACTTACATTTTGCTTGTGCTAATATTAAAAAAAAGAATGATCAAATGCATTGAGTTTGTTTTTACTTGTTTTCTTATCATTCACATCAATTTAATACAAAAAGTGGAAAAATTGTCTTTAAAGAAATTATTCCACAGAAGCTTTATCTCCAAGATGCATTACAATGTTGGTTGTAAAAAAACAAAAATGCATAAAAAAGTTTCAGATGTCTGATCCTATTAAAATTTAAAGGAAGAAACTGGAGGCAATATTTGCTTCTGACACAAGATCACTCTCTGCTGTTTCCAACCAAACTTATCACTTGTGCAGAGTAAATACCTGGGCTTGTCTCCCCTTGTGAGGTATCGGCAGGTGAGGAGGAGCTGACAATGTCATCCCCATGTTGTTCGCCACCGTCATTCTGCTGCAGGTCGCCGACGCCATCTGTCAGAAAATAGAATAGAATTCATTTGAGCATAGTTCCACATCCTACACAGCCACATTCCAAAACCACTACATTTTACATGGCTACATTTTACATGGCTACATTTAACATGGCTACATTTAACATGGCTACATTTTACATGGCTACATTTAACATGGCTACATTTTACATGGCTACATTTTACATGGCTATACATTTAACATGGCTACATTTTACATGGCTACATTTAACATGGCTACATTTTACATGGCTACATTTTACATGGCTACATTTAACATAGCTACATTTTACATGTCTACATTTAAGATGGCTACATTTTACATGGCTACATTTTACATGGCTACATTTTACATGGCTACATTTAACATGGCTACATTTTACATGGCTACATTTTACATGGCTACATTTTACATGGCTACATTTTACATGGCTACATTTTACATGGCTACATTTTACATAGCTACATTTTACATGGCTACATTTAACATATCTACATTTTACATGGCTACATTTAACATAGCTACATTTTACATGGCTACATTTTACATGGCTACATTTTACATGGCTACATTTAACATGGCAACATTTTACATAGCTACATTTATCATGGCTACATTTAACATGGCTACATTTATCATGGCTACACTTTACATGGATACATTTAACATGGCAACATTTTACATAGCTACATTTTACATGGCTACATTTATCATGGCTACATTTTACATGGCTACATTTATACCCTAAATTCTACATAGCTAATCTCTAAAGCCTACTTTGTACATGCCTAAGATCAATAATCTACATTGAACACTGCTACATTCTGTGCCCTACACTCTAGATACATTCTACACTCCTACATCAACAGCCCTTTCTGTGTTCACTTTAAAGCTCGCGTACATGTGATGAAAGATATGTTACAAGGATTACTGGAAGATTTCCAAGCCAAGTTAAATTATCTATATTGCTCGGATGCAGCTCTCAACAATTGTTATATAATTTAAAATGACTCTCAGTTACTTCAGGTCTGGCCACAACTTCACCTACATACTAATTGGCTACTTTTTTTGATATATCTTATTTTATCTGTTACAGACTCTACTGATATACAGAATAATATTGTGTCCTGCGCGTATCCATGGTTAATGTATGGTCTTAAATTTTTAATTGAGTTTTCAATGTTGATACATTCTTGACCTCCAACTCCATTTTACACCCACATCTCCATTAAGTTGAGTAAATATTTCTGTTCACCTACAAATTCCCTACACTTAACTCTTAAAATTGCTTTCATTTACTCAAATCATTTTCCCTTGGAATTCTTCTTAGAGATTATTATTTTCTTTTTACACATCAATCCTCCCCCTCACATACACAGTTACCATGGTGACAGCATTATTTGGACCTGATATACTTAGAAGCCATTAGTTAAGAAATGTATATGCACTGTAAAAAATCTAAACAACAAGTCAAAAGGCATATGTTGATGGATTGAGGCACATTGACTGAAAGAGTAACTCATACAAATCATCAACTTCCATCAAAGTTGTTTATTTTTATTTTCCATTTAACAATCTATAATTTCTTATTGCTAAAATACACATTTTTTATCAACTTATGAAGCAAAGACACAACTGACAGAACTAACTTAACCTCTCTTTGATGACACAACTGACAGAACTAACTTAACCTCTCTTTGATGACACAACTGACAGAACTAACTTAACCTCTCTTTGATGACACAACTGACAGAACTAACTTAACCTCTCTTTGATGTGTGGCCAATTAGCTTATTTGTCCCTGACTTACTGCTGATATTCAAGCCTCCATTCCTGTCACCTATCCCAGTGTCTGTTGACCGATGATCACTTCCTTCCTCGGCTTGTCCTACCTCACGCAGCAGCTCCCTGGCCAGTTTGCTGATGTCTTCGCCGTAGTCCCCCTTAAGGGCGTCTGTGTGGTTGAAGTGGCGGTCGTGCTCGTAGTCACGGGAAATGAAGTCTGGGATTCCCGTTGGGCTGGAGTGATCTACATGACACAGGACATTTTTATTGGGAGTTTGATAGAAGGACATTTTAGTGGGAGTAGGGCTGCGAAAATTACCGATTAATTTCTCGATTAATCGGTAATTTTCTTTATCGATTAAAATTATTTTAATCGATAAAATAGCTATTAAAATTAAAGAAAATGTTTTAACAATTTTTCTCATTTTATTTTAAAATTAATTAATTAATTAATAATTAATAATGGTTTGTTTTTTTTAAGTACAAAGGTCTCCATTTAAATAGTAGTTTTCGAACGTGTAAACTTTAAAATAACCTGTTTTATAAGGACAATGGTATAAAAAAAATCATTGTTTTTAATTAATTAATGATAACAAAATTAAAATTCATTTACATTATATTGAACTATTTATATTTAAATATATATCCTAACAATATTATTATTTGTAAAATTCGAATCAAATTAAATACTTAAGTTATAGGTTATTTTAAAAATACCATAAAAGGGCACATAAGTTAAATTTAATTTAATCGATAACAGCCCTAAGTGGGAGTGTTATATTTCTAAAGGGACATTGTTGCTGGGGGTGAGCGATAGACCCATCCATATCCATCTTTTAAAGCGATAGACTCATTCACACCATGTTCTGAAATATGATGAAATGAGTGAGAAAATAAAGTCGACCAGACAGGAGGCTAATGTGTCAATTTCTGAAGTCCACCAAGTGTTTAGGCCAGCAGCTGATAAAAGTAACAAATGGATCAACAGTGGCTTACCTAAGCTTGAGATACTGTTGGTAGTGCCTGGAGATGACCTGGGGTCATTCTCCTTGCCCTTGTTGGTCCTGACCAGACTGTTGCTTGAAGGGGATGTGGGGCTGCCGACAGTCTGATCTGTAAAGGTGACACCTGATAAAATGTAAACATTGCTGGGAGTCAGTCTAAATGTTGTAATATAAACAACGCTGGGAGTCAGTCTAAATGTTGTAATATAAACAACGCTGGGAGTCAGTCTAAATGTTGCAATATAAACAACCCTGGGAGTCAGTCCTATTGAAATATAAACAACTCTTGGAGTCAGTCTAATTTAAAATATTAATTAAGAAGGCTGGGATTCCGTTCAATTTAAAATGTAACTACGTCTGAGAGTCAGTCGAAACAGAAATATAAACCAGGCTGAAAGTCCACGTTGAAATGTAACTAAGACTGAAATTCAGTCCAGATTGCAATGTAATAAGGCTGACATTCAGTCCAATTTGAAATGTAAACAAGGCTTAAGTCTAAATTGAATATAACTGCGATTTTCCGATTTCTTGATAAAACATCAAAACAGGATATTTTTTTCATTTATCCTAATTATAAAAGTTTTAAAAACTAACTGTTCAGAAGCTGCTTTTTGTTTTATATTAAATGATAATTTGCAAATAACAAACACAAATGGATGTACTTAATTATATATTATTAAAATTAATCAAAGACACTGGAACTCGTTGAGCGAAGCTCGGTTTCTCAAAAATCACCTAAACCAGTGGTCCCCAACCTTTGTAACGCTGCGGACCAGTAAAAGTTTGATAATTTTAACGCGGTTCATTAACTTGTTGGGTGGGGGTTGTGGGTGTGTAAGGGGAGGGTTGCGGCTGCGTTAAATGTTTAAACAGGTATTTTAGATTGTTTTAATTTTATAGTTTTAATTTAATTGCATTTAAACATGCTTTCAAAATAAAATACAGTTAGACAAAAAAATAAATGTAATATTTTAATTTCCTAGAAAGTTAAATCAATGAGAACCCTGGGCTTGTTTCTCTGCAACGACACGGTTCCATTTGGGGGTAGTGGGAGACAATGCTACCCAAAGTGAGCTGCTTAGGTCCATTTTATTCCGTTGTTTTGTCCTCGTTGCTGTCACTGCAGAAAACCCCGCTTCACACAGATAAAATGTCGGAAATGGCAAGCGTGATTTAATTGCTTTGGTGGCAATCTCAGGATATTCCGCCATGACTTGAACCCATTCTTTTCTCGAACGTAGCTTCAAGGTCACCGTCATTTGCAATCTTGAGCAGTTGAACTTCTTATTGCAAAGTCATGCAGTATTCGTCTGGTTTGTTGACAAATGGGTCACGGATCCACCCCCTGTCAGTTATTGGGTCTTTTGTGGTTGGTGAGTAGCACTCAAACTCTTTTAAAAGCAAAGACAGGTTATTGTGCACCAACTGTGACAAAGAGTGCTCAGGCTCAGTCTCGCCTAGAACCCCCGCTAATGTTTAAAACATATCCAAAATGCCTTTGTTCATGCGCCGTTCACAAGTCCAGTTTGGCTTTACATGCAGCTATTTGTCAGTCAACTTGAAAACAGTCGTTTACCCCTTAAATGTATATAATTTAATGGTCATTTGCTCGCGGACCACCAGGCACAGGCCGGGGACCACTGACCTAAACTACCCATTTATGGAAGGCTGATGGCTCGTCGTCAATGAGAAGTTTAAGTAACTGGTGGCATGTGAATATTGAAATTTTTATACCAGGGACCCATATAAACTCTAAAGTCGGGCCTAATAGTAAATAAACAAAGAGTTGTGGTATCCCAATATGTCAATAGTCGTTAAAGGGCCGTTATTTTCTGTGCGCGTAATCGCAATCAAGCAAAGGCTCTTGCAAGCCGAATCAACCATGAAATGGGATGACGCCGAGCATCAGCACCTGATTTTTTTTAATAAACAGGCGCCGAGAGTTCGGACTTACTGGTGAGACGTTCCTCTCCGTCTGGGAATCTATATCTCACTGCAAAATGAGCAGCTACATCCAAGATGCCAACAGGTTCCTTCGATCGGGACCTGCCACCACCACTCTGGGGGAGCAACCAGCAGCCTCGATTCCTCGAACCCCTCAAAGTCATTGCAACAAGACTCGCACTTCGGACACGGGGCACCTGAAATCCAACCCCACTCGCTCTGGCCAAACCGTAGTGCCGTGGCAAACCTCCGCGCACACCTCAACGGCCACGGGGCAAATTGACATAGAGCCCCTGCTCCTGGGTCCACCTCCCGGAGCAGATTCCACCATTGGCTCCTAGACCACTGGAGGAATGACGGACGCAACGAGCCACCCACACTCCGTCCTCAGCATCGCAAAGCAGTGCAAAGGGTCCCTTCAAGGACCACACGACGAACCGGACCAAACGAAAGCCACACACATCGAAAATGACACCAGATCTTCCACGTACCAACAGGTGGTACCAGCCCCTCCGTCTGGGGAGGCCAAGAGTCGCACAGCACGATCGAGGTGTCGTAGCATGGGTAACAGTCAGATTCTGGCTGCCCCATGGTTCATACTATGCCATCTGGTCATCCACCAAGCTTGGGTGCCTCAGGGCATAAAACGCTTACGGTCCGAATCGTCCCTTTCTCCCCCCCCCCCCACTTATTTGTCCGCATCAGAGACTTATTCGTGAGTACTCCACCGCTAGCGTTGTCAACGGTGGGACGTGCCGCAATCTGAGTTCCTGCGAGGGGCGTGGAATTCTAGTAAGGCTCTGGCCGGCAAAATCGGGGACCACAACCAGCGCACGTACTCACGGGACGAGATGGTGCTAACTGGTTGGTACGTTGATACAACTAATACGCAGCTGCTGTCAGTCCCAACCGAGGTGTCAAAGCCCCCCTGGTAACAAGGGCCCCAAGACCTCAGTGGAGAATGGGAACCGTGGGCTGTATTCCACGGACCACCCGCATTCCGCCAAGCATTTAGAGGTGTTGCTGTAGGCAGTTTGCAGATGTCGCTATTGGCCTCACTCATATAGACGTTCGGGGGGGGGGGCATGTAACGTGCCACGCTGCTGGCACCAAGTAAATCTGTGCGTGTAAGCGTTATCGAGATAAATCTCATCCAGACTTGCCCTCCAAGGGCCCTCGGGAAACATAGATGGGAGGTGACAGATGGGGATTATATTATGGTATCAACTTACCTCCATTGATGTGTCCATTGTTAGCATTGCTGTCACTTAGAACTGTCGGACGTCCATTTTCCTTGAACCCGCCCCTAGAATTCTGTGAGTCTTTGAGTATCCCGTGGTGCGAGGTGTTCCCTTTGGACAGCTGGGCCTGGCAGTACGACACGTGAGCCCTCGGAGCCCCTGCGGGCGGGGGACGCCCCCAGACGGCCCGGTTCTGTCCGGGGCTCCACTGCATCTTCGTGATCTGATCGGACAGGTCCTTGAGCTCCGAAGAGTAATCCAGCCCGGAGTCTCTGCTCAAATCTTCGTAGTCACCGTAGCTCAGGTTGGTCACGTCCCTAACCCTCGGCCTCGGCTCTATGCGTCCGGGCGATGTCTTTGACGACTCGTGGCCCCCGATGGGCGACAGCTGGCTGAACTCGTTGTACCGGGGCGAGATAAGCGCCCGGCTGAAAGGCGATAGCTTAGGGCCCCCACGCGAGAGCGCCTCGTCCTCGTCGCCCTCGTGGCTGGACAGCTCCGTAAACATGCTGTCGTCAGTGTCCGAGTGCCGGACGGTCACCCTCGTGTTGTAGGTGACCCTCTTTGGGCTTTTCGACCGCCCGCGAGGCCGTCGCTTGTCGGCCGCCGGCAAGAATACTGGCGGCGCACTGGCGTAGCTGACGTCACTCCTGAGACTGGAGGTGGGGCTAAGGGAGCGGCTGCGGTCGGCCTTGCCCCACGTGACCGAGTGCTTGGCCGAGAAGCTCGTCCTGTACGGCTGAGAGATCCTGTACACGACGTCCGGGGTGTCCTCCTCCCCCGTGAAGCTACCGTCCAGTGACGGCACCCGGCGCCCCCGGTGGTGTCGGAACGCCGGTCCCGGGCTCCTCTGTCGGGTAATGCGGTCCGCGATGACACGGTCCCGACTGGAGCTCCTGGGGCGTCGGTCCAAGACTGAAACTGGTCCTTCTGTGTCCATTTTGGTTTTATAACGTGGGTCTTGTTGGTGGCTTTGCTGTCAGTCGGTTCACAAAATCTGCAGACACAAGGAGAGTATTGTAAGTTTTATATTATACTAGCAATTTACCCGCGCTTTGCTGCGGAAATTAGGATTTCAGTTAGCGTTGAAAACCCGCGTAACACCAATTCAAAACACCTATTGATTTTAATCTGAATCAATATGGATATACTAAATATATTAATTTCAACCATTCAGGCTCCTACGTACACAAGAACTTGGAGATTTTAAGATGCGTCTTTTTTATATAACTCATATTGGGGAGAAAAAACTACATTTCGGCAATCACCCCCCTAGTGAGAGGTGATTTAATATTTTTTGCCTCTTACCATCGCTGGGGGGAGGGGGTATTCAACAACTTCCAAAAGTTTAAAGTTTCTACCTACACGGAAACTTGGAGAATTAGTGTTGATTCAGTTTTATATAGGTCAATTTAGGTGGGGAAAAAATTTTGGGCCCCTGGAGACTCATGAGAGGAAATTTTTAAATTTTATATAATTATTGTCTACCTACATGGGAAATAAGATATTCAATTTTTATAAATCTCATATAAGAAAAAAAACGTTTTGTGGCACCGGCCCCCATAAGTGTGTATTTCTAAATTCTTTTACATCGACTTTCGCCGTGAGAGGGTACTTAACAATTTCCCAATGTTTCATGCTCCTACCTACACGGAAAATTGGAGAATTAGTGATGAGTCAGTTTTTAATATAAAAAAACTTTATTTGGGCCCCCGGTCCCCCATTAGTGGGAATTTTAACATTCTTTTTTGCCAATTTTTGTCGGGAGCGTGTACTCAAAAAATTAACGAAAGTTTCATGCTTCTACCTATACGGGAAATAGGAGAATTAGTGATTTTCAATTTTTATATAGCTCATATAAGGAAAAAACCGTTTTTGGGGCCCCGGCCCCCATGATTGGGAAATTTAACTCTTTTTTTTTTTCAATTATAATTGGGAGCATGTACTTAACAAATTTCCAAAGTTTCATGGTTCTACCTACACGAGAAATAGGAAAATTTGTGATTTTCAGTATTTATAGGGCCCAAATAAGGGAAAAAGTGTTTTGGGGCCCCCGGCTAGGGCTGTCAATATTTTGAAAAATGCTGCCCGGGTACCCGTCCAAATTTCGAACGGGTATCCGGGTTACCCGTTCCAAACATAGCATAATTTTCACCGTCATACAGCTATACTATGCAACCTAGCCACCTTCTATGTCCCTTATTTCTCAGTAACCACACGACCGACGTCTAAAAGTGACGTCACGTGATTGTGGCTGATTTATACCCCCCTCCCCGCCATTGTCACAAAAACTTAGAACCCCCTTAGAACAAAGATTTGCAGCCGCGCCCCCCTCCCCCATAATAGCTGTACATCCCATTTAATAGGAGCATTTGTGAAATAACTTTATTGTCACTTAAGTTTGTATATAATGTGAAGTTGAACTCTATTAAATCGATACACGTGAAAATTCATGTAAATCGTCAATAAATAAATTGTAAGCATTCAAGACTTTAAGTGGAACTTTCATTTTAAGTTGCACGTTTTGATGTGATGTCACATTTCTAAAACACACAAATCATTTGCATCTGAATTATCGGCAGTAATGGATAATGAACATGTATTTTCTGTAATTATCGATTAGACGGACCATTGATATATTTGAAATTGATAAGATGTCATTTTACGCTCAGTTTCAAAATCAGGACATGTTGTAGAACTACATATTACAAAAGCGAGACATTGATATCACAATCTGAGGAGGAAAGGCATATGTTGGCTCATCTGTGATATCTTGAACTAAGAGTGGCCTTCAAACCTTCATACAGTGCCATCTATGTTCATTGATGTACTCATGTTTTGAATTTGGTCACTATCGAAGCAATGTCTGTAAACAGTGATGTATACAGTTGTTTTTGGCACAGCTGAAACGTATTCTTTAAGTCTAGTTTACAACGTCTACATACTCTTTAAAAAAATCGAAAATCTCAATATGAATCAACAGTAGATACTCTGAAATGACTTTTTGATACAAGATGGGCAAGCCGTAGGCCGTAAGCATGCAGTTGGTGCATTTATTGGATCATTCTCTGCTATTCTAGCCACTCTAGGAGATATATAATTTCAAGGTCATCGACATAACATAAAGGAAGTGTCAGAGCAGAAGCAATGGGACTATCTGCTTTAATAACAAAATATTCTTTTGTTTTTTCTTATGCTATTTGTACAAAAGTTGGTTGATATTTTCATGTTATCAAACCACTTGCAGCTCAAGAGTATTGACATTGCAATTGCAAAACGATTGATCGATGTTGGAAGAAATAAGTTTGTTGAAATGAGAAGCGATCAAGCTTTTTAAAATTCTGAAAGTAGATGTCTAATAATTTATTAACGAAAATTGTTCCAAACAAGATGTTAAAAACAAAATTTAAAGAAACGCGAATTGCAGAAAATAAAAGTAAGGCATGGCAGGTGAACTTAGTAGAGATGAAAGGGCTAATGATCCAACTAACAGTTTAAAATCTGAAACGTACTTCACTATCTTGGATACACTTCTAAATTAAATAGATGATCGATTTAATGACTTTAGGGGCGCAGCTATTTATTTATATTGTATTGATCCATCACAAATGTTGGAAGAAAATACAGATCCTCTTCAAAGTTTATGCAAAATTTACAAACACATTAACCTAGAAGAAGCATTCTTGAATATTATACCTTTAAAAATGTGCATGCATCACAACGTCCACCACTATCTAGTGAGCTACAACTAAATTGTTTCTACCATTCTTGATTGAAAAATAAATGGCATCAGGTCTCTCTTGTTTGTCAATATTCTATTAACATTTCCTTGAATCTTCCTGTTATCAATGATTGAAAATCATCAAAAATTATTTGCGCTCAACAATGACAAACGAACGTCTGTCTGGATTGGCATTAATTTGAAATGAACGTGATCTAGGTGAGAACGTTGACTTTGAATCAACGATAAATCGTTTCGCTCCACGTAGAAAAGAATTTAAATATGGCTCAGGGCTCTATATAAATTTGCATAAACTGAGTCTCTTTCTTAGATCAATAAATATACTACTGAAAAAAATATACGTTACTATTTTGAAAACATATCTGTTTATATTGTTTCTTCTGTGTGACTTGTTTGTTAATTTGGAAATTTTACTAAATGAGTAGGCTAATAATTAGTATTGAAAATGGCTGCGGATATTAACGATTAATTTCTCGACTAATCCTTAAAAATTTTAAGGATTAGATTATTTTTAACCATTAATCGACCCATCACTTAAAAATAATTTGAAGTCAAAAAGTCAAAAAAAAAAATTTTTTTTAAATGCGGCTGATAAATAATTTCCTGAAGATTACACGAACATTTTGGTAATGGCAGTAATGGAGTTTGACTCTGAAACAGAGAAATGGCGACAGCTCTTCTCATGAATTACTGCGTTACAAAATGGAGATGGAAGTTCTTGAATCCATTAATCCTGTGCAATGGTTGAAAATTAATGAACAACGATATCCGATAAGGTCATTCCTTGCCAAGACCGTTTTGAGCATACCAGTTTAAGTTTTCTCAGTTCCATGTGAATGATTATTCAGCTCGGATGGTTATATTGTCAATTAGATCCGCTCATCACTTGAACCAATTAATGTCAACACACTTGTCTTTCTGCGTAGTTGGTGAAACGTAGACATATAAAGGAGACATGCCAGTGTTATTTAGATTATCAACAAGAACGTGAAATGAGTGTTACTTATGACATAATAAATTAAAATTTTTGGCTTTAATCGAAATTAAAGATTAATTAATCGTTAATATTTCAAAAGTTAAAAATTAAATTTAAATTAATCGTTAACAGCCCTAGTATTTACCCAATGCTCTGATATTAGTAAAATTTTACGGCGCCCCCTAAAATTCTCCTGGCCCCCCCACGCAGACAAAGCTAAATTCGCCACTGGGGGGGGG
>MUZC01000840.1:3553-60436 GCA_002072015.1 Radix auricularia | reverse complement strand
AAAAAAAAAAAAAACAACAACAACACGTAAATACTTGCATGTACTACATCGCATACAAGCCGACCCCCTAAAACTTTTCAAAATGGCCGGTTTTTTTTTAAAACCGCATATATGTTACCATACAAATTGTTTAATTTTACTCCATATTTTTGGTTCAGAGAAATGTGTTACTGTAAAGATGTAAAATGCTTACTTTTCTGTTACATTCCACTTTGTTTACTCTTTGAGATGACACAAAAAAAAAAAAACAACGTGTTCTGCTCTTTCCACATTATAAGCTTTTATAATATCTGAACCTCTGCTCATATGTTGTTCACATATGATTATTACTGAAGTATATATTTAGATTAAAATTATGCATTTTAGTATCTGTCCTTGTGTCCATTTTGAGTTATGCGCATTTAGGCCGACCCACTGATTTCAGTATTGTATTTTCTAGTTCTAAACTAGGCTTATGTGCGAGTCTACACGGTATATAAGAAAAAACATAGCGCCTCTCGGATCAACCTCGACCATCTCCAAAGAAACCAACACACCCTCCCCACTGAAGGTATCGGGACGCTATTTCTAGGACCAATCTCGACCATCTTGTAAGAAAACCAACACACCCTCCCCACAAATATCGGGACGATATTTCTAGGACTTGTACTGAGTGACAACTAATTGCAGTCATGTCAGCCTGAAATGGGCGAGCGTTGATAGATGGGGTCCTGTGAAGATCAAGTGATCCAATTTCAATCAAGTGATAAATGACTGTGT
Source organism: Radix auricularia (assembly GCA_002072015.1). NCBI lineage: Eukaryota > Metazoa > Mollusca > Gastropoda > Lymnaeidae > Radix > Radix auricularia. The sequence continues at coordinate 59,677 of MUZC01000840.1, read as the reverse complement.
TGATAGGTCAGAACTTAAACTGGCACTCAACAATAGAAGTAAACACAAGGACGAATACCAAAACGGGTTTAAAAAATAGACACGTCGAAATTTCCGAATATTACTATGCAATCATCTCAGTGGCGGCCTTAGGTAAGCGCGGGGCCTGGTGCCAGCAATGACCCCGTAGGGCCAGAGTACTAGTAAAGATCGCTAAGCACCAGTATGCTATGATATTTAAAAATATGAACAATCTTGATTATTGTGTAATTTTAATACCGCGTGTCACTTTTTTATTAAATTATTACAAGTTCATTATTTTCTCTGGTCTATAAACAACGGTGTAATGCTTTCAAAGACGTCTAGAGCTACGCTACGGAATTTGACCTTCAAAAAGGATTACAAGAGTGACTCTTTCGTTTCTTTACAATCGTTTCCAGCATACGTTCAACCATCCACTCTTTGGTTCTACATGTATAGGCCATTAACCAGGTCGAGGCATGTTCAGGACCGAAACGCGGGGCCTACCTAAGCGCGGGGCCTGGGGCAGTTGCCCCAGTTGCCACCCCCAAACGCCACTCCTGAATCATCTAACATTCTATCAGATCTATCACACAGTTTGAGCAGATGATATCTCTATGTTTTGACTCAAAAATACCGGGTAACTGTACCGAGTATGTGTACCAGCTAACTGTAACGAGTACATGTACCAGATTTACCGAACACGTGTACCAGGTAAATGTACCGAGTACGTGTACCAGGTAACTGTACCGAGTACGTGTACCAGGCAACTGTACCAAGTATGTGTCCCAGGTAACTGTACCGAGTATGTGTACCAGCTAAATGTACGGAGTATGTGCACCAGGTAACTGTACCGAGTATGTGTACCAGCTAACTGTACGGAGTATGTGCACCAGGCAACTGTACCAAGTATGTGTACCAGGTAACTGTACCGAGTATATGTACCAGCTAACTGTAACGAGTACATGTACCAGATTTACCGAACACGTGTACCAGGTAAATGTACCGAGTACGTGTACCAGGTAACTGTACCGAGTACGTGTACCAGGCAACTGTACCAAGTATGTGTACCAGGTAACTGTACCGAGTATGTGTACCAGCTAACTGTACCGAGTACGTGTACCAGGTAACTGTACCGAGTACGTGTACCAGGTAACTGTACCGAGTACGTGTACCAGGTAACTGTACCGAGTGCGTGTACCAGGTAACTGTACCGAGTACGTGTACCAGGTAACTGTACCGAGTACATGTACCAGGTAACTGTACCGAGTACGTGTACCAGGTAACTGTACCGAGTGCGTGTACCTGGTAACTGTACGGAGTATGTGCACCAGGTAACTGTACGGAGAATATGTACAAGGCAACTGTACCGAGTACATGTACCAGGTAACTGTACCGATTTCATGTACCAGGTAACTACCGGTGGGAAACTGTACCGAGTATGCGTACTGGGCTTCTTTGGTTAACTGTACCTAGCATCTGTACCGGGAAGACAGCTCATAATCTCGTGTTTCAACGAGGTGAAAGAAATGCTCCAGTAAAATTTAAACCAATGCACAGCTTTCCCTGGTGACCAAACGTTTCACACAAAATAACTTTCAAAATGGTATTGATTGTCAGTGTATTTGCTTGTCTGTAAGCCCTAAAAATACGTAAATGGCATTCATAATCAAGCCACCCCCCTCCTAAGCAATCGATGGCAGAAACGTGAACCTTTGTTGTGTCTAATTACACGTAAATTCTACGACATATATACAGTTGTTATGTGGATCTCACAAACAAATTCAACTAATACATCAATCTGAAAAACCCTTTCACCTAATACATCAATCGGACAAACCCATTCAACTAATACATCAATCTCACAAACCCATTCAACTAATACATCAATCTGACAAACCCATTCAGCTAATACATCAATCTGACAGACACATTCAACTAACACATCAATCTCACAAACACATTCAACTAACACATCAATCTCACAAACACATTCAACTAATACATCAATCTGACAAACACGTTCAACTAATACATCAATCTGACAAACACGTTCAACTAATACATCAATCTGACAAATACTAATGGGCTGTTCAATTCGTTCGATCTGTAATGCAGTACCAAAAAAAAATCTTCGGTGTTATTGTCAATGTTGTTTTGACGGTTCGAGCCGTACGACTAAATGTTCATTAGTGAACAAAGCATTAGCGGAGCAATAGATGAGAGCGGAGCACTCGAGTGTGGGTCCCATACACGCAACTCGCCCGCATCGCCAAACAGCAGGTAAACTTTAAGTGAGGCCGACATACCTATGGTCTTACTCACGGCAATAGCCACACATACACATACATTCAATCACATACGCAAGACATGTTCATATGGGCTGTCGATATAGTTCACAGCTGGTGTTTTGGGCTGGGTCTGACCGGACTCCTGTTACGAGTAGAGAGTTTAGCCTAGTGACCCATTAATCTGTGTGGGTCAGTAACCAGTTAGAGTAGAGAGTTTAGCCTAGTGACCCATTAGTCTGTGTGGGCTAGAAGCCAGTTAGAGAATTAAGCCTAGTGACCCATTAGTCTGTGTGGGCTAGTAGCCAGATAGAGTAGAGAAGTTAGCCTAGTGACAGAGTAGACAGAGTAGAGAGTTTAGCCTAGTGACCCATAAGTCTGTGAGGGCTAGTAGCCAGATAGAGTAGAGAAGTTAGCCTAGTGACAGAGTAGACAGAGTAGAGAGTTTAGCCTAGTGACCCATAAGTCTGTGTGGGCTAGTTCTAGTAGCCAGTTAGAGTAGAGAGTTTAGCATAGTGACCCATTAGTCTGTGTGGGCAAGTACTAGTAGCCATTTAGAGTAGAGAGTTTAGCCTAGTGACCCATAAGTCTGTGTGGGTTAGTTCTAGTAGCCAGTTGGAGAAGAGAGTTTAGCCTAGTGACCCATTAGACTGTGTGGGCCAGTTGCTACTTAGAATAGAGAGTTAAGTCTAGTGACAGAATAGCCAGTTAGTGTAGAGAGTTAAGTCTAGTGACCGAGTAGCCAGTTAGAGTAGAGAGTTAAGTCTAGTTTCCCAGGGGCCATCCCATAAGATAGTGGTAGTGAAACACTGTTCCCAAAGATGACAGTTTGTAATTCACATTGCACAGCAGACAACGGGGTGTCACGCTCCAGTGATTCTCTATACGTGTTATGCATTACCCAATAGAGCTGCAACGAACCTGTCCAAGTGAAGGTCATCAATTGGTTTGGGGAGGGGGGCAGAGAAAAATAGACGTGAAATCTTCTGCCAGTGGTCTCCTTTCAGAAATCTCTAGGGAGAGGGACGCTGTCACAAGTAATTAAAGGACCTGGCGATTAGACCACCTTCTTCGACCAACAAACAGTACAAGTAAAACATTTTTTTTCAATTCGCTCGGAGCTACATTGTAAAGAGTCCAAAAGTTTCCTTTGAAAAATGTAAATTCAACAATACTGGATCTAAATCAAGATCACGAGACGTCCATCCCCTACACATGTTTAGAGGTAGACTAGTAGCTCCTCTCTTAGATATTACAGACTAGTGGCTCCTCTCTTAGATATTACAGACTAGTGGCTCCTCTCTTAGATATTACAGACTAATAGCTTCGCTCTTAGATATTACAGACTAGTGGCTCCTCTCTTAGATATTACAGACTAATAGCTTCGCTCTTAGATATTACAGACTAGTAGTTCCTCTCTTAGATATTACAAACTAATAGCTTCGCTCTTAGATATTACAGACTAGTAGTTCCTCTCTTAGATATTACAGACTAATAGCTTCGCTCTTAGATATTACAGACTAGTAGTTCCTCTCTTAGATATTACAGACTAATAGCTTCGCTCTTAGATATTACAGACTAGTGGCTCCTCTCTTAGATATTACAGACTAGTGGCTCCTCTCTTAGATATTACATACTAGTAGTTCCTCTCCTATATATTACAGATTAGTAGTTCCTCTCTTAGACATTTCAGACTAACAGCTTCTCTCTTAGACATGCCATTGAATCCAAAAGAAAATAGAATAGAGTTATTTAATTGAAGACAATATTTTATTTCACTTGCTTACGTTATTAGTCTCTAAGAAGATCTCCAAGTGCTTAGCGGTGGCTCTTATATCTTTGTAAGCGATTACTATGGAGCTTCTGAAATCATCTTGTTAATAATATCAAGGTCTTCTTTTTCCTCAGCGGTCCGCAGTTCATTAGTGGCAGATGGGCGTTGTCAAGGCAACATACCTAAATTTCCACCATGCAGCTCAACCGTGTGGGGAGCGACTTCACTATTGTCAATAGGCTGAAAACCTCCGTGCTGACGATGAGACGCACAAGATTGAGAGCCTCTGGATTAAGGGCATCACGACCAGCAGCAGAAACGGTTCTTGGACTTATATAAATAAAACCACCTGTATAACAACTGGGAATGGATGGCCCCGAGGCTTTGTCAATAATAGGATCATTTCTTTCATTTCATTATTGAGATCATTCCTAGAATTCTCTGGCAAGCCAACACTAGTGTGCTGTGGCAATAGGTACAAATAAATCAGTTGTCAGTTTCATTGCAACTCAGTTTCAGCAACAAAAACACCACAACAACTTAACAACATCACCATCACAATTTACCATAACCACAAAAACTTAACATCACCAAAGCAAATTAACAATATAGTAACAACACCACATTATCATCACAACAACTTAACTGCATATTAACATCACAAAAATAACTTAGCAACACCACAACATAACATCACAACAACAAATTAACAACATGACACTAGTAGTGTCACTACCACAACATGGTCAGCACTACCACAACATCGCCAGCACTACCACAACATGGTCAGCACTACCACAACATGGTCAGCACTACCACAACATGGTCAGCACTACCACAACATCGCCAGCACTACCACAACATCGCCAGCACTACCACAACATGCTCAGCACTACCACAACATGGTCAGCACTACCACAACATGGTCAGCACTACCACAACAAGTTATCGCGTGAAGTTGACTTTCATGATACATTGATTCCATAAAATACAAGATACACGAACCAATTGTGTCATCAAAACAATAAATTCAAGCTATGTCAGTCCATTAATAAAGCTTTAACTTATTGCTTTAATAACACGATTAGTTGGTGTGTCTTGTATTACATTCGAGAGCTTTATCCCAGTCCTATTCTGTATGACGTATTGATTCTTTTATTCCACATCTGCCCATGTATTTATTTACTAAGGACGTTGTAACTCACCGACCACACACGCACCGCGATAGATCTGTTTATGTTATGTTGAAAAAAGGGTGGGGGAGCTGGGGGTGAGGGAGATTTGTTTTTTTAGTTGGTGTGAAACGTAAAATTGGTCGTAACACGACCACGACACAGAATTGTCCGTATGTCAGCAAACAGTCGTTAGATAAGACCGTGTTGGCGTAACCTATTGATTGAATGTTGACCTGGGAGCGGCGGCCAGATGGGGGGAGGGGAGAAGAGAGGGATCAGGGATCAACAAGTCTCGACACCGTAATCCTGGCGCACAGTTAAGTCAGAAATGTAATCTGCCCCCTCCCCACACACCAACATAAAAAGGGGGGGTTAGATGCGAGGTAAACACCCTACTGTACTAAAAAAAGACGGTTTTGTGTGTGAGTGTGTTTGTGTGTGTGTCTGTGTGTGTGGGGGTGGGTGCGTGCGTGTGTTTTAATTCTCAAAAACGGACTGACCTGAGGCCGTATGGTGAATAATTCGTTTCAAATCCACAAGTCAGACAAAACAAATAGGTCCCATGACTGAGGGCAGACATTCAGTAACAGATGTCCCCCCTCCCCACGCCCTTTGTGTTGTATCGATGGGAAATCATCTTTGACCCGCCCGTGGTCTGCTGTGTCAACCTGGCCTTTGATGTATCCACAGGAAAGTATCTTTTACTTGTCAGATGCCGTGTCGTTCAAATGCCAATCATATTTTCTCGCGGAAGTTTACATACCGGTATTTAAAAACCTCTATTTGGCCGTATCTATCTGCATTATCTGGCTTCGCCATGATGTTTGTTTTTTCACCTCTTCTCTGAATGGTAACCTCCGTCTCAATAAAAAAAATATTTCAACTCAAATAAATCGCTTGAAAATTTGACACGTTTGAATCTTGTGAAATTCAGTGGGCTTTTTTAATTCAAAAAAAATACTAATAAAAATGTTTAATTTAAAAACGCTGGAAATGAATCGGGAAAATTGGTGAACGAAGTATTATTTTCAAAATTAAATTTAAAAATTAATCAGTTTTTAAATCCTTTATATAACTCTGAGGCCTTGCTTGAATGCCGAAAAAATTTTGGATCGTTTTTTTAACCCACTTTCCCGTATGCTGCCGAGCTGAAATTTTACATGAAGACTGGTGCCGATGATAAAAATGACGTATTAAAATTTCAGATAGATGGAATGTACTATAATTAAATTATTGAATTTTTAGATAAATTGGTATTTTCTGGATTGTCTTGCGCTGCGTATTATAATGAAAATCCTTTTAGTTATAATTATCTCGCATATAAAGGATTCATAATGTAAAAGTTGTGTTTTAAAAGGCTTTTTTATTTTTTTTATTTTAAATCAGAACTTAACAATCAAGATAGTTTTAATGAAAGCATGGGAAAAAGAAATAGGGGGCGTGCAAAGTTTCCAAGGGTCACAACCAACATTACTTCGGGTCTTGTCCAGAGGTTTATGTTGTTTAACAAGAATAGTAGAGAGAGACAAAAAGCTCAGCTGTTGTAGTAAGATTCAAACCACTCTCGTAGTCGTAATGGCAAGCTGACACTAGTGACACACGACACACCGCCAGCAAAGAGAAGATACTAACAAATGTTATTCAAGGGCGGATAACTAGGGATGGCACTTTGAAGTGGTGTGCAGGGGCAGAACTTTCAGAATACTACTACTGCTATTCTAACCGCGTTTCAGGGCGAGTGAAACTACTAACTGGCGAACATTAATATTTCGATTAGGGATGTGACGAAGTTCGAATTCGAATCCGACGACATTCGAACTTCGACGTTGTTTTTTTTTTTTTTTTTTTAAATCCATCGGATTCGAATTTGAAAAATGACCATTTTCAGATGAAACACGGCCGTAGAAATCGTAACTAAAATTAAAAAACCTAGAGACTTTCGAAAACCCGAAATAAAGAAAACAGATAAAACTTAACTCCTAGGCCCTTACTCAGCTGTCCATAGATTAGACGTCGTATTTAATCATGAACGAATTTTAGATACACCCCTGTCACGAAATGGTTTTCATCCGAGTTTTCTAAACCTCGGAATAGATTACCGTCGCAGATTACTGTCAGACAATGAAGAGAAACTGGTGTTCTTGAAGTTTAATCTGCCATTAATTAATTTCAAGTACTGAGGCTTCATGTGAATGTGACAATGAACAGTATCTTTAATTTTGTTTAATGCTCTCATAACTCTCCAATTTTAAGAACTTAGTTTTTAATTTAACTAAATGTTGTTTGTCAAATTGTTTTAATTTTATACTTGATTTTAAGTGTTTATTCAAAATGTAGGTTCAAATTACTTTGGTGGAATTAAAATTATTCATTTTGTTTTTCTTTTTAAACTACGATATGCATTGTTTTTGAATTACTAATTTTTGTGATTAAAATCCTTCTTGTTGGGGGGGGGGGGTGCACGGGACTGACACCTTGGTACACTCCCTTTTTTAGCCTAGTGTTGACCAAATCCGAATCCGCATTCGAATCCGACGGATTTATATTTGCCAAATCCGAATCCGACGGATGCGGATTTTCATCAGCTCCGTCACATCCCTAATTTCGATAACACTGTATTAGTCTTGTTACTTCAATCAGCAACTTTAATTAATAGTAAGTCATTTTACTAGTGTTATGGCTTATGGTAAATCGTAACATTTCTTAGCGTAATTGCTTTCCGGTGAGGAAAATAGAAAAGTCTCTAAAACATTGAGGGTAAAATCTAAGCTGCGTGTTGGCTGGAGGGAGTGGACTACATCAAAATAGTGGACACGTAGCAAATACACTTTTTCCCTAACTTAATTAAAAGTCGACATTCCGGGCACTAAAGAGCAGCAGACGTTTGTGAACGTATAATTTATAAGTCAGCATCAGGAGGGTGTTGGGGAGTAATCATAGTCAAGGTAAGGCAAAATGAATATTCTGTACGTTTGTTTAACCTTTAATAAAAATAGAGTGAATGAGAATACTTGTTTAATTACCGTATACACTTTCTAAAGCCGACTTTCTTATTACAAAATCAATGGGAAAAGGTTGCGAGGGGGAGCTAACTAACGGGTCATAGGTGATTGATGGAAAATTTATTTACTGACTTTATTAAAATTCAACATATAAATATCATTTTCTCTTCTTGTTAATACAATAAAAATCCCTCCATTAAGGACCATAACAATGACATCTATCTTCTCTGTTTTTCAAATCTATTTGTTCTTCAACCTAAATAAAAGTAAAACAATTATTATAACCAGTTTAGATTATAGTTAAAAACAACATGTGTACCATTTAGTTTTAGCTGTACTATTATTTTTTGGGGTCGGCTTACGAGCGCGTTACACACTTTTTATGTTAGTCTCTTCCAAAAGATGAGGGGTCAGGTTATAAACGAACGGGCTATTTATGGAGTAAATAATATATTTTTATAAATATTTATGTAAACTTATAGCTCAACCCACAAGACCCCTTTTTGCCCCCTAATCGTGTAGCGTACAATTAAAAATATGAGCAAACAAACTAAAGCTAAAGACTTGAGAAGAATTTGAAGCAGCGCTCAGATGAGAACCTTTACCTAATGAGTCAACACGACACGCAAACTTCACCCCGCAGTGACACACAAGTGAACCCAGAAATTAATCGGTAGTAGGAAACTTTTTAGATATAATAATAACGTCCAGCTTGGAGCTGTTACCTGAAATCCAATGAAAGTCACTTAATCCAATCTGCAGAAATGTTCACTTCCACAAAGTCTAACAAGATCGGAATGGACACACGATTTATTTCAATAAGTTTCATATATTTAAAACAAGAAAATACACTTTGTTTCAGATTTCCGTGAAGATCGCAGGAGGTACCGTGAGACCGTTGACTGGTCGACTCGGCGGGAACAGATACGGACGCCCCCTCTCCCCCACCACACGATAGGGTCGACTGATTACACACACTTGAGGACAGGTGATCAATGCCATGACTGACTTTGGGGTGGGGTGGGATATGTACCTGGGGAAGGGGAGAGGGTGTAGGTGATGACGCGTTGACGTACAGGTGGACCAGTTAGAAAATTTTCCTTTGACCCATTTTAAAAGCCTTCCCCCCCCCCTTAAAGTTGTGGTATATCTGTTTATTTATTTCATCACAAAAATACCGCCAACTCCTTGTTTACTGAACATTTCCAATAAGACCTTATCTCTTAAAAGATCAATTGATAGAATGACACTTCTTTTCAATGGTTCACTTTTGTATATAATTTATAATATAAGCCTGTTCTAATCATCCCCACGACTGATTACAACGACGATATCAACAACGGCATAAGATGACACATTTCTAAAGACTTGGTGGAAGATCCAGATGAAAACGAGAAGATGAAACCTTTGCTGTTCGCGGAAGGAGGTCAACGAGAAACGAATCTGTTTAATTACCAGCCTATTGATGGGGGGGGGGGGGGCGACCTGACAGGTATAATTTGAGAACCATTGTGTCTGTTGTGGTGATTCTGACAAAAATAGTATTTTTTTTACAACCCCGCATCAATTCCCTACAGAAGATTTGTTATGTCGCCTGAGTGAAAAGAGAAAATATTTACAATGTAAACTTATAGAAATGTCATCGGGACTTGATACAAGTAACAAGAGAAGACAACAGAATTTGTCGTCGCCGGAGAATTAAGAATTAATTAAGTAGCAATCCAATGTATATCTAGTTTTGGAACTACTAGAGCTTTTCTGGTGCTTCTTGGACAAAAGGAAGTTGTGTACATAAAGATGAAAGTTGTACATACAGATGAAAGTTGTACATATAGATGAAATTTGTACATACAGGTGAAAGTTGTACATACAGGTGAAATTTTACATACAGGTGAAAGTTGTACATACAGGTGAAATTTTACATACAGGTGAAAGTTGTACATACAGGTGAAAGTTGTACATACATGTGAAAGTTGTACATACAGGTGAAAGTTGTACATACAGGTGAAATTTTACATACAGGTGAAAGTTGTACATACAGGTGAAATTTTACATACAGGTGAAAGTTGTACATACAGGTGAAAGTTGTACATACAGGTGAAAGTTGAAGTTTTGTGCCATTAGAGGGAAAATGTAAAAGATAACTTATCGAAGCGATACCGAAACATAGACAAAAAGAGCAATGTACAAACAAATTAAGAATATGTGTGGGGGAGAAAGAAACACAGACTGGCCTGCAGAATCAGAGAATGGCCAGCAGAGAGATAGAGAGAGACAGAGAGAGAGAGATAGACAGAGAGAGAGAGACAGAGAGAGAGACAGCGAGAGAGGCATAGAGAGAGACAGAGAAACACCAGAGACAGAGAGAGACAGAGAGAGAGAGAGACAAAGACAGAGAGAGAGACAGAGATAGAGAGAGACAGAGAGTGCCAGAGAGAGAGGCATAGAGAGAGACAGAGAAACACCAGAGACAGAGAGAGACAGAGAGAGAGAGAGACAAAGACAGAGAGACACAGAGAGAGACAGAGAGAGTCACAGAGACAGAGAGAGACAGAGAGAGAGACACAGAGAGAGAGAGAGACAGACAGAGAGAGACAGAGAGAGAGAGAGAGAGAGTCCTCCTTGATAACCGGCCAGTACACTGTCGCCAACCAAGAAACCCAAGGGCTTCGCGGTGCCTGTCGCAAATTCAAACGTTTTCAAATCAAATGACCATGTCAATGTACACCACCACACACAAGTCCGCTTTTCACAGTACTATAAAATAAACTTCAATTTATTTAAAGAAGAAATAAACACCCAGTTTATATTCAAATGTGATCGAATTTAATCGCGGTCTTAAACTTTTCAATGCACTCATGAATAAAAACACGGCCCTTGCTGGTCTTGGCGTCTTGACTTATTCAATTACGGAAACAAGTTCCTTGAGTTTCCAGGATTCACATGTCTAGATTCTGGATACATTGGTAATCTAGACCGCCTGGTAATGGGGCTACAATGGTAATTTAGACAGCCTGAGATTAAGGTTACTACGGCAAACTAGACCCTATGGGATCGGGATTACAAGTCTGGGATCAGAGCTTCAATGATAATTTAGACAGTCTGTGTTGAGGTTACTACAGTAAACTAGACCCTCTGGGATCGGGGTTACAAGTCTGGGATCAGTGCTATAATGATAATTTAGACAGTCTGTGCCGTGTTGAGGTTACTACAGTAAACTAGACGAACTTTTGGCAAGCGGTTGGAAAGAGGGCGGGGCGGTAGAAAGCTGAAATTACGACAGTTACGAGGCGCGCGTATTAAAATAAGACGATCGATCCGTGCATCCCATGAATCGCAGAGAAAATATTTCAGTGACAACCGAGTACGATACCCAAAAGAGCTGTCAATATTATAAAAGAATAGCATAAAAGAGGAAGCATGACTCCAGAAACGAATAAAACGCGAGGACACCATGTGTGAAGATTTTCTTCATAGAAAAAAGGAAAAAAAAACAAAACAAAAAAGCAACAAAAAACAAAAACAAATAACAAACAAACAAAAAACACATCAACGAAATGCTCCTATATATATTTAAATTTTAGCGATATAGGAAAAAGATATCTCATGAGTGTCACAAAGTACTCGGGGCGATACCTGGCGACGTTCCCAAATACATAAACAATACCACAAGAACACATTCAATGTACGGGCACCACGATGTTTCACGTCGTTCCGATACAATGTTGCCCACGATTTTCCCTTTCCATCTCCAGCAAGCAGGAGGATCTCCCACCCTCCCAGCCAGAGTGTACAAACACTGGCACCAGAAACAAACAACCAAATCACTCGATGAGAAAATTATCTCAAGCTGGATTTCCCACACAGTTAATTCTTGGCGATGGGTTTGAGCTCGACTACGAATTAACATTCAAGTCCCCATTTGGAGGACCGTCAAAATTAACGTAACCAGACCAACAAGCAGCTGTTCCATCTACTCTAAAACAACCAAAGGGTCAATCTACTCTAACACAAGCAGTGGTTCCATCTACTCTAACACAACCAGTGGTTCCGTCTACTCAAACACAACCAGTGGTTCCATCTACTCTAACACAACCAAGGCGTCCAAGGGTTCCATCTACTCTAACACAAGCATTGGTTCCATCTACTATAACACAACCAGTGGTTCCATTTACTCAAACACAAGCAGTTTTTCCATTTACTCTAACACAAGCAGTTGTTCCATCTACTCTAATACAAGCAGTGGTTCCATATACTCTAACACAAGTAGTGGTTCAATCTACTATAACAAACAGTGGTTCCATATACTCTAACACAAGGAGTGGCTCCAACACAATCAGTGGATCCATCTACTACAATAACCAGTGGTTCCATCTACTCTAACACAACCAGTGGTTCCATCTACTATAACAACCAGTGGTTCCATTTACTCTAACACAAGCAGTTTTTCCATTTACTCTAACACAAGCAGTTGTTCCATCTACTCTAACACAAGCAGTGGTTCCATCTACTATAACAACCAATGGTTCCATCTACTCTAACAAAAGGAGTGGTTCATCTACTCTAACACAACCAGTGGATCCATCTACTATAACAACTAGTGGTTACATCTACTATAACAACCAGTGGTTCCATTTACTCTAACACATGCAGTGGTTCCATCTACTCTAACACAACCAGTGGTTCCATCTACTATAACAAAACCAGTGGTTACATCTACTATAACAACCAATGGTTCCATCTACTCTAACACAACCAGTGGATCCATCTACTCTAACATAAGCAGTGGTTCCATCTACTCTAACACAACCAGTGGATCCATCTACTATAACAAAACCAGTGGTTACATCTACTATAACAACCAGTGGTTCCATTTACTCTAACACAAGCAGTTGTTCCATTTACTCTAACACAAGCAGTGGTTCAATCTACTCTAACACAACCAGTGGTTCCATCTACTATAACAACCAGTGGTTCCATCTACTATAACAACCAGTGGTTCCATCTACTATAACAACCAGTGGATCAATCTACTATAACAACCAGTGGATCCATCTACTATAACAACCAGTGGATCCATCTACTATAACAACCAGTGGTTCCATCTACTCTAACACAAGCAGTGGTTCCATCTACTCTAACACAAGCAGTGGTACCATCTACTCTAACACAAGGAGTGATCCATTCTACTCTAACACAACCAGTGTTCCATCTACTCTAACACAAGGAGTGGTTCCGTCTACTCTAACACAAGCAGTGGTTCCATCTACTCTAACACAAGGAGTGGTTCCATCTACTCTAACACATGCGGTCGTTCCATCTACTCTAACACAACCTATGGTTCCATCTACTCTAACACAAGGAGTGGTTCCTTCTAACACAAGGAGTGGTTCCATCTACTCTAACACAACCAGTGGTTCCATATACTCTAACACAACCAAGGCGTCCAAGGGTTCCATCTACTCTAACACAAGCATTGGTTCCATCTACTCTAACAAACAGTGGTTCCATCTACTCTAACACAAGGAGTAGTTCCATCTACTCTAACACAACCGGTGGATCCATCCACTATAGCAAACAGTGGTTCCATCTACTATAACAACCAGTGGTTCCATCTACTCTAACACAAGGAGTGGTTCCATCTACTCTAACAAAACCAGTGGTTCCATCTACCATAACACAACCAGTGGTTCCATCTACTATAACACAACCAGTGGTTCCATTTACTCAAACACAAGCAGTTTTTCCATTTACTCTAACACAAGCAGTTGTTCCATCTACTCTAACACAAGCAGTGGTTCCATCTCCTATAACAACCAGTGGTTCCATCTACTCTAACACAAGGAGTTGTTCGATCTACTCTAACACAACAAGTGGATCCATCTACTACAACAACCAGTGGTTACATCTACTATAACAACCAGTGGTTCCATTTACTCTAACAATAGCAGTGGTTCCATCTACTCTAACACAACCAGTGGTTCCATCTACTATAACACAACCAGTGGTTCCATCTACTATAACAACAAGTGGTTCCATTTACTCTAACACAAGCAGTTGTTCCATTTACTCTAACACAAGCAGTGGTAACATCTACTCTAACACAACCAGTGGTTCCATCTACTCTAACACAAGCAGTGGTTCCATCTACTCTAACACAAGCAGTTGTTCCATCTACTCTAACACAAGGAGTGGTTCCATATACTCTAACACAAGCAGTGGTTCCATATACTCTAACACAAGGAGTGGTTCCATCTACTCTAACACAACCAGTGGTTCCATCTAATATAACAATCAGTGGATCCATCTACTATAACAACCAGTGGTTCCATCTACTATAACAATTAGTGGATCCATCTACTATAACAACCAGTGGTTCCATCTACTATAACAACCAGTGGTTCCATCTACTCTAACACAAGGAGTGGTTCCATCTACTCTAACACAACCAGAGGTTCCATCTAATATAACAACCAGTGGATCCATCTACTATAACAACCAGTGGTTCCATCTACTATAACAATCAGTGGATCCATCTACTATAACAACCAGTGGTTCCATCTACTCTAACACAAGCAGTGGTTCCATCTACTCTAACACAAGCAGTGGTTCCATCTACTCTAACACAAGCAGTGGTTCCATCTACTCTAACACAAGGAGTGGTTCCATATACTCTAACACAAGGAGTGGTTCCATCTACTCTAACACAAAGAGTGGTTCCATCTACTCTAACATAACCAGTGGTTCCATCTACTCTAACACATGCGGTGGTTCCATCTATTCTAACACAAGGAGTGTTTCCATCTACTATAACATCCAGTGGTTCCATCTACTCTAACACAAGGAGTGGTTCCAGCTTTTCTAACACAACCAGTGATTCTATCTACTCTAACACAAGCAGTGGTTCCGTCTAACACGAAACGCATACACAGTAGTTAAAGCAATTTTCACACTCACAAACTGGTACCACTTTTCTCACTATGACAGTGTCTATGTGTATACATAACAAGACATCACTACAACACACACCTCAGAGTCCGTTCTTCATGAAGCCCTACACAACTAAAACACTGACGATGATTCCTCAGACGGTTTTAGCAATGTCCCTGGGAGTGAGGGGGAAAATACGGTATTGTTGGAATAACGTATACGCTATCGACCTACTTAGCCGTGGCCACAGCTGGGTGGATAAGTAGATGCAAGGATATGGTCCAAGTGGGGTCATTGTTGAAAAGTAATTTCCATTTCACCAAAAGGGGCTGTTTGTGACACGAAGGTCGCTGTAAGTGGCACGGGATCTCAGTGGGTAAATAGGTCCCTGCCAGTGGCACGGGGGTCACAGTGAGTGACACGGAGGTCAATGTCAGTGACACAGATGTCGCAGAGTGACATGGACCTCCCTGTCAGTGGCACGTGGGTCACAGTGGTGACACGGAGGTCAATGTCAGTGGCACGGAGGTCGCAGAGTGACATGGACCTTCCTGTCAGTGGCACGGGGGTCACGGTGAGTGACACGAAGGTCAAAGTCAGTCGCAGAGTGAGAGTGACACGGAGGACCCTATATGTGGAACAGGGGTCGTAGTGAGTGAAACGTAGGTCCCAGATACGTCTTTGAGTAGCCGAATATCAGATAAACCAAGTCTCGAAGTAGCCGAATATCAGATAAGCCAAGTATCAGAGTAGCCAAATATCAGATAAGCCAAGTATCAGAGTAGCCGAATATCAGATAAGATAAGCCAAGTATCAGAGTAGCCAAATATCAGATAAGCCAAGTATCAGAGTAGCCGAATATCAGATAAGCCAAGTATCAGAGTAGCAGAATATCAGATAAGACAAGTATCAGAGTAGCCAAATATCAGATAAGCCAAGTCGCGGAGTAGCCGAATACAAGATTAGTGAAGTCTTAAAGTAGCCGAATATCAGATAAGCCAAGTATCGGGTAGCCGAATATCAGATATGCCCAGTCTCAGAGTAGACGAATATAAGATTAGTCAAGTCTTTGAGTAGCCGAATATCAGATTAGTAAAGTTTTTTAGTAGCCGAATATCAGATTAGTCAAGTCTCAGAGTAGCTGAATTTCAGATAAGTCAAATTTCGGATAATCACATAGAAGAATCATAAATGAACAGTATACTAAATCAGTGACACAATGCATATAGTGTAAAAGATATCGCCCAACAAACTGTACACTTGCTGTGACTCAATGAACTGTGTACCATTGAGTTGTGTACTTATGGACTGTATACATTAGAAATAGCTAAATGGATGTCTAAATAAACATGTTTTATCCAACAACATCGCACGCACACATGGTCTCTACCAGGTTGATACAGGAGCAACCATCCAAGATGTGATCATCTCAGCATCTATCTCGGATGGTACCAGCATCTATCTCGGATGGTACCAGCATCTATCTCGGATGGTACCAGCATCTATCTCGGATGTTGCCAGCATGTATCTCGGATGGTAACAGCATCTATCTCGGATGGTACCAGCATCTATCTCGGATGGTACCATCATCTTTGACCACCGCGCCCCACCAAAAAATAAAATAATAAAAAATCGGTCACGTGTTCGAATCCTGGTGCTGGCACCCTTACGGGTAGATGATGCTCGTTAAAACCTTGGCTGGCAGTTCATCTAGGAGAAGGAAACTCCGAATACAAATCCTCCGCTGCCTTGTGGGTATACCTGCCTTGCGGGAAAGGCTAAGGGAGTAAACCCTGAAAGAAAATCAGGAAATGGAGCACGTACAGGCGGTCTATACATAAGACTCATCAACATACCGGCAGCTCCTGCGACGCCAATGGCTGCCAAGCTGCATCGACGCAAGTCGTTCCCTTGGTTACACCATTGACGTGGAGAGGGGGGATATGCTGTATGGGCAGCAGCTAATTCTCCATAATACACGCCCAGGCTTGCATCACCTATGGAGAGGACACTCCAGCGTCGCCGTAAGGTGTCGACAAAACACGGGAAGCAGCAGTTACCGGTTATAAGCCAAAGCTCAATTGACGTAGAGCTAGGCGCCAGGGGCTGCTTCCGACGGTGGGAGAGACTACCAATGTCTCACTGGACAGCTACCGCCCGCCTCAAACTGGGCAGCCCCCAGTCAAATAGGTGCTATCCCGTCATGGCCTGCCTTCTCCTCTGGGTGCGTGGAGATTAGAGTACCACTCAACAAGTGGGCCACTAAGCCCTGCTCCAAGAAATACAAAAAAGAAAAAGAAGACTCCAGCTCTTCGAATCGCTAGCAGGAACGTGAGGACTATGTGTCCCGGCATCACCGATGATCTGCAGTCCATAAACGACACACGGAAGACAGGAATAATCGATAGAGAACTTAAAAGGCTAGAGATTGACATAGCATGCATTCAGGGGACCAGGCTCACAGGCAACGGTTCACTAAAAGAGGCCGATTACACCTTCTTATGGCAAGGCAGACCAAAAGACGAACCTAGACAGCATGGTGTGGGTTTCGCTGTTAAGAACACTATTCTACCATCCATTGAACCCCCGTCATCAGGCACGGAGAGGATCCTCACTCTAAGACTCAGAATAACTGCGGGCCCAGCAAACATTCTTAGTGTGTACGCCCCAACACTCTATTCAACTCCGGAAGAGAAGGACCAGTTCTATGGAGCGTTAGACCAGGCAATAGCCAGCATCCACAAAGACGAGGCAATCTATCTCCTAGGAGATTTCTATGCTAGAGTGGGGAGCGACCACGAAGCCTGGCCCACCTGCCTTGGACTATTTGGAGGAGGAAAGTTAAATGAAAATGGACAAAGGCTTCTGGAATTGTGCTGCTCACGAGGCTTGTGTGTGACCAACACTTTCTTCAAGTGCAAAGATATGCATCAAGTATCTTGGAGACACCCTCGATACCACCAAAGGCACCAGCTGGACCTCATTATCACCAGGCGTGCACAACTAGCTAGCGTCCTACTCACTCGCAGCTATCACAGTGCCGATTATGACACGGATCAGTCCCTTGTCGCCAGCAAAGTACGAATAATGGGGGAAAACTCGTACCACACCAAGACAAAGGGAAGTCCACGCATCTATACCTCCTGCATGAAAGACCCTGCGATAACGCAGCTGTTCACAGACAAGGTGAAGGAAAGTCTCTCAAAGACGTCCCCATGCGCCACCATTGACTCCAAATGGACGCATCTGAGAGACACAATCTATACATTCGCAATACAAGCCTTTGGCACAAAATCATACAAAACACTGACTGGTTTGATGAACATTGGACGAGATGAAACCTGTAACTGATGCAAAAAGGAAAGCTCTTATGGCTTACAAGGAAAAGCCTACACCCGACAGGTTGCATGCCTTAAAAACAGCCAAGTCACTTGCCCAAAAGGTTGCACGTAAATGTGTCAATACCTACTGGCTTAAACTCTGTTCCAGTATACAATCAGCTGCAGACATAGGCAATGCAAAAGTCATGTACGAAAACATCAAAAAGGCAACTGGCCCCTTGACGTCAAAAGTTGCTCCCCTAAAGTCCAAAAGTGGAGAAATTATTCAAGACCAGGCAGCGCAGCTAAAACGGTGGGTTGAGCATTATCTGGAGTTGTATTCAACAGTTACCACAGTCTCCAGCACCGCTCTAGATGACATCCCAGATATGCCACTCATGGAAGAGCTTGATGTCGTGCCCACAAAGGAAGACCTGAGCAAAGCAATTGATAGCCTAGCTTGTGGAAAAGCGCCTGGGAATGATGGAATACCACCAGAGGTTCTAAAGAGAGGCAAGACAGCTTTTCTCCAACCATTGCACGAGATTCTGTCCCTCTGCTGGGAACAGGGCTACATCCACCAAGACCTAAAGGATGCAAATATAGTGACACTTTATAAAAACAAAGGTGATATGAGTGATTGCAATAATTATCGCGGCATTTCACTCCTTAGTATTGTAGGAAAGGCCTTTGCCCACGTTATACTAACACGTTTACAGAGCCTAGCATCCCGTGTCTATCAGAATCTCAGTGCGGTTTCCGGTCCGGTCGGTCTACCATAGACATGGTGTTCTCCATACGACAGCTCCAGGAAAAATGCAGAGAGCAGCAGATGTCACTAAACATTGCCTTTGTGGACCTTAAAAAAGCCATTCGACTTCGTCAGTCGCAACGGGCTGTTCCTAATACTGGCAAAAATCGGCTGACCCCCTCATGTACTTGCCATCATTAGACAGTTCCATGAAAATATGCTTGGCACAGTGCAGTTCAATGGAGCTAAGTCAGAGGCCTTCCCTGTCAGCAGCGGAGTTAAACAAGGTTGTGTACTCGCACCAACACTCTTCGCAATATTCTTCTCTGTACTTCTTCGATACGCATTCAAGGATAGCAGTGAGGGAATCTGGTTACATACCAGAGCTGATGGAGGACTTATCAACACTGCCCGCCTCCGAGCCAAGACCAAAACGACGGATTCGAGAGCTACTATTTGCGGATGATGCGGCACTAACAGCACATACAGAATCTGGTTTGCAACAACTCGTGTCAAGCTTCTCTAATGCCTGAAAAGAATTAGGTCTGCAAATCAGCTTGAAAAAGACAAACATCATGGCCCAAGACACTCGATCTCCTCCTACCATAAATATCGATAATGAAAACCTGGAGGTTGTGGACCTACTTGGGATCCAAGGCCTCCAATACACTGTCCATTGAAGAAGAAATAAACAGCAGAATTGGCAAGGCAGCTGCAACAATTGCTAAACTAAATAAGCAGGTCTGGCAAAACACCAAGCTAACGGAGAAAACCAAACTGTACGTCTATCGAGCCTGTGTCATCAGTACACTACTATATGGGAGCGAGACATGGACCACTTATACATCACAAGAGCGCAGCTTAACAGCTTCCATTTGAGATGCCTGCGTCGTATTCTTGTTATTAAATGGCAAGACAAAGTGCCTAATAGTGAGGTCCTAACGCGTGCCAATACCCAAAGCGTGTTCTCAATTCTTAGTGAAAGACGCCTGAGGTGGCTAGGATATGTCAAAAGAATGAGCCCCGGCCGCATCCCATAGGACCTCCTATATGGTGAACTTGCTTCAGGAAAGAGGAAAAAAGGTCGCCCACGCTTGCGATTTAAATATGTCTGTCAAAGGGACATGAAAGCAGCCAAAATAAATACAAGTGACAGGGAGTGTAAGGCAGAAGACCGATCTACGTGGCACACAGTTGTCAAAGAGGGCGTCATAGTAGCCGATGAGCGAAGAATGGAGGAGGCTGCAGACAGAAGAGCTAGGAGAAAGGCCAAAACATTAGGAAGCACAGAACTCGTGTGTAAAAACTGTGGTAAAGACTGTCACTCATGGATAGGACTGCACAGCCACTCGAGAAAATGCAACCCAACCCAATGGTGATGCATCATCGTCTCACGAGACGGAAGGAAGCCGATCTACCATCATCTATCTTGGATGGTACCAGCATCTATCTCGGATGGTACCAGCATCTATCTCGGATGGTACCAGCATCTATCTCGGTTGGTACCAGCATCTATTTCCAATGGAATCAGCATCTATGATGGTGCCAGCATTTACATCAAAGCCTAAGTGCGCGCCGATTTCACCATCTCCATGACATCATCAACAAAAAAAGGGGGGGGGGTGAAGAATGACTAAATTCTATAATTAAATATAAAACGTCGCTGGAGAGTTGTACCAAAAAAATAAAATAATATTTTTGCATTTCCACCCAACGCAGTAACAAATTTGTGGGACGTGTTGAACTGAGAGGAAAGAAAATTGCATCACGACCTGCCCAACCGCGATATTCTGTAACTGTAAGGGGACACCATGAACAACCAACCCCCCCCCCCTAACCACCACCCGCTACCCTTGTAAACTAGACACCAGAAAATTGGTCGTGCCGAGATTGGATGCCGCCGATGAATAACTTCTACCCGGGAACTTGATGTCTGATTGCCGCTGTTCTGTTCTCTGATGACGGGCGTCTGTTTGATGTTGGGCGTTGTTGGAGACACGGGGAGGGACGGGGTGCATTAAGTCAACGATGGTTCAATGGCCGTGGAATTGGGAACTCGCGGCGCTGTTGTGATTGGTCCATGTTCTGTGATGGGATGGATTTAGTCGGACGAGGTTCCAGTGGTTCCCAGATTTTTTAGTTGTGTGTGTTTGGACATTCAAAACAGATTAGGGCCATACTTGAATGGTTTTGCGTGAGGATGGGGGGCGTAGACATCAACTGAAAAGACAACAGCAACACGTACACACAGAAACACAAACAATAAGCATCGATACATTACGTTGACTGTCGATTAATTAAAATAACGGTCGGGGGATGGTGATGGGGGATTTATGCAACTATGTAATAAATATTGCAGTCTGCTCCCTGGTCAGTATATACTCTAGAACAGTGATTCTCAAACCTTTTAGATTAGCGGACCGGCAGGAATTTATACTTTGCTCAGGGAACCGGTGAACTATTTTACATGTACTGGCTGGCGTGACAGGCAAATGTAATTTATTTTGTTTCATTTGATGTGCTTATTACCGAAATATTGACATATTGTATAGAGTTGGTATAAATGATTGCAAATGAAGTATTCCTATCTTTATAATTTTTTAGGAGCATAATACACAAAAACCACTTCATAAATCTAAACTCAGTTATCACAAATAATATGCCAATTTACAATTTTAATACAAATAATAATAAAGAAAGGGAACTATTATTTTCATATTAATTAACAATACATTTTAATGTACATCAGTAAAAGCTGTCTAAATGTCACGAGTATTTTTTGTATGCTTACTGGCGGGCACATAAGTTTACTTGGTGGAACATAAGCAGACCGCGCGTTTGAGACTCAACCATCTTTATATATAATTCACGTATACGACCATGTGCAAATGAGCATGACGAATGGGGCTGAGCCCCACTGGGGTCGACAGATCGCAGTGGGCAAGCGGAGTGGGATGAAAATAAAAAAAAAGATAGGGGGAAGTGGCAACAATGCTTCTTGTGTTTATTTGCGTTGTTCCTTCACAGAATAACTTATGATTCGTTGTGTAGTGGTTATCACGTCCACCTTGCACGTGGAAAGTCCTGGGTTCAATTCCTAGATAAAACAATTTTTTAAATAAAAATTTTGATTTTTCTGCCTGTTCTTTTCCCCATTTTTTGCGAACATGACTAACCCTAGAGTAGGAAAATCAGTTTATGGTTGGCAAGGGATGGTAGTAAAGGGTGAGAGGCAGGTAACAACAACCGCTGTGCACATGTCTCCACGTTTACTCGCTTTAATTTTCATTACATCGTTCTGCTATTTGTGTCGGTTCTCTCACCCCCGCCCCGTTCTTTGCACTATCTATCATGAGCAAGTCTGCGGCGTAAGCTACGCCGCGGGTCATCTAATTTCATGTATCATAAGGAAACGACAATGACCTATAGGTCTACACCATGTAATGCAATTGACATTTAGGTCTAAAACATGTAATGTAAATATATTACTTTGTAATGTAAGGGAACAACCTAGACTTATTTATAGGTCTCAACAATGTAAGTGTACATCGCTGACCTATTGATTTAAATCATGTAAGTTAACAACCACCCAAGGTCGAAGAGCTCACTACTCACTACACACAAATCTAATATCCCGCCGCCCCCCCCCCCACACACACACTGACTTTTTCCTTCAACTCGCATATCTGCTCTGACGTAAACCAAGACGATAACAGAGGCTCTCCCTGTAATTAAAAACTGCTAACCACCCCCTCCTCGATTTTCGGGGATTTCTTTTACCTTAACAACATGATGGGATTTCTTAGATCATTGACCTTTATCAAGTATTGAAAACAAAGGTGGCCTTAGTTTGTATTCCCATCATGCATCTATGTTGTACCATGCATGTATCTATTTTGTAACACGCATGTATCTGTGTTTTACTACGCGTGCATCTGTGTTGTACCACGCGTGGCACAGTTGTATGCATGTGTTGTACCTTGTATGCATGTGTGTTGTACCTTGTATGCATGTATTGTACCTTGTATGCATGTGTTGTACCTTGTATGCATGTGTGTTGTACCTTGTATGCGTGTGTTGTACCTTGTATGCATGTGTTGTACCTTGTATGCATGTGTGTTGAACCTTGTATGCATGTATGTTGAACCTTGTATGCATGTATTACATAGATAATTTTCTCCGATCATTGACCAGAAAAGGATTCCCATAGGAGGATGTGAGGTAGCACATTCTGTGTGTCATCCTGCTTCCAGGGGAGCAAATCACAACAGGGTGGTGGTTGAGATGGGCTGGAAAATCCCAGATTTATTTTGTAAGCCTAATTCATCGACCTTTAGCGAGGATACGTTTACAGGTAAAATTCTAACTATAATCATGTTAGCTCAGCTTTACTTTTGTTTTATGACGGTGTTAATGTTGGGATTTTTCAATTTTCACGTGACGTCAGATCGAGAAAGGCGTTTTTCGTTTTTTCCGACCAAAATTTGTGAAATGCGGTGACCACGTCAGGACGAGGCTCAGTAAAATGGGGTGACCATGTCAGGACTAGGCTAAGTAAAATGGGTTGACCATGTCAGGACGAGGCTCAGTAAAATGGGGTGACCATGTCAGGACGAGGCTCGGTAAAATGGGGTGACCATGTCAGGACGAGGCTCGGTAAAATGGGGTGACCATGTCAAGACGAGGCTCGGTAAAATGCAGTGACCACGTCCAGAAGAACGATCAGACGTAAGAACAGATTTCCTGGCGCTTAAATCACGGGAATGTGTGCCATGATTGATGGAGAGTGTCAACGAGGTCTCCGAGAAACCTGTCGCAGGACTAACTGAGAAAGATGAGAACAAATGAAAATAATCAGAGAAACATCTTTAAAACAGATACTCAACCCTGCGACCTAGTCATTTCCAGGGGACATAGTTGACCGATTGTCCCGATTGACCGCTGTCACAAGTATAAGAAAGCTGGTGAATTGTATTAATTAATGAATAAAGACTCAAGACTAAAGTGACTAAATTTCAATTAGGTTTAGATGATCTCTTTACAAGTAAAAGTGTGTGACGTATTACGCAATGCTGAGCTCTCATTTCAATGTTGCTTTTTGTCTCCAAGTTCAAGTTTGTATTTTATAATAAATGCATTTACAAACATTGCCAAACTTCCCAAACCACTTGTCTTTTTCCCTATCCCCCCCCCCAATCAACCACACCAACTACAGTGGATGGATTGGTGTGGCGGGGTTCAGTGACGTCTGCATACCACCAAACCTGCTGTTGACTAAATGGAAGGTAATCTTAGTGGTGTGCACACCAGGCGTGATTCCTGCTGGACCAGTGCCAGGGGTGAGGTTATCTGCCAGTTAATGCGGTCTCCTATCCGCCCAATGTGTTGTGTATACAAGCGCGGGAAAGGACGGGGGTGCGTCGACCTAGGGATGGGGGTGACGTATAACCTTGACATACAACGAATTCGGTTTCTTAAGTTCATGAGTAGTGATCGATCTTGTAGACATTCATACTACGGCTACGGAGTTGTTTCTTTTAAGTATCAATAAATAGGCTGAATGACTCATACTAAGAGGGTACATTGTCAGAAGCACATTCCAAGATCACATTCCATGAAGTACATGCCCAGAGGGCACATTCCCAGATCACATTCCAAGAAGTAGATGCCCAGAGGGCACATTCCCAGAGCACATTCCAAGAAGTACATGCCCATCCCGGAAATACATGCCCAGAGGGCACAAGTGAACCCAAAAGCCCTTTGAGCTGAGAGCTGATTTTCGTGTTTTCTAGTTTTCAAGTTCATGAATGGCGTTCGATCGTATGGACCTTCATACTACGGAATGCTTCCTAAAATACCAATAAATAGGCTGAATATAGTGGGCAAATGACCAGTGGCCACAGGACTAATGGCCACTTGACCAGAGGACACATGACCTGAGGGCACACGGCCAGTGGACACACGACCAGTGGACACATGACCTGAGGACACATGAGCAGAGGACATATGACCAGTGGACACACGACCAGTGGACACATGAGCAGTGGATACACGACCAGTGGACACACGACCAGTGGACAGATGACCAGTGAACACAAGACCAGAGGACACACCACCAGTGGACACACGACCAGAGCTTAAATGCCCTTGGACCTTGAAAATTATTTGAGTGTTTCTCTAAGTATATGTGTAGTAGATACGTTTCATTTATGTGTGTGTCATTCATTCCTCGATCCCATAATAAGCAGCTTGGATCTCTCTTCCTGCATTTTAGTTTAGTTTACTTATTATTATTTTTTTGGCAATATCGTGGGTTGTAAGTGAAATATTTGAAATTCCGTTCAGTATGAAATTAGAATTATTTTTTAAAAAAAACTCAGTGGTATTGGGGTTAAAAGGAAGAAGTTTGGCACAAGTCTTGACACGCACATGCCTGGAACTACCTCCGATAAATTCTTTCTTTTCTCTCCCATGCCAAAATAAGATGGCCGTCTAACTCAATTTAACCTCTACCACACATCTCCCCTCCTCATAGGTGTCTAACAATAGCTTATGGAGGAGCGGAGGGGAAGGCCGTGGCAAAGGTATGAGACCAGGTGAGCCAGGTGAGAGAGAGAATGAGAGCTGGTCATGTGATGGTCCCACAATGAACATCACTGAATACACGGCGATGTTCTGATGACACACGTTAACGGATGACATTTAGATGCCACACGATAAACGGATGGCATTCAGATGACACACGATACATGGATGGCATTCAGATGACACACGATAAACGGATGGCAATCAACTGATTTAAAAAGATGGTATACAAGATATCCTCTTCTGTAAACTCTCGACTTTCGTGACATCATTGTCTGTACTCTGTACAACATCCGACTTCCGGTGACATCCTTGTCTGTACAACATCCGACTTCCGGTGACATCCTTGTCTGTACAACATCCGACTTCCCCCACATCTAGATAGAATTAGGCATCGTTGTTAAAAGGCTGACAATGAAACATAGAGTTAGATTGGCGTCCCTTTGAAAGACGTCTACCCCACACCACCACGGATACGCTCCGTTTATTGCGAGTGTGGAAAACTTCTACCAACAACAATCGTACATATACGGGATGAGTAGCTGGAATGAGAAAAACAAGGCGATGCCTTCAGCTATTTATCATTAATCGATGCATCCAATGTATTATCATTACGAAAAATCAGCCGCGGCGGTTCGATAATGCATCGACCTGTTTTCTCACCACAGCAACAACACGACTCTCCATTGATTCAAGAGTTCGTACATTGTACCTTCGCCCTTCCAGCACGAGCAGCATGGATTAATGGAAGTGTTTGGCCTTAAAGCCGACTGATATTCCAGTTATAGTGGAGCTTATAAATATCTCAGCGCTGATTTGCAGAAAACTTTAAGTGAATCGCTGGGCAAATGGACACGGCGAAATGCGACTTGGGACAATGAGACGCAGGGCAATGAAACACGGAGCAATGAGACACGGGGGCGATGAGACCCGGAGCAATGAGACACGGGGGCAATGAGACCCAGAGCAATGAGACACAAGGCAATGAGACAAGTGGCAATGAGACACAAGGAAATGAGACGAGTGGCAATGAGACACAAGGCAATGAGACAAGTGGCAATGAGACACGGGGCAATGAGACACGGGACAATGAGACACGGGGGCACTGAGACACAAGGCAATGAGACACAGGGCAATGAAACACAGGTCAATGAAACACGTGGCAATGAGACACAGTACAATGACACAAGTGGCAATGAGACGCAGGACAATGAAACACGGGGTGATGAGACACGGGGCATTTAGACACGGGACAATGAGACACGGGGCACTGAGACACGGGACAATGAGACACAGGTCAATGAGACACGGGACAATGAGACACGTGGCAATGAGACACAGGTCAATGAGACACGGGTCAATGAGACACGGGACAATGAGACACGGGGCAATGAGACACGGGACAATGCGGCACAGGTCAATGAGACAAGTGGCAATAAAACACGTGGCAACGAGACACAGTACAATGAGACAAGTGGCAATGAAACACGTTGCAATGAGACATAGGTCAATGAGACAAGTGGCAATGAAACACGTGGCAATGAGACACAGTACAATGAAACACGGGGTAATGAGACACGGGGCAATGAGAGACGGGACAGTGAGACACGGGGTAATGAGACATGGGGCAATGAGACACGGGGTAATGAGACACGGGGGCAATGAAACACGGGCAATGAAACACCGGGCAATGAGACACGGGGTAATGTGACACGTAGCCTACATAGATAATTGCAAATTTGATATTCATCACTTGAACTTTATTCTCGCCGAAATTTTCCTTAAACTCACCCTAACACAGTGACAGCATAAAGTCACGTGAGCAGATGACGGTGAAGAAACTGACGCAAGGCCTTTTAAAGGCCTTTTACGTTCCTAGAAATGGCCCTGTTATTTAAAAAAAAAAAACCTCAAAGTGCAAAAGACATGGGGATGAAACAAAAACCCCATTCCAGGTAGATGAGTTGAGTGCGGTTAACAACAGCCGCACCTTTCAAGCCGTGGAATTCCACCAATGGAATCGGTATGACGTGAAAACACACCTGAAACTCCGGTGATGACTTGGACCTCCATCCTCCAAGGCCAGCAGTGAGGGGAACCTAACACCAAAGATAGTGGGAAACAATGTCCCCTCTAAGGTTCGTTGTTCTGTGTTGAAAGTAATTTTTTAAAAAACAACTCATGTGCGAAGTTGCACATCAATCATTTTGTGAGTAATGTTTTACAAAAATTGCCGCGCGTATTTATGATCTGCTACGCGGTGTCGGCCAGATATGTGCGCCGCCGCGCAGCGTAAAGGAGACGTTGGGAATCATAGGTGTAACGCTTTAGCCGCCTCCTAGAGTATCATTACAACTCTACCTACAAGCAACTGTGGTTTGGAGTTTGAAGGGTTTTACATGACAAACACGTCACGATAATCAATATGTAAATAGATGTTAATCAAGGGCGGTACGTGAGCTGATGGTGGATATATAAATTCATTTTAGACGCTGCGGGCCAGATCAGGCTAAGTCCTCTGGTAAGCTACAGAATGTGAGGTGTTAATGTTAAAGTGCGTATATTGGGCGCTGTGGTCCCACACAAATGGGCGTCTAAGCCACACACAAAGGGGCACCGTGGCTGCACACAAATGGGCGCCGTGGCTGCACACAAATGGGCGCCTAAGCCGCACACAAAGGGGCGCCGTGGCCGCACACAAAGGGCGTTGAGACAAGAAACCTCAAATGTTTAGTTTGGTAAGACACAATCCAAAATGACAAAGTATCTATCTGAATTCTAAACACTCCAAATAATGGCATGATTCCTACATGATCACACAAACAAAACGGCAAAGTATCAATACTATGAACAATAATGAACATACATATAAAAAGGCAAAGTATGCAGGTTCAATCAGTTTACAAGATTTGGAGTTCAAACACACAACCGTAACACACACATGATTTTTTTTTATTTAAAAAAATGCATTTTCCCGGCTAAAACAGTTATCAAATAACTGGAGGGTTTTTAATAAAAGCACATGTTTCATTTAATAGGTTAAAATTAATCATTGACGGGGGAGGGGGAATCAAACAGGTACATTATATCTCACAGTGACGGGGGGAGGGGGAATCAATCAGGTACATTATATCTCACAGTGACGGGATGAGGGGAAATCAATCAGGTACATTGTAGCTCACATTTACGGGAGGAGGGGGAATCAAACAGGTACATTATATCTCACAGTGACGGGATGAGGGGGAATCAATCAGGTACATTTTATCTCACAGTGACGGGAGGAGGGGGAATCAAACAGGTACATTATATCTCACAGTGACGGGAGGAGGGGGAATCAAACAGGTACATTATATCTCAAGTATCTCAGTGCGATACCTCAACCAAACGAACTGAACTAGGTGTAGTCCATAACGACATTCATACAATTCAATCGGACACACCTAATCTAACTGATTTGTTGGCTTAAAAAGTATTATACGGTACACATGCTTATTTAATCATTTAAGTTTTTGAATCATTAACAAAATATTTAATAGAATTGTTCCGATAACATGCTCATCAGTGATGATCCACTTGAGGTACGAGTGCTTAAACCGGTCTAAGAAGAAGAAGAAAATTAATAAATAGTCTACAAAATGATATTCTGATACTTTTCAACTGGAATGGACGCTGCCTAAATATGTGAGACGCAGTAACACTGACGATGGTCAGCCTATATCTACAACTAATGCATCTTTGCCTTGTTGCAGTGTGCCTGTGTGGTTCTTTATCAGAAGATATCTATAATTAACACATTTTAAGTAATTCCTTCGTCAGTCAGACGAATACAAGTGACATATAAAGAAAAGAACTGTATGCGATAAAACGTTTCAATGAAAAACAAGATACGAATGGTGTGGTCAAAACAATAAATCAAAGCTATATTAATCAACTATTACACAAGCATACATGTCCTTAGAAAGCTGTTTTATCTTGAAGTAATAAAATTAGGCGGCTGGATAGCGAAGTCAATAGTGCGCTCGCCTAACAAGCTGAGGTGCGTGAGCCACAATAAAATGTTGATGAATGGCTAGGATAGGAGATTGGCGCCGCCTAGTCAAACAAGCCCCGAGAAAGTTCTAATGGAAACATTAGAACCTCCTACGACCACGAGGTTATGTGACGCACAAAAAAATAAATAACAAAAAAATGCCCCAATAAGCCTCCACTGACTACAAGATGAGAGCCCCTGGTACATTAGTTGCCATGGTCAACATTTAGCCAACCAAACAAGTCCCGACTCAAGGTGACAGATGTGTGAGTGCACTCGCCGCTTGCAGGGACATGTCCCGGACCTTCTCTCAAAATTGACACGCATAAGAATGCTAGTGATACAAACACTAACACCACCACCTAGTGATACAAACACCAGCAACAATACCACCTAGTGATACAAACACTAACACCACCACCTAATGATACAAACACTAACACCACCACCTTGTGATACAAACACTAACAACACCACCTAGTGATACAAACACTAACAACACCACCTAGTGATACAAACACTAACAACAACACCTAGTGATACAAACACTAAAAACACCACCTAGTGATACAAACACTTTGGCTTTGGAGTAGCTAGGAATTTGTAGGGGTTTGAGGGCCCAGGAGCTTAACCTCTTTTTTTTTTTGGGGGGGGGGGGCGAATACATGGCGTAAACACTAACTTGGGGGTCACAATCAAGTGGGGGTTCTTGAGGACTTTCGAATTTGGACCCCTGCCATGTTTAATTCCTTACTTCTTTACTCTAACTAACTCTCGTCATTCTCACAGTGTGTGTCCTTATGTCAGTCCCTATTCCTATCTCCGTCTGTCCGTGTGTGTCCGGTTCTCACCAGTGCGTCCCCTCTAATACCGTCAGTCTCCGTCCCCGAATTCCCATTGTCCGAAAGTCAACTGTCAATCATCTTGTACAAACCGTCATATGACATGGTGGGGCTGGTTTGACGTAACCAATCTCAGGTGAGACCCCCACCCCTAGACCAGATGGCCCGTGTGTTACAGCGCGAGTTCACACCTCTATCCAGTCCCAGGGTGAGATGTATGGTCCGTGATCAGTGCCGCCTACATCAAAGGACCTACGGGTGTGCCTTCCGTTCCTCGTCCGCACCCCTTGATTTCCCTAAGATACATTTCGAGCCAGAACGGCACATTCCGCATATCTGGTCTGCTGACCCTCTGGACTCGCCCCCCCCCCAATCCTGCTTCAAAGGACACCGTCTATCTGAGCGCCGACCATTCGCCCACAGGGTTTCCACAATACTAACACCAGCAACACCACCACCAAGTGATACACATAATGTTCCCTCAAAGGTTCGATGGTCCGTGTGCAAAGTGAAAACCTCGTAAGCAAATTTGCACAGCACCCACTTTTTGAGCAATAAATTACAAAATTTGCTGCGCGGTACTTGGTAAACTGTTGGCACGGGTCTGTAAAATATCTGTGGGTGCGCAGCTTAAAGGTAACATTGAATACTAACACCAGCAACACCACCCCCTAGTGAAACTTACACCAGCACCCCCGTGTCAATTACACCTGCAACACCATCCTCTAGAGACACAAACACCTGCAACACCATCCCCTAGAGACACAAACACCTGCAACACCATCCCCTAGATACACATAACACCAGCAACAACATCCCCTATAGACACAAACACCTGCAACACCATCCCCTAGATACACATAACACCTGCAACAACATCCCCTATAGACACAAACACCTGCAACAACATCCCCTATAGACACAAACACCTGCAACACCATCCCCTATAGACACAAACACCATCAACACCATCCCATAGAGACACAAACACCATCAACAACATCCCCTATAGACACAAACACCTGCAACACCATCACCCGTCAGCAATACTAGAAAACCCTCAAACAAACATTACATTTTTGCCATTACAGTATTTTTTAAGCGGCTCCAGATTTGGCTTTTAAAAAAACGTAGAATTACAAAACCCAAACTAAAAAAATCGATAATATTAATAGAAAAATGGCAGCTATTTAAAATGCACTCTTCTAGAAACTTTGTCGTTGCATAGCAACTGCTACATTTTCCGTGGCTTTGAAACTGTCTCATTGGGCTCCACACATTCCCGACCCACCCCCTCATTTCCCCACGTATTTCCCTTATTTTCTGTTTGTCGGACACGTCTGTGCTAAGCCCACTCATCACACACCCGCCCTTCCCCATTCATCACACCCTTAAACACTTGAATTTTCTACTTGTCTGAGCTGCGATCAACCATGACGGTCTTAGACGCGATCGATATCACCCAAGAAACATAATCGATAAGATCAAGTCGAGTGGTCGATACCATCCGATACTGATGGATGAGCAAAATTCTGGCGTTAAGAGATCGATCATGAGGAATGTTTTAATATCCAATCTGCCCGGTTAGTGATGTTAAGTAAGTATTCAACACGATTAACAGCCTGAAGGGTTTCCCGAATACAGTCTTAACTTGGGAGAGTACGGTACGTTTCCAAGATATCAGATCCGAGGCGTTAAATGATGTGTCCTTACAAGTATTCGACCTTGATTCTAATTGGGGGGGGGGGGGGCTGCCCTCCTGGGACTCCGAAATAAAAACGATAGAAACGGGTTTTGGACAAGCCAGGTTGTTTGTACAAGACAAGAACTTTGGGACCTGGCACAAGGTGGAGATTTGGGCTTTTACAACAAGAGAAGCTTGGGACCTGAGGTCAAGTTGAGATTGGGTCTTGTACAAGAGAACTTTGGGACCTGGCACAAGGTGGAGATTGGGCTTTTACAACAAGAGAAGTTTGGGACCTGAGGTCAAGTTGAGATTGGGTCTCGTACGAGAGAACTTTGGTCCTGAGGTCAAGTGGAGATTGGGTCTTGTACAAAAGAACTTTGGTCCTGAGTTAAATGGAGATTGGGTCTTGTACAAAAGAACTTTGGTCCTGAGGTCAAGTGGAGATTGGGTCTTGTACAAAAGAACTTTGGTCCTGAGGTCAAGTGGAGATTGGGTCTTGTACAAGAGAAATTTGGTATCTGAGGTCAAGTGGAGATTGTTTTGTTTTTTTTAAAAACAAGAGAACTTTGGGACCTTGAACCAAGTGGATTTTGTTTTATACATCAAGAGATGACACGGAAGACTTAACAATACATTTGAACGCTTGACAATGAAGTCTGGAAAACTAGCGCGCGATGATGTGGTTTAGGGGTGATAGTGCTGTTATAATCCTTGAGAGAAACATGCTAGATCTACACGTTTTGGGATATTTAAACTCTATTTATAAATTATTTTTAAAAAAATCTTGTTTATAACGTGGCGTTTAATTTAATAGTAAAAATTTCTGAACCTGGTGTCATGCAGATCACGTGACACCCAGACCAGAAAACGTAACCCTAGTTAAAAGGGGGCGGGCTTATCACACATACAGTAAAACAAACACAAAGAAACTTTCCAGTCAAATAAAACGGTAACATTTAAAGACCTCTAAATACCTGCGAACGTAAGTCTACCAGATTGAGGGAGTCTCCGAAACTTAAATAAGATAGACGGAAAAGAATAAGAGGAAGATGGTAGAAGAGACAGAAGAACGGCTGAATAAGGAGGACAGGCATAAGACATGGAAGGATGTGTTAGTCGAGTGTAGTATGTAGGCAGAATATGGTGTAGAGCCATAGAAGATGAAGGCGGTGAATAAGGGCAATGTTATAAAAGAACAGAGGAAGGTAAGGTGAATAGTAAGAACGAGCAGACGAAAGAAAGGGCAATAGTATGACAAGGCAGTGGAAGGAAAGGTAGTGGAAGTTAAGGGCGGTGGAAGGAAAGGTTAGTGGAAGTTAAGGGCAGTGGAATTTAAGGGAAGTGTAAGGAAAAGGTAGTGGAAGGAAAGGGCAGTGGAAGTAAAGGCAGTGGAAGGAAAGGCAGTGGAAGGAAAGGTTAGTGGAAGTTAACGGCATTGGAAGTTAAGGGCAGTGGAAGGAAGTAGCAGTGGAAGTTAAGGGCAGTGGAAGGAAGTAGCAGTGGAAGTTAAGGGCAGTGGAGGAAAGGGCAGTGGAAGTTAAGGCAGTGGAGGAAAGGGCAGTGGAGGAAAGGGCAGTATTCAGAAGAATCAACACAACGCACCGCCCGTAAGGTCAACACGACTGTGGTATGCACAAAAAAAGAGCAGGCAAACAGCAACGGCCCCCTGGCCAGAGATATGGGGGAGAGGTGGGGCCAGGATGCTTGGACCTGGCAGAGAAACGTTTTGCGTGCTCCTCGCGCGTGCAGAATCCTCGCGGGGGAGGGGGCACTTTGGGACACTGGGGGACATATCAATGGACTCCCCGCCGAGTTCTCCACAACACACACAGCTGTTACCAATCCGACTCCATTCCATTAAGCGTTTTTTTGTATTTTAATACAAGTTCTACAGGCAATATTTCAAATAGAGAGGGTATTTTATTTATTATTTAAAGAGAATGGATTTTCAAAAACAAATTTATACTAACACTCACCAACATAAACAATAGATAAAATATTACAAAGACTACAGGCACTCTGTGCATGGATTAAAATAGTGAGGCCTTTTTTTTTAAAGCATGGACTTTTAAAATCAAATTGTTTCAGTGTGAGTTTCTACTAATACTCAACTATATAAACAATAAATGTAATGTTACTGGGTTATGTACCCACACACCATATTCGTTTGTCTCTAATCTCTAATTTCGGATACGAGTATCACAATTTAAAAAAAAATCATGTTAAGCCTGGTCCCTATTGGAATTCAGGACGTGTTAGCGCATTTTCGTATTATGTATCAGTACTTATGTTAGATATCAGCATTATGTAGTTATCAGTAATTGTGTTTAGATTTTAGACATATTTTTATGAATTTTCTTGTGTAATGAATATACCTGACATTTTTTTAAATTTAAAAGTCATTTCTTTACATTTAAAAAAAAATTATTTTCTCTTTAATCTAACTACAAGTCACCACAAATGATGACGTAAAACTCTCTAAACTTTTACACATATTCTAATGACGTCAACTAAAAAAAAAACTAATTCTTTTGCACGCTTTCGCACCACTCTTCAATGCTTGAAAAACTATGTATTCGACTTCCGGCAATGGCGGCCGTTCCCTGCGCTAGTGTTACCTCTCGATTCGAAATATTTTTTGGTAGTTTTAACGGGGTTTTTTAACGGATTGAGTAACTGAGTGTTGATGCACAAATGGCAGGTCAGGACATACAAAAAACATATATACCTCATGGGTCTAGGACTTATGGATGCTGAGATCAAGGGTGATGACAGACGGACGGACAAAACGGGTGCAATAGCGCATTCGACTTCTCGAAAATGCGCTAAAAACAGCAATAAAACCACGAGACATTGTTATTAGGGCTGTTATCGATTAATTTAAGTTAAATCGTTAACTTTTGAAAAATTACCGAATAATTAATCAATATGTTGATTAAAGATAAAAATAAGATGTATGACGTCATTAAAGAGAAACTTTCAAGGCAACTAACAAAAACGGGCAATTGACATATTTTATTTAAATATAAGTAGTTCAATATCTATTATATAATGCGCTATGGCACATTTCCGTCCGTCAGTGTGAAGTCCCTATGCCCCGCAACTCTTGATTACTTTTTTTAAAAAATTGAAAGTATAGACGTAAATTCCAAATGAATTTAGTTTTGAGATTAACAAAGCGTGTGGTTTTGCGCACCGTAGAAAAAAAGATGTGGCGTCATGAAGCTTTTATTATATTAATTTATTTGATGTTACTTTTCATGTTGATAATCGGAGTGTGTGAATAAGCATGTGTGCGAGCGTGTTCTTGTGTGTGTGTGTGTGCGTTTGAGTGTGTGTTTGTATTAGTTGTGAAATAACGATTTATTTAATAGATTGCTAAAAGTGAAATTAAATATTGAAAAGACGTTACCAGGTAATGGTCTATGTATAGTTAGAATTATGCACTGGATTGGGAAAAATTCCGTTAATTTTATGAACACAAGTTTCTGCCGACGCGTTCTTCGTGGGTACTTGAATAAAAGATAACGGGAAGTCATTGAATGTGACTTAAAATAACTGTTAATAAGAAGATCAATCTCCAATAATTTTTTTCAGAGATGTTTTTACTTTATGTTTTATTTTAGAAGAAATGAGCCCTTGCGCATTAGTTGGACCATTAAATTGCCACAGTGGAAAATAAACAGTGAAAAGAACTTATAGTTGCTATTGAAATTTCATTATTTATAGTTATAATATGTAATTGGGTAAGATTGAGGCTAATAGGCGCATATTTATTTTTAAAGAAAACGGAACTTTTCTAAAATTTTAAATTGTACTTTACAATAATAAAATCACACGGAGATGGGTCGAACTAATTTCTCTTGGTCACTGTTAAATAACTATAGAAATAAATGTGAAGAAATTATTTCATTGCAGACGAAATATCAATTTTACATTTTAATATAAGCTTTTATTCATCTACGTATATAATCGGATAGAGGCAAATATACGGGCGTATAACAAGTCAAAATTACAGATAATGAAATTTCTTAATAGAAAAATTAACACGGAACCACTTTTAAAACATTTAACAAGTGATTTATCATAAAAACAATTGCAAATATTTGTTAGGAGGAAGATTTATTTCACTTAGGTGATCAACTAAATAAAAGTAAGTATTTTGGATCGATAAACTAACATGAAGGAAATTCGTATTGAAAGTAAACGCTCAGGGAATTAAATAATAAAATGGTACGTGTATAAACGTTTATACAATGTTGTAAGAGTGGGGTTAAATAGCGGAAATGTCATTTTTTTTATAGAGGAGCAACTTTGTAAACTATTTGAAGGGTGCTTTTTGTTAAGGAACACAAGAAGTAAATTGAAGGGCGCGCGTTTGTAATTGTTCCAACGCCTGCGAGGTGCATTGTTCAACTTATCGACATTTTTTTTTAAAAATCATTTATTTTTGTTATCACAGTGAAAATCTTTGCGCCACTCTAATATATACATCTTTAAAACCCAATTTAACTTAGGTCCTTTCTAAGTGTGTTTGGGATATTAGTTGAAATTCTGTTTTTAATTTCTAATTCATAATATACCAAAAATTAATTTAAAATAATAATAGTAATAAAGTGGCACATGATAAATAAAAAAAAATCTCAGTTTAGAAACGAAAGGGTCGAAAAGTCCCGTGGTGGAACTATCCGGGATCGATTCGCCCGGGATCGAATCGTCCGGGGTCGAACCGTCCGTGCACAACAACAAACACAAATGTAAACAACATAGATGCCTGGAAATATGTGACATGGACTGAACATTTTCACTTAGTTTCCCACTGCTGTTTGTCCTGCTTTAATTGCCCACTGTTGTTTGTCCTGCTCTAATTTCCCAGTATTGTTTGTCCTGCTCTAATTTCCAACTGCTATTTGTCCTGCCCTAATTTCCCACTGTTGTTTGTCCTGCTCTAATTGCCCAATGTTGTTTGTCCTGCTCTAATTGCTCAATGTTGTTTGTCCTGCTCTAATTTCCCACTATTGTTTGTCCTGCTCTAATTGCCCACTGTTGTTTGTCCTGCTCTAATTGCCCACTGTTGTTTGTCCTGATTTAATTTCCCACAGTGTTTGTCCTGCTCTCATTGTCCACTGTTGTTTGTCCTGCTCTAATTGCCAACTGTTGTTTGTCCTGCTCTAATTGCCAACTGTTGTTTGTCCTGCTCTAATTTCACAGTGTTTGTCCTGCTTTCATTGTCCACTGTTGTTTGTCCTGCTCTAATTTCCCAGTGTTGTTTGTCCTGCTCTAATTTCCCACAGTGTTTGTCCTGCTCTAATTTCCCAGTGTTTGTCCTGCTCTCATTGCCCACTGTTATTTGTCCTGCTCTAATTGCCCAATGTTGTTTGTCCTGCTCTAATTTCCCAGTGTTTGTTCTGCTCTAATTTCCCAGTGTTTGTCCTGCTCTAATTTCCCAGTGTTTGTCCTGCTCTAATTTCCCAGTGTTTGTCCTGCTCTAATTTCCCAGTGTTTGTCCTGCTCTGATTGTCCACTGTTGTTTGTCCTGCTCTAATTTCCCAGTGTCTGTCCTGCTCTCATTGTCCACTGTTGTTTGTCCTGCTCTAATTTCCCAGTGTTGTTTGTCCTGCTCTAATTTCCCACAGTGTTTGTCCTGCTCTAATTTCCCAGTGTTTGTCCTGCTCTCATTGCCCACTGTTGTTTGTCCTACTCTAATTTCCCAATGTTGTTTGTCCTGCTCTCATTGCCCACTGTTGTTTGTCCTGCTCTAATTTCCCAGTGTTTGTCCTGCTCTCATTGTGCACTGTTGTTTGTCCTGCTCTCATTGCCCACTGCCACTGCTGTTTGCCCTGTTTCAAATTCTAATGACCAAGTAATGTTTGTTTTGTCCTAATAGCCCGCTACTGTTTCTCCTGTCCAAGTAGCCCTTTGTTTGTCCTCCTCTAGTTGCCCTAAGCTGAACTCAGTTGCAGACATGTTAACACAACACTCCCTCCACTCCACCCTTTTATTCCCCAGCTTGTTGTAATGTGATACAGGGCTTCTTGTTGATGAAAAGTGGCATTCGTGATGGTTCACTGCAATCATGATTGTTTTCAAATATCAGGGCGGTTCACATAAAAGTACAACACGCGGTTTTACACAAATAACGCCCGAAACGACACACACACACACACTAATATCCGGCACATACATACTCCAGCTAATCACCAACTGATCAACAGTTCTAAAGCCCTTATGCTTGTTTCCCCAAAGGGACATAATAGCGCATTGATGGGAATCGAACACACACAATAAACAACGCATTTCCTGTCTTTTGCATCAGTTCGTCCACCTTGGGTAGGGGCGGGGGAGGCGGATCTTTTATGTAGTCATGAAAATTGCCAACCAGCACTTCAACACCCAGCACTTAAGCTTCCCGAAATTAAGCACGAATCATTTACTATGAAAAAAATTAATGATTCCCGGGGCGGAACGCACATTGCAAAAGCTTTCTATTCTATGGTTAAGGGAGTTTCCTTAATGTGTTATATATCCTCTTTCTAAAATTCTAATGGTGTTTGCGGTGAAAGAATGCGGTGGTTGGGTTGGGAGCTTTAATACCCCCATACCCGTATGCATGATAGCTTAGAGACTTCCGGTCAAAGATGGCGTCAGAACTAATGACCGCTGCATGGCTTACGCCATTCACGGCTGGTGTTCATCTTGATTGGTTGCTAAAAATAGCGCCTTTCCCAGAACGTATTTTCCCCCTGACTTCTATCGGACTGGTTTTTGACATTCCTTCGTACGGCCAAATTTCACCGCTGCCATAGGCCCGCCCCCACAGCCGTCCGGACAACAAACAAATTAGGCCACGACAGTTAGAGATTCACTTTGTAATGATTGTGGAAGTTAAAAGTAAACATGGATGATTGGATAGATCAGGTCCCGAATAAAATGCTGATTCCTCAAGACAGCCGAAAACATTTAGAATTTAGAATCTCCCGATGTCAGGAGTCACTATTTCATTTCCCTCCGTTACTACGAGTTTTGAGGGTTCAAGGGCGATGGAGCTGACATCGTCGTTTGAGACTGATTCATCCAACGAAACAACGATGCCTTACAAAATGTGCATTACGTGTAATTTAATCATTACAGCAAGCACACCACCAATGCGTCGCCAACACACCACGCAGTGTTCAGTTAGTGTATTTGTTTTACTTGTGTATGCCGCTTTATTGACTGGGTGACACATCAACGCTCAGTTTTCAGTTTGTTGTTTCACTTCTCCTAGTTTGTGTTAACTGAGGAGGCCTCCTGTCAACACGTTCGTTATCTTGTCTCCTTTGTTCACACTGGCCCTTGCCCACCTGAACAGTTTCCTTTCCAACTAGCCAGACCGCTGCCTCAACACACCCCTCCCTCTTTTCCCGATATCCTTATAACTTACATCAGACCAAGCAATGAGCAAACACACAAAGACCAACGGACGCGTAGTACACACAACACCCCCCCCCGTCATGTCCATCGATCTCCCCCCTCCCCATCCTGTAAACCAATAGTGATGACATCACAAACTATTTACTTACCTGCTGTTTATGGGCCCCGGCTTTGTGTATCCGTTGAGGTATTCACCTTAAGTCCCAGTCAATGAAACTGCTTTGTCAGTTTACCACAGAAATCAACACCACAACAGATATGTAATGTACAAATCCACGAGTTCAAGGGAGATCACAACGAGAGCCTTTCCTACATCGAGTGAGCCCTAGCGGCAGCGTGGATAGATCTGGATACGTCTTTAAATCCAAAGATTAAGTATTTGAATCCAACGATTGTTACATTCTTTGAATCCAATGGTTATAAGAACGAATCACAATCTGCGAGTTTTCAATGTCAGCTATAACAACAGGGTATTAAAAATTAAATAGAATCATATCCATCAACTCAGGTTCCGTTAAGACTAAAACGCATAATATTGCCGTCAGCCACTTAGCAACCAATGTTTGAGCACAGCAGTTTAGAGTTACTGCGCGGGAAATATTGATAAGGGTAATAAAAAGTATTTACTACATGTCAAATTTTGCACAGAAAAAAAAGATAGTAACTCGTCTTAGGCCCATAGTAACTCGTCTTAGGCCCATGCCCATAGTAACTCGTCTTAGGCCACCTGGTAACTTGTCTTTAGCCACCTAGCCAGACTCTTTAAGCGACCTAGCCAGACGTCTTAAGCCACCTAGACAGACTCTTTAAGCGACCTAGCCAGACGTCTTAAGCCACCTAGACAGACGTCTTAAGCCACCTAGACAGACGTCATAAGCCACCTTGAAGCTCGTCTTAAGTCACCTAGTAACTCGTCTTAAGCCACCTAGTAACTCGTCTTAAGCCACCTAGTAACTCTTCTTAAGCCACCGAGTAACTCTTCTTAAGCCACCGAGTAACTAGTCTTAAGCCACCTAGTAACATCTTGTTTTTTAAAGCCGCACCGTGTATTTATGTGTGTGGATTTTTTGCATTAATAATGCACAATGGCGCTTGTATGGACAGCGAGGCGCCGAGTGCGTTATTTCAGTTTTACTTTTTGTTTCTCAAACTTACTGTGACTTACCCCTCCCCACTCTGGTAGTCCGGCAATTTCATTAGCATGAGTACATTGATAATTGATATCAAATCACAGCTGCGATGGTGGTACCAGTATACTCATGTCCTGTCTATGATCAGCTCTTGGGTTTGATTTCGGCCAATGGGTGAGTCATTCGACAAATATCTGGCAGCCTAGTTATCGTCGTGTTATGACATGAAGCAACAGTTGCCGCATTGGCGTGTTTAATTGTTTGACCTATGGGCCAGGAATCGTGAGCACTGTATCTCCCTGCACCCCCCACCTCACACACTTTTTAAACCAGCCTTGCAGTTCACGTGGGCCAGGCTCATAAATGTAACAAAAGTGAGGCGGGTCTGTTTCCAAATCTCCACAAACTCCTGGTTCTGTAACGACATGGTCAACAGACTTCTAGAAATCGACCACACCTACAACACTGGACCCACTCAGAAGTCAGTTGGAAACAGTTGACCCCAGCTACACCACTGGGGCCTAGAAGTTAGTTGAAACAGTTGACCCCAGCTACACCACTGGGGCCTAGAAGTTAGTTGAAACAGTTGACCCCAGCTACACCACTGGGGCCTAGAAATTGGTTGAAACAGTTGACCCCAGCTACACCACTGGGGCCTAGAAGTTAGTTGAAACAGTTGACCCCAGCTACACCACTGGGGCCTAGAAGTTAGTTGAAACAGTTGACCCCAGCTACACCAATGGGGCCTAGAAATTGGTTGAAACAGTTGACCCCAGCTACACCAATGGGGCCTAGAAGTTAGTTGAAACAGTTGACCCCAGCAACACCACTGGGGCCTAGAAGTTAGTTGAAACAGTTGACCCCAGCTACACCACTGGGGCCTAGAAGTTAGTTGAAACAGTTGACCCCAGCTACACCACTGGGGCTTAGAAGTTATTTGAAACAGTTGACCCCAGCTACACCACTGGGGCCTAGAAGTTAGTTGAAACAGTTGACCCCAGCTACACCATGACTGGGGCCTAGAAGTTTGTTGAAACAGTTGACCCCAGCTACACCACTGGACCCAGAAGTCAGCGAGCATTTTAACGTGGGGTCAGATCGAGTAAGTGTATAGTATAGACATACCTAGAAGGTGCCTGGTGGGTGCTGATTTCAACATTACATTAATGATGACCAGTAAGTGGGATTTAGATGTGCAATTTTAAGATTTTGCACTTGGCGTAGAAGTCAAAAGGCGCACATATGGGACACCGCTTAGAAAACTGGCTAGGGCAGGACTAATGCTTTTTAACCCAACTCCTACATCTTACACAAAATCATGAATATGAAACACGTATATCACTAAAGAACAACTACCTACCTCCCACACACACACTCACACACATTTTACCCGAGATAATTGGACGAGCACTATACACTACACACCATTATTCCTCACATGTTCATACAGATAACACAGTGTTTGCAAAATCATAAACGTAAACTAAAACGTTTTATTTTAACATCGTAACACATATACTCGGTTACCCTCTCCCGTGAGCTGAGTTGTTAAGACGCTCACTGTCTACAACGGTATAAAATATAAAGGAATGCCTAGGGTCACAGCTCAGTTCGGAAACACTGCAAGCATGTGGCATACAGTCACATGCGATATTCCAGGTGGTACAGCAAACAGTGTCATTTGTATCCAGATGTACAGCCAGTCAACAGTCATGTGTACCCTATAGTACCGTTTACGTTGTCATTTTGTCCCAGTTAGCCTAGTGGTACAGCTGGCAGTGTCATTTGTACCCAGTGGTAAATTTATGTGTCATTTGTACTCAGTGGTACAGCCAACAGTCATCTGTATTACCATTAAGTGTCATTTCTACTCAATGGTACAACTAACAGTGTCATTTGTACTCAGTGGTACAGCCAGCATTCATTTGTACTTTGTACCCTGTATTACAATAAAGTGTCACATCTACTCAATGGTACAGATAACAGTGTCATTTGTATCCAGCAGTACAGCTAACAACTAACAGTCATGTGTACCTAGTGGTACCGTTTAAATTGTTACACCGTCCTTTAAACCCAGTGACCCCAGTGGTACAGCTGAGCGAGTCATCTGTTTCGAGTGGAATCGGCAGCCCTAGAAAACATACCTAGTCCTGCCATTAACCACCCCAGGATTAGCCGGTTAAAGTTAACCAGGTGATATTCGCACCATTAACCACCCCAGGATTAGCCGGTTAAAGTTAACCAGGTGATATTCGCAGTTGAACAGCTAACCTTTGTATGGACCTGTTCAAACATATTTGAGATGTTCACGTGTAGTTCAGGTAACCATAACAAGGCAAGAGCCGTGCATGCTTGTACAGTGGACAACTTTCTGATAGCCGTCTTTGTAAAGTTTGCGAAAACTTAATGGTTGGTAGTATAAGTAGAAGATTGACTACCAATCATCGGCGTGTTGAAAACGTACCATGCCACCGGCGTAGACGGGTAAGATCAGGTTGGGGGTAGGTTAGGGTCTCCACACCCAGAATGCCCTAAATATCCTTTATGACTTAAAATCTTCTGCATATCTTAAACGTGATCGAACCATGTTTTTTGTATATTGTGTTACATTAACTACATATTGTTACATGTTGAATGTTGCATAACTTAAACCATGTGTGTTTCATTACCAACACGCGGAAGGACTTAACCGTGTTTAGTGTTGCATCAATTAACCATGATGCCCATCAGATCTTGCATTTCTCTGAGGTAAAACGTTTCTTTTCAAGGCAGAGCGTTTCATCAGAAATTTTTATGAGGGTCTAAAATGAGCCAGCAGTCTAGAAAAGGAGGTCTATAAAGAGAGATTTCTATAAAGAGAGATGTGTAAAAAGAGAAAACTTTTTATAAAGAGAGAAGTCTATTAAGAGAGATCTGTATCTGATCTTTTACCGACGCTCCTTTTTTTACAGACTTCTATACAGAAGATATTATTGAATGAAAACTACTCTCTACCACAGCCTTTCGGGAGGGGGGGTATCACAGATTTCAGTGTCTTAAGATCTCAGATTACCGCCACCACAACAATAACAAGACGACTAACGGGGTAACGTCTAAAGTCAGCAGAGCTCAACAGCGGACTTAAGAGTGAAATAAGACGCTTTCAGATCGAGCTTTCATTACCTGTTGGCTGTTGGTGAAAACGTTCACAGATTAGCACACAAAAAATCTTTGAACCAAGAAGATGTACAAGTCTAGAGCACACGCACGAATGTAAACATCCGAGTACCTCCATCAACACACAGGATTGTTGTACAACTACAGGGCCTGGAACTAGCAACGGTAAGCGGGCTTGGGAGCGAAACGCGCGCGCGAATATTCTTGATAGTGAGGGGAGGGAGGAGGAGCGCACAACTGGGCTCAGCTGGGAGGAAAGAGAGAGAGGGGGAGGGGAGAGCA
This sequence comes from Radix auricularia, assembly GCA_002072015.1. Classification (NCBI taxonomy): domain Eukaryota; kingdom Metazoa; phylum Mollusca; class Gastropoda; family Lymnaeidae; genus Radix; species Radix auricularia. Next base: position 15,312 of record MUZC01000840.1, on the reverse strand, counting down.
GTGGAACAATCGATAACACGGTCCGCGTTCCGCCACATTTAAAGGTGGAATTGGTATCGTTGCGAAAGTTCGGTTATCGATACATGTGGCTATTGGATGGCAGCAGTCAAGTTCAAGCATCAGAAATATGGGAAAACAGGTAACCGACATAACGACCCTTGACTAATAGATGGACTGATAGTAACCGATAGTCAAAATAAATCAATTATTATATTAGTATTTTTATTCACCGCACAGTGTCAGGTTTAGTTCAGAAGAAACAATAATACCAACACAATTAAGAATTTAATAACAGCTACTAGATATCGTACCAAGTCACGGTTCTTTGTTGAGAAGAAATAATTTAAAACATCACAAGAAATAATTTTACAATTTGAACAATTTTTTTAAAAGCTTAAAATGCTACAATTTTTTTTTTTATGTTTCATAAAAAATTTCTGTTAATAAAATGTAAACAATTTGTCCGGGGCTGTTTTGACGGGTCACGGGATAAACACTAAACCAAATAGAGTCTCAATGAGCATAAACTAAGACTAAGTCGTGATAGTCACCATGTGGAGTAACTTTTATTTTTAGCTTTGAGAGGATGGGTAGGTAAGAGTAAAATGGCTGAATTTTTTGTTTAGCTATGAGAGGAGGGGTAGGTAAGAGTAAAATGGCTGAATTTTTTGTTTAGCTATGAGAGGAGGGGTAGGTAAGAGTAAAATGGCTGATATTTTTGTTTAGCTATGAGAAGGCCGAATGCTATGGCGAGCCTTTACATTACCTTAGAAGGTCGAATGCTATTTTTGGTAGTTTTAAAATAATATTTTTAGCGCATTTTCGAGAAGTCGAAATGCGCTATTGTATCCGTTTTGTCCGTCTGTCCGTCCGTCCGTCTGTCATCACCCTAGATCTCAGCATCCATAAGTCCTAGACCCATGATGTATATATGTTTTTTGTATGTCCCGACCTGCCATTTGTGCATCAACACTCAGTTACTCGATCCGACCTCTTGTAGTGGCAGTAGAGCTCCTGGAAGTATGAAAGTCCTAGACCCATGATGTATATCACAAGAGTTCCTACCACCTCCAACACACAAGAATTCCTACCACCACCAACACACAAGAGTTCCTACCACCACCAACACACAAGAGTTCCTACCACCGCCAACACACAAGAGTTCCTACCACCACCAACACACACGAGTTCCTAAAAATTCATAAAAATATGTCTAAAATCTAAACACAATTACAGATAACTACATAATGCTGATATCTAACATAAGTACTGATACATAATACGAAAATGCGCTACCACGTCCTGAGTCCAAAAAGGGACCAGGCTTAACATGATTTTTTAGAATAATCGGGTATTTATTTAGCAGTGAATGTTAACATTTCGAAATTTGATGGGACAAAGCATTTCTTTGACAGGGTGGAGAAAAATAGTATATTGTAATATGTATGTGTAGGTTCTCACCTGACGAAAATCATTTTTTAAAGTTCATTTCAGACCATGAAAATAAATTCAAAACGAAATAATATTTTTTATTTTAAAAAAAGCGAGAAACGGGGAAGCAGTCACAATGGAGGAAAATGTCACCGTTAAACGGAATGAGCTGACGTAATCATGTCACCCATTAGGATATTCAATCGAAATAGATGCGATCCGCGGCTTAGCATACGCCGCAGACTTGCTCATAAATAGTGCAAAGAAATTAAGGGGGTGGGGGAGAAAAGACAAAAACTACATCATGAAGAAATCAGAAAAACGCGAATGAACAGCCGTGTGGCAAAGTCATGTTCGAAAAAGGAAGTGGGAAATGAACGGGCACACATACAAACATTTTTTTTTTAAATTAAAAAAGTAATGTCTTAGCTGGGGCTTGAATCTACGACCTTCCGTGTGTTAGGCGAATGTAATAGCCACTACACTACGTGATACATGCTATTCTATTGTTCTGAAAGAACAAAGTATTTGACCTCAATTGAACACATTGTTGGTCTCGATGACCCCCACCCTCTGCACTAACTTTTCCTTCCAGCTGATTGGTCGGTGGGGTTAGACAGCTTGCTTGGTGTCCGGCATGGTTGAACCATGAGGAGGACCATCACGACATAAAATTACAACTCAAATAGGTACTCAACGGCGAGAAAAAAACTGTATCAATGTACGGACAGCTACATCCCGGCACGGACAACTACATAATTTTCAAAACAACTACAATCTACATCACGGTCCACTCAGCTACACAACGGCCCGGACATCTAAATCAAGACTCGCACTGATATTATTGTCCCGGACAACTACAACTCGGCCCTGATAACTGAAGCCGCAACAATCAGCCGAGTTCAGATTACAGTAGTCGATTACACGACGGAAGCGGAGAAAAGTGGCGGCAAATCCAAATCGGGGGCCTGGGATCCGGTTGGTGAGCTGCATTAGCAGGTGACATTTAGACCATGAAACAACATGCGCACTCTCCGATCTGACCTCAGTCAACAGGCGCAGGATTCTGGACAAGGAGTTGGGGAGACAGCCGCCCTTTTGTTTGGGTGGGTTTTGTTTTCCTTTGATCAAATCGTAGTCTAAGTTGTGAGAAGTGTTACGATATAGCCGCTTTGTAAAGAGGCAAGTAAAGATACAGGTCTGCATCACCCACACCATCTGAACTAATTGCCATCTGCAACGTTCTTCTTGAAATGCCTCTAAATTTCTACAGATGGGGCGAGGTTTTACACCCATTCGTCTGATCTATAGCCTATGTCACTGGCTCCAGCTATATGAAAAGACTTGTAACTTTAGTCCGTTAGCGTTGGGCTGAAATGTGTGAGTGATTATGTTTACGCCCCAGTTCATTATGTACCCAATGTCATCGTAGAGGCTATGACCACACACCAAGTTGTTTGGCTCGAACCCTAGTTACGCTGAAAACTATCTTAGTCCCTAATTAGGGAAATTACGTCATTTGTTTGCATGTTGTTATTTTTCTTTGTTGTAGGAAGCAAAACACACACACAAGCTGTCAAACCCTCTCCCATTTGGCACAAGCAATAGCTACGCCCCTGTGACTACAGCCACACACACCTATGGACAATAAGGGGTTTTATCTACCTGTAAGATCACAAAATGGAAACTAATTTAGCTAACACGAGTTTGCCATCCCTCACTGACAGTGACAACGAGGACATGACGAGTGATTAAATCATCCAAGATAATGAGGGCCGTAATTGGTTTGATCTCAGCGCATGTTCGACCTCAATAGATAGACGCGCTTTAAAAAATGCAATATAAATATTTACACTGGGGACACGAAGAACGGTTCTCACACAATATTTAGCAAATGGTCTCCTGCAGCAATATTTCAGTTTAACGTCAAGCCACCTGTCCTACCTCACAAAACCCAGAGGAACGACGCAGGGAAAGCTTATCTCCAGTGTTACAGACGTTTTGTCTATGCAGAAGATTATTCAACTTTACACTTACCATGGTTGGTGTCTTGTCTTTCATTTATATTTAAGTTTTAAAGGTTGATAGTGTGTTTGTTTTTCCTGGTATGTTCTGGCATCCTTTTTGACGTCAAACGGAAAGGAGGATTTATATCACACACGCTTTTAAAAAATGACAATGTTTAATTAAATCACTCGAAAGACCGGAATATTTCATGTTTAAGTTTCAGATAAGTTAGCGTCTCAAATAGAAATAATAACAATAATAAAAGCCTTATAAAAGACCAGTAAAAATGAAAAATTCAGGACATTTAAAAAAATTTTTTTAATCAGTTCTCTAATACCAGAAGTCATGAGAATTCCAGGATCGCTTGGTAGCACGCCAATTCTCTGACCTGACAAGACCTGTACGGACTGTACGCTCAACCTTGAGCTCGCAGTCTCACGGCCATGGGACCGGTTAACACAGAACAGATACACAGACAGTGCGAACTACTGGGGAGGCCAATATAGTCTTTTTTCTCTCATTATATTCTCTCACTTTATGTAGTTAGTATCTAATGACCAGTAGATAGTGATGTCAGAAGATGGTCGTGTGCTTTCACATTCCCAAACAAATTAATTAATAATTCATATTGATAGAATATTGAAAATTGGCTCGTGGAGAAAAAAATGTAATAAAATATAAAGAGCTAAAAAATAGCGAAATATACAGAGAGAAGGAAAGATTGAAAGGAAAAAAAATAAGAGAAATAAAGCGAGCAAGAAAGAAAGGTAGAGAACAATCAAGGAGCTAGGTACAGTCACGGATGTAACAAATGTCAGAGGAAAAGTGGGTGAAGGGGAGGAGGGGTGGTAACAAAGGAGCAGGCTCAGGTGAAGGAAGGCCGTGGGTGAGGGAAATGCTCAGTTGTTATGGCGGATCACCGGAGTCGTAATGACTGTGGGGTTAAAAGCGTCAGAGCAGAATGCTAATGGGACTGGGATGGACTGCATGGAACCGTTAGCTGATAGGGTGAGGTACGCCTGCGTGGCTGATGGACAGAGGGAAGATGAAACGCGTGCGGAGTGCGTGCGGGCGTTTCGATGGGGAGGTTGAGAGCGGTCAAGCGTCATGGCGGTTAGATTTTCGGTGTCTGGCACATGGCTTGTGTGGGGTGATGTGTGTGGCTATGTGTATCGAACACTAGGAAGTTAGGGCCCACCATGGTGGGGAGGACGTGTTATCTCTTGAATGGGAGGTTTCTCTCTAAATATGGACATGGGTAATATTAACTATCCCACACGAATCAGCCCATGCAACGTTTGTGCAGTGCAGCCACTGTACACATATATTTCGCTATTGTAAATCTATCGAGTTCTTTTTAAAATTCTTTTAGTGATGCGTATTACCGTCGTTATAACACTTTCTCCGAGCCAGGGGACCAGCAGATAAGTAACGTACAACACTAAAGACTTTTTCACTTTTTGTTGTGGTGGTCTTTGCCATAGGGAAATCACTCCAATAACAAATCCTTATCAAAAACACTCTTTACAGATGTCAGAAATACGTAGCGACATCAGAGGAAAGTCTGACGCTAGACGACTCAAGGGAGAGAACTAACAACATGGTCTGTGTAGAGACGACAAAAGCTGAGATACAAGTAGACGGTTTTAAAGATATCAGTACGACAGAAACAACAATACACGCCCTCAAAGGTGACATCGTTGTCTTACGTTGGGCCACGCCATGAGACCCATCGTGCCACAGGTGAGTGGCCCAACCCTTTGATAAGCCTGGCTTCGGGTAAAGGAAGGAACAATTCTGGAGCGTGGACCCAGGGGCACATCCTTGTGGGGGTTTACATCCTTGGAACATGAAAAGACGGCCCCGGAAAGATGTGTTTGTTGATAGGGAAACTAGGTATGGAGGGAGGTGGGGATCGACTCTGAAAGAAACGTACTGAATAATTTAATGTCCAGGTGTGTTTAATTACGCTGTTTTGTTACGTCCGGTCAGGCTAACCCTTACCTTGTTTACGTCTTTTCCATTTCATTTTGTGTTTAATTAGTGGTGGCCACATTGTTTAAAATATACTTTGCTTTCTTATTTTGACCATTAATGCACCAAGGACTGCCTAATCAGCCTAATCTCCTAAGATTTAACAATATAGATCCATTGTAATACATGACGAGGCTCAAGGACACCAATGCACCTTTTCAAGGACACCAATGTAACCCCAATGTAACTTTTCAAGGCGACAAATGAACATGTTTACGGAAAACCTAGTAGTAGGCTCATTGTCAATGTTCCCTTTTACCTGATCGGTTGCACAAATGTCTCGCCGACGCCGCAGTTTAGAATTACCGCACAGCAAATTTTGTAAAATATTACTTTTCACCCGGATCAACGAATCGTAGAGGGAACTTTGCTCTCTGTCTCATCATGCTAAGGGAAGGGAATCGAATCCTCTTTAAATATTAACTAAAATACGAATTTTCTATTTTCTACTATGTTAATGTCTACCGAAACCCGAAAGGAATCGCATGATTTAATCCATACATCGATACTTTTAATCAGTTGATATTTATTCCCTAACAAATAATATTCGCTTCACACAATTCAAGCTAACCATTCAACATTATACAGAATTCGCGCCTTAACTTCTGCTACCAAATCTTTTCCACTTCTCACATTGTTGAGTTATCAGAAATTTCCAATCTGAAAATAAGCCCCAACAGATAATATCTTCCTAGATTCTGCATGCCACCCTTACACGATAAAAATCGTTTCTTTGGCCCGAAAACTAACACGATTTTTAAATGTCTCCATGCGTTTTATCAAAGGGTTCATGAAATAGAAATACCTCTCAATATATTTTAAGAACCACTGTGAGCCCGAGAGGGGGCCAACTTTGCAGAGAGGCTTAGAGAGTAATGGATGCCTGCTAACTTTTATCGCGCGCCGGTAATTCTTTTGTCTTCTGCTCGTCTTAAAAAGGATCACATGCATCACGTGGTCATGTTTACACGAGCTCACGGGGGTTCCCGAACGTTTCTAAAAACCTGTACCCTTTAAAAATTACTAGGTAAAGAGTAACAGGTTTTTGGGTGCTTTTTAAGAGACAGAATGGATAGATTCATAATATTTATTTATAGAATCCCAAAGAAACTTGTTAACTTTAAGTTCGAAGATGCTGAGCAAAAAGACAGGGTACTGCTATGTGTACAGAGCACGGTAATGTGGTGCACGCTAGCGTAAGGAACAAAATATTCTCAAGTCACAGAGAAAAGTTTATATTTAAAAAAAATAATAATAAAAAAAAGCAGAATGCATTTGTGCCAATCTGTTCCGGTACTCATGAATTGACCAAGTAAACATAAAGAGGCAAACTTAAACATGGATTGGATGATGATACCATGTGTGAATATTTACGAGTTTAAATATAAATTAATTTTAATAGCTGGTGAGTTTGTCATTGTTAAGTTAGACTTAAATGTATCTTAGTGTCATCAAATACCTAACCAACAACCATGATAATGATAATGGAACCAACCCGCAGTCACGGATGGGACACTTCGTTGTACACAATATTTGCTTGTTTGGATTCGATATAGTAAAGTCTTGTTTCAGACCTCATCCCAACTGAAACCTTTACTAAGGTGTATTTTGATACAATGGAACACTTTTTAAAACTTTCCTGTTATGCATTAATCAGTTACAATATAAAGGTAAATAAACTTACCTTGAAGGTATCAATTATCCAACAACTCCTGCCCGCTTCCACTAGCTGATTGAAATACCAGGAAACAAAAAGTCAGGGGAGCTTTAGACTTTAGAGTAGGAGTGATCAATAATCCAAATTCTGCTTGACCTGATTTTCTAAATATACAACAAAAAGTTGCAAACACAGTGAACAAGGTGTCTATTCCAAACATAGTATAGGTGTCTATCCCAAGCACAGTAAACAAGGTGTCTTTTATAAGCACAATATCCAAAGGCCTGTCTAAAATCTTAATGAATTTACTGTCCAATACAAATTGTAATAATATTTATCCACAAGAGCTTTAGTAGGAATACTTAATACTTTTCGTTTTATTGATGATATTCTTTTCTTTAAAATGTCATTTATTTATAACACATTTTGTGATTGGTCCATTTAACTCTCTCAGTCCTACGTAGGCCTGCATGTTTCTATTTACAGTGGAATGCCAAAATAATAGAGGCTGTGTCAAGTGCCCTTTTGAATTTTTTTAAAAAATAGAACAAGCCTTACAATTATCAAGCACTAACTATTAGGGGGTTCCCCACTAATGCAATAACAATAAGCTGTCCTCCAAAACACTCTTCTTTCCCCACCCTCTAAATGCATTTCATAAATGTATAGTTTTAAAGAAAAACTGAATATCTATATTTAAAAAATACTTAGTAATTTCCCAACTCAACAACCGGGCAATTCCAATCTATTTATAACTTAACTCTAACAAAAATGCAAAACTAGACTAGACATAATCCATGGATAAGTGTAGGACATGGATAAAAATCTTAGTGTCTGTTAATTTGGTTTATTGTTCTGAGTTCTGAAAATGACATCTAGTTCAGGGATTGACTTAAACTTGATTGTAGGAATTTAGACTGAAAATGTAAATACAGATATTTAGTATTATAAATAATGCATTGTTGTTAAGGGCATGCCATGACCTTTTAAAAGCAATTGTTTTGTCACTGTATCTGTTATATAATTGGAGCTACGATTTTCTTATATAACTTTCATAATGTACTCTGAAAACTTGTGAGCAAATTTCAAAATGCTGTACTCTTTCCCTAAAAACTTTTTTTTTTTACTTTTAGAACTATGGATGCCAAATTTTCAGTTGACCTTCACAATCTAACATTCAAAACAATAAATAAGAATTGTATAAATTGCATCCTCAATAATTTTTTTGAGTGCTTGAAAAAGTCATGAAAAAAAATGTCCAAATGAAAAAAATTGAAAGCTTAATATTATATGTATTTAAATAGATAGTTCACTTTAGTCAATAACTTTAAGTCTTAAGGGCAATTATTAATCCTTTCAAAATAGAAGTGTATGCAAGTACTATCAATTTCAAAAAATTACTCCCACCAAAAAATAAATAACCATCAAAATTTAAATTAATTTCAGTAAAAGAATGAGGTTATAAATCTAGTGTCTGATTGATTAAAAGATACTACAAATATTCTGATCATCATTTAATAGATGAGTGACTTGTATATATGAAACTCACAATATTTCGCCATAAATATAAGAGCGGTCTTAGATGACAAATAGGAAATTGAAGAACATATTTTCTCTTGTAACTCATTTCTGACTTAAGTTAAAGGATTGAAAATAACAACTTTTTATACTTGACACTAAGTACTGTTATTTTATTAATGATTTTATTAACATTTATTCCTTTTTTTCTTATTGTATGTTTGTTGGATGTCTGTTTCCTCATCTTTTAATAAATACAAAGACTATGATGTTGTTCACATACCCTCCCCTAAATAAAACTATTAAAATATTATACATAAAATGATTACAACACCATTTTAAAGTATATGGTAAGCATCAGGCTGGAATTAGAAACTTAGTTCACTATTAAAATTTAATATTAAAATCATTTATCCATCTAATTAAATTCAGTTTGCTAGAATGATTCTTAGTGATTGTGTTTCATTTTTAAGTTCAAGTTTAATTCAAGCGCTAATGATTAATGTCTGTTGATCAAATTCTTACTAAGCCTATTCAAAATATTTACTTTACATTGCCACTTGCAAGGGTGGAGTCCCTTATTAATCTTTGACACCTCATACTTAGGCCCTTCTATAAAGAAGGTTATTGCGTCCACAGACTGTGTTGGTTTATTGGCAAGTGACACAGCGTTCACAGGCCATGGCTATAAGTATAAGGGGTCCACATTGTTTATTTCAAGGAATACTTGGTAAGCCTAGCCAAAGGACTAAATTATGTATTGCCATAGCTAACCATTTAAAAGGCTTAAATAATAATAAGGGGCTATCTATCCATTGATGACGTCACACAACTTTGTCCGATTTTTCAACTCCCCCTCGTCACAAAAAACTTAGAAACCCCTCCAATATAACGTCACAAAGCTTTGACCCACCCCCAAAGCTGTATTTTCTATTTGATAAACAGCCTGTTTCAAAGTTTCAAATCAATTTTTTGCCATTTAATTATGTAGAGTCAGACCTCTCTAAGTCGAACTCAAAGAGACCAATGTTCTCTGTAAGCTGCGCAGATATTTTACCGATGCAGAGCAGCAGATTAGTTACCAAGCAGCGAATTTTCTAAAATAATCCTAAAATAATGAATAAAAATTCGACTTCACTGAGTAATAGGCGCATATTCATCAAGGACAATGTTGATATTGAGAGGGGGGACAGCGATACCAGTGAGAAGGCTTGACAGGAAGGAGAGGCTGCTCTTTCATATGAAAGGAAGCTGACATAGCTTTGAAATACCCACACCCCTGAAAAAGCCCCCCCACCCCCCAAGTGGGACAGGGGAGTAAGATTTTTCCTTTTACCCAAACGCCTTGGAAAATTCAACTAGGAGAGGTTGGAAGCCAAAAATCTGGGAGGTAAGGGGATCTAAAAACATTCAACTTAGCAAGGTGTGACAGTATTTAGTTTAAGGTTGCACTCATATATCGTAATTTGCGGGAAGCTATGTCAAACGCCACCAAATACACTTTAAGAAACCAAATATTTAAATCGAACTTTCATTTAAAGTTGTGATTTTTTATGAGACATCACATTTCTAAAATCACCCCTATCCCCTTATCACAAATGTGTGGACCGCCCCCCCTCCTAGGTGCGTAAATCATTTATGAACTGCCCCAAACATAATAATAATGAACTAAATTTAATAAATAATCAAATTAATGCAATTATTTCTCTCTTATATTTATATTTAAAAAGTATTAAGACTAAGATTATATTTTTACTGTAACAGCAAAAAAAATAAAATATTATTACTAACTATTAACCCAGTTTACAGAGTAGGTATACTCAGATTATATTATACTGACACTGAAGCCTTTGATGATTTTATTATCAAATTAAAAATATCAATATCTCCTGAACTCTAATTAAGAATTGAAATTAAAGTGACGATTAATGTTAAAGTTTACATTTTTTAAATAAATAAGTATCATTAATAAAAATGTCAATGACTGAGATGATCAGAAAAAATGGTATGTAAAATGTTATGACTATGAATAGGTACTTGGACAAAATTTTCAAATTAAAGTTACAGCTTTATGATTTAGTTGGTTGGAAAGGGCTTGAAAAATGCAATTTATTAATACCAAAATTGTTGTTTTATATTATTTCTAAAGAAAGTTATGATTTTTTTAGTGAATTATTTTGGGATAACTCCGCTAATTTTGACATATAAGAAAATGTAAAACAGACAAAAGTGAAAATTGGGCAGTAAGACTGAGACAGCTGTTTAAAATACCTGTTAATTAAAGTTATTTCAGAAATGACTGAAGATAACCATAACAAACCATATATTTCTGCATTCGTCATGTCGTTGCCTAAACAAGCGTCCTAAAATTAATTCTGAATTACGCAAGATTGGCTCATTAATATTCAAAATGGCTGTCAAATTTGCATATGTAATATTTTAAATTGAGCACAACTTAAAAATAATTATCCAAAATATTAAGTCAAGCACATCAAACTGTTCGTGTTGAAAAGGAGAACAATAATTGACAATAATACTTTATTAAAATTGATTGATGTAGTCGAGTATCCCTAAAATATTACATTTTTTTTGTATCTTGAAAAATAAATTTTTATTTATAAATGGAAATGAAATATCTATTTGTATTGCTTTTTAATTAGTCTTTATACCTTAAGTAACTTGAAATAGTGTTATTAATATTGTTTAGCAGTTAGATTAGATCAAATTTGAAAATAATTGGCTGAGGTACATAGATGGAAGTTTTGGCCATCTTGAAAAATAGGGAAAAAACCATGTGGTGATTGTTTTGATAAATTAAAAGAAAATTTGGGGTAGGTTGGAGGGATGGGACTTTATCAATTCTTGTAGATATTTGGATGCTGAAAACAGTGGTTACCATCGAAATCGCGAGTGGTGGCGAATCTAAAAGATATTTATATTATTTATGTAGTTTATTTACTGTAACTCAACTAATTACATTTTACTAATGAAATTCAGCACACAAAAATTGGAGAACATAGTAAGTAATGTTCAGCATCCAATTATCTTTAAAATGATATATCCCACATCCAATTTCATCAAGAAAGTACACAGAAAAATGCAATTATCTTTA